>JACEFO010000744.1:0-512956 GCA_015342445.1 Digitaria exilis | reverse complement strand
TTAAATGATTGTCTGGTTACATTTATTGAGAAGATTTTCATACGTGTTCTTGATGAAGATTTATCTCCCGTTCCAAAAGCCACCTCGTCGAGTTAATTTGTAATTTCTATTAGGTGGCAATTTAAGATGATGTATGATATTGAACCAAGAAACCATTGGAATGGTACTGTTTTTTCTTTATGGATCATTACCTTTTTATGTTATGTGATCTTTGTAATGCTGGTGATTGTTCGCAATATTGTATGTACACCCAATGTTAAAATCCTGGTTGCCGCCACTGGTAGGACCACAGTGGACTGTCCGCGCATGTGCCCGCCCATCACATCTCCAGATGAGGATGCTATACAGTATAGACGTTGCAAGCACCATGAAGCATGACTGCAGCTTCCTATCAATATTGTATTATATCAACACCCATGCTCGCTAAATACAATAATTTTCCTACATGCGAATCTATACAGGCGGCGGAACGAATATGCAGCATTAAACGTAAAACAGCTAGCACGGGATTATAAGGTCACTAAAACAATGTTAAGCTAAGCTAAGCCCATGATTCCAAAAGAGAAATTAAAGAAAATGAGAAAAATTATCCAAAAATTTGAGTCAAAAACCCTTGGAAAGAAGCAATAAAGAAAACTTTTTGAAACTTCCTAAGAACTTTGAAAAAGGTGCAAATGTAAAGTTGGAGAGTAAGTCAAACCAAGGAACTTTCCTTTTCGAACCATAGCCTAAAAATGTCTGGAAGCACCTCAAAATTCAAACCCTAACATTGGAATTTGAATTTCCAATTCAAATTCAAAAGCTTGAAATGGAATCTTAGCCAAATCTCAAGATTTTACCACAGAACATCAAAATCTCCAAAAAGCAAAGTTGTTCTTCATCACATTTCTAAACTTTGCCTCTTTGGACACTTTGGCCAAATTTTGCCATCTAGCCCCTCAAAATTCAGAATTTCAGTTCAAAACAGGGATTTACCCCCTATTTGAATTCGGCCAAATTTCAACTCTTTCTCCAAATCTCCAGTGCAGGACGCTGTCTCATAAAATTCTAACAACTTTCATGTTGAAAAAATTTCAAGCCACGTTCAAAATTTTGGATTTTGAGCCATGCCAATCGGTTGACCTTTGCACCGCTCACGGCGCGCTCACGGGTGTTGCCAGCGCCGCGCCCTGCGCGTGCCGCGCTCGCCGCCGGCAAGCGCCTGCCGCCGTCCGGGCCTCGACTGCTCCGAACAATGCCACCGTTGCATGTCCCCGCTCACGGTGCACGCCTCTGGCAAGGTCTCATGGCCGGAGACGCACCATGTAGCGCTGACTCCGCGCTCCGCCGCCGCGGACCGCCGGGTTTTCCGTCGCCGCCGTTGTCCATCGGTCGCTCCAGCGACTTCTTGCGCCCCGCGGCTCCTTTTTCCGCCCCGCGCTGTCTTCTCGCTCGCCCACGCGCGCCTGCCGCTGCACAGCACGCCTGCGCGCGCGCGTTGACGCCGCGCACGGCCAGCCAACACGGCCGCGGCAAGCCTCTGCCGCCGCGACAGCTCACCGAGCTGCCTCAGCCCCTATCTCGTGCTTCCCAAGCACCCTTCCACTCCCCTCTCACTCCTACTTAAGCCCTCAACAGTTCCCCTCGCTCAGCACGCCGGAAAATCCTCACCGGAGCTCGCAGAGCCACCGCCGAGCTCGCTCTCGTGCACAGCTCTCCCCGTTGCTCCCCCGGCCAAACCAAGGCTCTCACGAGCTTCCCCATCCTCCACTGTCACTCACCGAGCCATTCCCGACCCGCTTCCCCCACCAGAGCCGCCGGCGTAGCTCGCCGGAGTTAACCGAGCTCTCCGCCGCCGCCCGCGCACGTGCACAGCTCGCTACGGTCCTCCTCCGGCCGAACCGAGGGCACCATTAGCTTCCTCGTGCCACGCTGGTGCTCACCGACCCCTTCCCCGAGCCTCTCCGACCCCGACGTCGCCGCTCGCCGCTCGCCGGAGCAAGCCGAGCCGCCGCCGCCGTCGTTGACCTCGATTCCGGCCATCCCCGACCTCGAGACCTAGCTCAAACGAATCACGGTGAGCCCCTCTCCATTTTCCCCCACTTCCCCGGCCCGGTCTCGCCGCCGTTTGGCCGGCGTAACCACGCCGGCGAACTCGAGGGCACGGTTGTGTCTTCAACCTCTTTCCAGGGGGCCGAGCGCAAAATGCAAGGACCGGTTTGTAAGGCTTTCAAAAGTTTGAGGGTTCCTCGCGTAAAATAGATTCTATATTTCAGGTTTAATTCGCTGAGATCTTCAAAAATTCGTAGAAAATCGTAGAAAAATCAGAAAAATGTCAAACCAATTTTGTAGTGACCAGTGAGTCTAGAAGAACAACTTCTTCCTTTGAACCTCACTCAGTTGAGCTGTAGATTTTGAATTATAAATTCAAATCAGTTTTGGACACTTTTCATCATAGTTCAAAATCTACACATGAACTGGAGCTGAGCTTGGGATATGTTGTTAGGGTGTTTATCATTAGCTTAATGCGCAAAGGGTGCACAAAAATTCCTAGTGGATTTAGGGTTATGATTTTCCAAACATATACCCTGCTGTTTTGGCAAATAAATCACAGAAAATAAAGTACTCAGTGAAAAATCACCTCCTTCACACAGAAACTTAATAAAGACATTAGAAACCTTAGAAAAATGAAATTGGTAATTTTTGGACACTGGAAAAGGGCTAAATGATTTTTGGTATTTTAAACATGGTGAAATTCCACAAAAATAATCTTAATTCAAAATCACATGCAAACTTGCAGAGATGTCACTCTTGGCATCCTAAGTCACTATGCCAAGTGGGTTGGACATAAACCTTGTAATTATTTTTGTAGGTTTTTAGTTTGTTTTTAGGCAAAAAGATAAGAATAATTTTAAATAAATTATAGAAAAATTATCTTGAGCCAAGTTTTGGGCTAAGCTCCTGCCTTGGCATGAGTAAGCCTCTGGTCCAATGGCACCTAAAAATAATATTCCTAAGTTCACCTTTTGAATAATGGAAAAAGGACTTGAATGGTAGAAAAGAGAAGAAAAAGAAAGGAAAAGAGAAGAAAAAGAAAAGAAAAGAAAGGAAGAAGAAAAGGAAAGAGAAAAAAAACTAAAACTCTAAAATCAAAATAAAGGTTCAAAATGAAAGGGATATTTTCACTTATAATTAATGTTTATCCTTTCCAATTCACTAACCAAGATTTAAATAAACCCTAACTATTTAAATCTCGATACTTAAGCATTTCGTGCATTTCGTGTAGATTCGGGTCTCGCCGACGGAGTCTACGAGCTAGTCCCCGTTGCTGAGGAGATCGCCCAGGAGTCCGAGGTGAACGTGGTGCACGTGGATCCGAGCCCCGAGCAGGAGTACCGCTTCGAGCCGGAAGGCAAGCCCCGGAGCATAACCTAACTTTACTTACGCAATTTATTTGATTATATGTTTGTGCATTTAAGTTTCGAGGAGTTGAATGAAACCCTAGATTGCATGATCATAGGTTCCGTTGATTGAACACTAGTATGTTAGGTCCGATAGTTGCTATGCTTAAGAACGATAGAAGTCGAGTGTTTTCCGACACTCGCGAGATATAGGAGTTGTATGTCTACTCATATAAGAAACACTAGAGATGATGGACGGATGATTGTAGATACCCGTCTATCGATGTTTTAAGTGGAAACATGTGGTACTTTTGTGTCAAGCGTTTGAATGTACCACACATATGCACGGTTTATGGGACCGGTAAGTCCCGGTATCCAATTGATGCGAGCAGGTCCGACAGCTCTCTGTCTTGGAAACGTTATCCCATGGGCACATGAGGGTAGTTGCGTGAGTCCCAGTAGTGGTAAACCTTTACCCTGAGGCAGTGGGACTCGGGAGCCACTCGCAGAGAGAGGAGAAAGGATTGGGGTGTGTTGGCATTTCCAACCATTCCGTATGTTTGGGTTTTCCCTGGCCAGGTAGTAAATTCGGTTCGAACTGTCCGCTTCTCGCGGTTAATGAGACTGCTTGACCGATGTATGACATATTATGAAGTGGAACTTGGAAGGATGAAATCTTTGCATGGAATAATTGTATATGCAAAACTTGATTGTTTAGCTAGGCTCACCTAGAATGGATAGGTTAAAGGAATTAAAATCAAAATGGATAAATTAGAAAACGGCTTAGTCGCTTTTGGCAAAAGAACCCCACTAGCCAAACAGCCTCTCATTTTATGAGTCGGTGATGTAGTGATCACCAGTCGGGTAAGTCTTGTTGAGTATAACTAGTATACTCAGCCTTGCTTGTGGCTTAAATTTTCAGGACCGTCCCCTCAGGAGGTAGCTGCCTCTATGGCTTGGGCCTCCCAGCTTCCTCCTGGTTACAGCATCGAGTGGGAGCCGACCTCTCCCGAGGATCGTGAGGAGTAGCGTCACGGCTGACTTCATCGTGACGATACTATGGATCGTCGCTAGTATCTCGTTTATTTTCCGCTGCAAGAACTCGAACTATTTCATTCACCTTAACATTTCAATTGGTTGTAATAACTCTGAACCTTGTTGTAATTTGAATTGTGGAATGATGTGATCTTTGGAAAACTCACCTTCGAGTGAGCGTATGGACGGACGATCTTCAGTAGCAGTTAGTCGAGCTTGACTCGACGGTCGAATCCGCACTTGGGAACATTTTCGTGTATTAGCACCAACGGAAGGTGGAATATACTTAAGTGGGCCCATTTCTCGGGTTGAGATCGCTACAGCTGTATCAGAGGCCGACGTTCATACGCCACCAAAGAAGCATCAGACCTAAACCAATGTTTTCTAAATAAAATCTACCGAACCCCGATTCCATTGCGCCTAAGCAAAAGGAATAAAACGTATAGGATCGTTAAGGATAAAACAGAACGTGAAGTCCTTAGGTTAAGGGTTGCGCTTTGTTAGGTGGCATAGTCTAACTTAGGAGTGATGTTTGTTTTCCATGAAACCCAATCTTAAAAGACTTTCGTCGAAATTCCTCTGACTGCTACGAAAGGGTTTACGAGTAGAGTCCGACTAGATCTATAGAGAGAGACGTGTCTATGCCTAGCCACCGGCACTAACTCCGAAAGTCAAGTCTGACTTAAAATGCGAGGACGTTTAGGTCTTGCATGCATCTCTTAATTAAAATCGGAATAATGATAAACTTAAGAGAGTCAAAATCCAACCGATCAAATCAATGCTTAACGACCCTAATTAAAATCTTAAGCACGTTCTTTACCTTTCAGTTTTCTCCCAGTTTCTTCTTTAGTCTTTTTGACTCATGGCACGCACCTCTGAATTTTTGTTCAGATGGCCGTTCCCAGTCACCTTGCTGGCGCGAACGAGAAGGTGGAGTGCCAGGACTGCCTCAGCTGGGAGGGTTCCCGTCCCTCTTTTGGAAGATTCTGAAGGAGGTTGGCTACCCGTCTCCGCCGGTTTACTTTGGCAGAGAGTATGCGGAGCGTGGTGTGACTCGGTGCAGTGTCCGCATGGAGGCATGTAACACCCTAATTTCATCACATTAAAAGAAATCTAGTTAGGCAACAATTTTCTTAGGTTTTATTTGTTTTAGGGAATATTAAATTGCAAGTTCAAATTTTGGCTCTTAAATATTTAAACATCATTTAAATTAGAGTCAATAAAGTCTTTGTTGCATTCATGCTGATTGATATTTTTGAATGCTTGTTTGAATTTGAAAAAGGTTTTGCAAAAGTTTAAACTTAAATGTCAAAACCTTTCTTTTCCCTCTCTCTCTTCTAGCCCAGCCCCAGTTTTTTTTTTTCCGGCCTCTTTCCTCGCGCGCGCGCGACCGCGGCCCAGCTCTTTTCTTCGGCCCCGTTGCCCAACGCGCAGCCCGGCCAGTCGTTGCCGTTTTCTCCTTCTCTCTCTTGGTCGCTGACATGTGGGCCCGCCCTGTCAGGGTCGTCTTCCTCGCCCGAGGTCGAGACGGACTGCCGACGCCGATCCTAGCGCCGGCCCGTCTCCGAGCCCGTTCCCCTCGCCGCAAGGCGAGTTTTCTCGGCCTTTATAAGGCCGCCGCCTAAGCCCCTTGGTTTCCCAAACCCATAGCCGAGCTCTCGCGTCGCCATAGTCGCCAATAGCCGCCGTAACCCTAGGTTTTACGCCGCCGCCGCGGATTCGCCCTTTCGAGGCCGTTTCCGTCTCGTCGAGTTCGTCGACGAATCTGCGTTGAGGTAAGGAAGTCGCCGAGCTCTTTTCCCTCTCTCTCTCGCTCTCTTGAGTCCCCGTCGCGTCGCCGTCGCAACCGCGCCGCCGCTCGCCGTCCGTGAGCCTCCACCGTTGCCTAACCCTAGTTTAGATCCCCAAAAACGGATTCGCCGTGGTCTCAGCTCTCTCCCGAGCCAAACGCGGCGAGTTTTCCGAGCTTCCTAGCCCTAGTTACGCCAACTCCGGCGAGTTTCCCGGCGAGGCGCCGCCGGCCGTCGTCGTCAGCGCCGCCGCGTTGATGTCCGTTCGATCTGAGCCGTTCGATCGAGATCTAACGGTCGAGGATCGAGCCGACTCGAGTCAAACCGAACCTTACCGGTCCAGCCGTGCCGCTTTGCAAAAGAGCCCCTAGGTTTTCTAGAAATCAACCCGCGGTTCAAGCCAGTTCAAAATAATTAGATCTAGGTCCTTTTCTTTTCGTTTAGGCCCCTGAGCTTTCTAAAAATAGAACCAGCCGTCCTGTCGGGTCGTTTTTCACATAAGTCCTTCGGTTTTTATATGAAATTACGTTTTAGGTCCCTGGTTTCTTCTGTTTAAACCCCTGGAGAGTTAGTTTTAACTCAAAGAAGCCCCTAAACCTTGTTTTAGCCATATCTTGACCGTTTTAAATCCGTTTTGAGTGATCTTTGCGCTCACGCGATCGTCTCTTCATCAAGAATAGTTCTAGATACGTCTTTGCGTCTTTAAAAGTTGTTTGGTGTATTGTTTTGCTTTTATTGATTGAATGCTGTGTGAACGTATAGAGAACGGTTCGTTCGAGGGAGATCAAGATCAAGTTTATGAGGAGGAGCCACCGCAGTATTTGAGCAAGGCAAGTGGATTTCCCCCTCTGCATACTCTTTGAACCCATACACACTGCATGACACCAAAGTTTATATTTTTATTCGCGATGCATTAATTTGATGGGTCCTATTTAAGGATGACTAGACTTTTACACCCAAGCCTTGATAAACCGGGTTTACTTTTATGTTGGGTAGCCATGCTAGATGCTTAACCATAGTTTATGATGGGTTCTATCCAACATTGATGAATATCTTCATTATTTATATCTTGTTACGTTAATACAAGATCACCATGTTAATCGGACATGGAGAACCACCCAGGATTAACCGTACAACCACAATACTATATGGCTCTGGTCTTGGGCTAATTAATTAGAAACCTTGGTTGGGAATGATCTTACCGAAAGGGCATGGGGGGGTGGCGGTTGACGGTGTATAGCCCGGTTCTCTCGGGAAGTGGGCTTGGCTAAGACACTATGCCCGTTAGGGAGGGTTATGCCTGCTTCCGATCCGGAAACCTTAGCGGATTGTTTCTAACTAGGGAATCTTTGTAAAGGCTCGTAGCGTCCCTATGCAGTCACACCTTGGAAGTGTGGTACGTGCCTGATCAGCACAGCATGGTTGGGTTTAAAAGTTCTTCGGAGCTTTTAACGCGAATTGTGGTGAAAGTGTACAACCTCTGCAGAGTGTAAAACTGTTATAACAGCCGTGTTCGCGGTCATGAACGGCCTGGACCCTCACGTGATTAATCTATCGAAACAAGAAATCAAATCATTGCATGCATATGTTATTGGTTATATTTATGATTTACTTTATGCTCATTTTATTGTTAATAAGTGGGTTGGTATACACTTATATCTTAGTAAATAGTTGCTTGTCAATAAAACTTGACCAACTAAAATGCTAACCGCTGCAAAACCAAGCCATTTCCTTGATAGCTTGCATATTTTTCCCCCACTTGTTGAGTACCAACCATAAGTGTACTCACCCTTGCTTATATTGGATCAGAAGGTAATAATGGAGCAGAGTACCTCAGCGATCTTGATGAGTTCTAGGCATGTGTTCCACCAGTCGGTTGCCTGTGGAGTGCTTTTGGAGATATCGTCTTAGTTATCGTGTGAACCAGTTATTTTGGCCTTTGTGCCTTATTCGTGAGTGTAATAATACTTTATTTATTAAATATTCGTTTGAGTACTGTTTCTGTTATTCACTCAGGTCTATCATATGTGTGAAATTTGATCCTGGCACACATATGAGATGTACTCGGTTTTCTCTCTAAAACCGGGTATGACAGAGTGGTACCAGAGCCGTGCTGACTGTAGGACGCTAGCCTAGTTAGAATGGTCGAAGTAAGGATTTAGTTTAGCAAGCCAAGTCAGTTTCTTTAGAGGTCTTATTTATTAGTTAAAAAAAAATTCTCTGTTCTTCTTCTCTTTTCTTTGGTCACCTTTGCCTCTATTTCAATTATCTTTACTAAGGTTCTCTCTCTGTTCTTAGATGGCCAAGAGTTTCCAGTCTGAACCAGCGCAGCCAGCCCCTTCTTCCACCACAGATGGATGATGATGTGCAAGGAGATCCTGTATGGATGTGCTATTCTGATGATGAGGATATACCTGGTTCTACTTCACCCACAGTAGATGTTGAAGGGAATCCAGATGGCATTGGGAATGAAGGTGATGAAGTCTAATGAGGATGAAAAGGATGATGAAGAAGAGCCCAAGGTGGAGATGATCACTTCAATAAATGAGCTTGGTGCTTTCCCACTCTTGCTTGAAGATGTTCTGGAAGCATTGGGCAACTACACCAGGCCACTCTACATAACCAATTACTGTTCCGCTGCAAACTACCAGGAGTATTACCATACTCAGGTTCATGTTAGGGCGCAAATGGAGAATGCCTCTCGCTTCAGGACTTGGTCTATTCATGAGTCAAGCCTTCTACATACCTCCTATGAAGCTGCAGTTAGTGACGCCGCCAGGAGGGCAGTGACATCTATCAGCCACCAGTTCCAGAAGGAGCTGTTCTCGCACAGAGTACCGTCACTTGCCTCGTCGCCGTCCAGGAACTGAGCAAACAGTTGTAGTGGGAGGAGGACCAACAGCAGATCCTCGTCTCAATGTTCTTGCCCGAGTCACTGCAGCACTAAATACTGATCTGGAAGGTGTTATTAATGAACTTGCTCAAGCCCAAGAGCGGATTGTAGAACTCGAAGAACAGCTGTATCAGCAACCAAGTCAAGAGGATGTTGATGAGAGGATGGCCAATGTTCGGTCCCCACCTCGGAAAAGTGTCGCTATGGAGCCCCTTCCTCTGTCACACAGTTTAGGGAATAGGTTATCTTTAGGTTTCCTTTGTAAGTTTATCGTTAGTACGGTTTTGTGAGGACGATCGTTTGTTTAATGCTTGTTGCTTGGATAAATGTGTGAGTTGGAATCTTTGTTTGTGTGTCTTTGGTTGTGGAGTGATGACCACAATTAAAGAAAATATTAATAAAATATTAGTTGAGTTTAATTTTAGTCCCCTCTTATCCTTTGATCTTAGTTTCTTATCTATCTCAAGTCTATCCGGCATCTATATCCCTTATTCTGAAATCTGCTCGCGTCGATATCCGAGACAGCAGTACTGTTTTGATGATTTCGGGAGCTACACAATTCCGTTTGACCTAAAACCAGTGGGGTTAGTTTCAGAATTTAATGAGTGAATTTCTGTGATTTTTCCATAATTTTTGGAAATCTGTGTCGAGGGAAACACACCAAAAGTTTTCAGGAACAGAATCTGTTTTTCCAGCTTGACACATGCAGCTTGATTATTTTGTATCCGGAGTTTAAGAGGTCCGATTGAGGTGATTCCAGTTGGATTGGATTCATAATTTTATGAGTATTGTTCTGGAATTTTGGTATAATTTGTGGATGCACGAATTGACAGTTATGGATGAATATGTAGGGAGCACAGAATCTGAGTGGTGTGGAATATTTGACTTTCCTCTATTTTGTTCTTTCTTCTTAACTTTAATGCTATCTTATACTCTCGCAGTAGAGTGTCTTTCCTTTACTCTTGTCTATCTGGGTATCTTTCTCTGAATCATATCTATCTAACACTCAGATGGTTAACACCAGGACCGGAGGAGGTAGAGACGTTCCTAGTCAGAGGCGTGATCACGTGGTGAACCAGCAGAATCAAGCACCCCCTCCACCACCGCCTCAACCCGCAATGGATCCCGCAATGCAGCAGTTCCTAGCAACCCAGATGCAACTCATTCAGCAGCTCACTCAGACAGTGGCGAATCTGCAGGCACAGCAGAACCAGCAACCACCACCGCCACCAGAACCAGTCCAGCCGCCTAGGGATCATCACAGGCAGTTTTTGAGCCAGCATCCTCCTACTTACTCTCACTCTGCAGATCCATTGGATGCTGATGATTGGCTCAAGAATGTTGCAAAGAAGCTGAATATTGCTCAGTGCACTGATCGTGAGAAGGTCTTGTATGCTTCAGGAAGATTGGAAGGCCCAGCAGCTGATTGGTGGGATGCATATGTAAATGCGCATAACGCTCCTGACACCATCACATGGCAGCAGTTCCAGGATGTTTTCCGCACACACCATATCCCAGCAGGTGTGGTGGATCTAAAACAGGAGGAGTTTCGTGCATTGGTGCAAGGAAACATGAGCGTATGTGAATATCGGGATAAATTCACTCAACTATCCCGTTATGCACCTGATGATGTGAATGACGATGCGAAGAGGCAACGTCGTTTCCTGAAAGGTTTGATTGGGCCTATCAAGTACCAGTTGCAGACTCATACCTTTCCCAACTTTCAGACAATGCTTGATAAGGCCATTGGTTGTGAGAATACACGCAAGGAGTTGAGTGAGCAGAAGAGGAAGTTCCAGTCGTCGTCGTCAGGACAGACAAGCAACACTCGTCCTCGCTACAATTCTTCACAAGGTTACCAGAATCGCTCAGGAGGTAATGGTGGACATTACCAACAGGGACAACAGGCACAACGTTCTGGTCAACAGGCTCAGAGGTATTCCCAGCAGACACCTCGTACTCCTAACCAGCAGCAGAACCGTTCTGGCAATGGCACCCCGCCAGTACGAACCAACAATCCAGTCACGCCAGTACCGCCTAATGGTTGCTTTAAGTGTGGTGATGTGGGTCACTATGCTAACAATTGTCCCAAGCGTAACCCCCAGACACCCCAAGCTCAGAGGAGCGATGGCCAGAGGTCCGCTCAACCTTCTTCCCAGCAAGGCAGCAAGGGACAGCAGAACTATGCTCGTGGCAGGGTCAACCATGTGACAGCTGAAGCCGCTCAGGAAGCCAATGACGTGGTCATCGGTATGTTCTCAATTAACTCAGCACCTGCTACAATATTATTTGATTCTGGAGCATCGCATTCTTTTATTACTGAACAATTTGTGTCTGAGCATAACATACCTAAGCAACCCATGAAAAATATGCTTTTAGTAAATTCCCCAAATGGTGAAATGAAAGCTAGATACATATGCCCTCGAGTTAGACTTGAAATTATGGGTATAGAATTTCCATCCAACCTAGTGGTTTTGAAGTCTGAGGGAATTGATGTGATACTTGGAATGGATTGGTTGGGAGCTCATGATGGAGTTATTCAGTGTGCCAAGAAGGCAGTGCTATTCACAAGTCCACAAGGAGATCGAATGGAGTTTCAGATGAATCCAGTTATTCGAGAGGAAGCAATAGTCAATCAGTTGAAAGGAAAGTCACTAGAGGATATCAGAGTTGTGTGTGAATTTCCGGATGTCTTTCCTGATGATTTACCAGGTATGCCGCCTGACCGAGACTTTGAGTTCATCATTGAGCTTGTACCTGGTAGTGCACCTATTTCAAAAAGAGCATATAAAATGGATGTTAGAGATTTAGCAGAATTAAAGAAACAGATAGAAGAACTTTTAGCTAAGGGTTATATTCGACCGAGTTCATCTCCATGGGGAGCCCCTGTTATATTTGTTGATAAGAAGGATGGTACTAGAAGGATGTGCGTTGATTACAGAGCTCTTAATGAGGTGACTATCAAGAATAAGTACCCGCTTCCTAGAATTGACGTTTTGTTTGACCAGATGAGAGGTGCAAAGGTTTTCTCCAAGATTGATTTGCGTTCAGGCTATCATCAAGTGAAAATTCGGAAAGAGGATATTCCTAAAACTGCATTCACTTGTAGATACGGTCTTTATGAGTATTTGGTGATGTCGTTTGGTTTGACAAATGCACCTGCAAACTTCATGTATCTGATGAACAAGGTATTTATGGAGTATCTCGACAAGTTTGTTGTGGTATTCATCGATGATATCATGGTGTTCTCCAAGAATGAGGAAGAGCATGAGGAGCATTTGAGACTGGTATTGCAGAAGTTACGGGAGCATCAGTTGTATGCCAAGTTCAGTAAATGTGAGTTCTGGCTGAAGGAAGTTTCTTTTCTTGGACATGTCATTACAGATGGAGGAATCATGGTAGATCCGAGTAAAGTGCAAGATGTGTTGAATTGGAAGCCACCTCAGAGTGTTGCAGAAATCAGAAGTTTTCTCGGATTGGCAGGGTATTATCGCAAATTTATTGAAGGTTTCTCCAAAATTGCTAAACCCGTGACTTTGTTGTTAGAGAAAGGACGAAAATTCAAGTGGGATGATGCTTGTCAACAGAGTTTTGAGGAGTTAAGAAAGAAATTGACCACTGCTCCAGTGTTAGTAATGCCTGATATTCAGAAGGGGTTCGACGTGTACTGTGATGCTTCACACGTGGGACTTGGATGTGTGTTGATGCAAGAAGGCAGAGTCGTAGCTTATGCTTCTCGACAATTGAGAAAACATGAGAAGAATTATCCTACTCATGATCTGGAGTTAGCCGCAGTTGTTCATGCACTGAAGATTTGGAGGCACTATATGATTGGAAAATGGTGTCGAATTTTCACGGATCATAAGAGTTTAAAGTATATCTTTACTCAGAAGGATCTTAATTTGAGACAAAGCAGATGGCTAGAATTAATCAATGATTTCGATTTGGATATTCAATATCATCCTGGAAAGGCTAACGTTGTTGCAGATGCTTTAAGTCGTAAGAGTCAAGTTAACTCAGTCATTGGGAGGTTGATATCACAAGAGTTATGTTGGGAGATGGAACGACTTAACTTGGGTATCTGTGCTCATTCAGAAGCTGTGACTATGGAAGTAGAGTCAACACTAGAGCAAGATATTAGGAAGGGACAGTTAGAAGATCCAAAAATCGAGGAATTCAGAGCGTTAATTCATTCGGGAAAAACTAAGGATTTTACTGAGGATGAACAAGGAACAGTGTGGTTCAGAAATAGAATATGTGTTCCGGAAAATGATAGGCTTCGAGAAATGATATTGAAGGAAGCACATGATTCACCTTATTCCATTCATCCAGGAAGTACTAAGATGTACCAAGATTTGAAAGAAAAATATTGGTGGTATGGTTTGAAGAAGGATGTTGCTACTTATGTGGCTTTGTGTGATGTTTGCCAGAAGGTTAAAGCAGAACACCAACGTCCAGCAGGTTTGCTTCAACCATTGAGAGTTCCAGAGTGGAAGTGGGAAGAAATTGGTATGGACTTTATTGTCGGGTTACCTCGTACTCGTGATGGTCATGATTCTATATGGGTTATTGTGGATAGATTGACAAAGTCTGCTCATTTCATACCGGTCAACACAACATATACAAGTGCTAAGCTAGCAGAGCTGTATATGTCCAGGATTGTGTGTCTACATGGAGTTCCGAAGAAAATAGTGTCTGACCGAGGTACTCAGTTTACGTCACGATTTTGGCAGAAGGTATATGAGATAATGGGTACACAACTCAATTTTAGCTCTGCTTATCATCCACAGACAGATGGACAGACTGAAAGGACTAATCAAATTCTGGAGGATATGCTTCGAGCGTGTGCTTTAAAACATGGTCGTAGTTGGGATAAGAGTTTGCCATATGCAGAATTCTCCTACAATAATAGTTACCAAGCCAGTCTTAAGATGTCACCTTTTGAAGCATTGTATGGAAGGAAGTGCAGGACACCATTGTATTGGAGCCAAACTGGAGAAAGTAAAGTGTTTGGACCTGAAGTTCTTCAAGATGCAGAGCAGCAGGTACAGTTAATCAGAGAGAATCTCAAGACTGCACAGTCTAGACAGAAAAGTTATGCTGATACTCGTAGGAGAGAATTGGTCTTTGAAGTTGGAGATTTTGTTTATCTTAAAGTATCACCTATCAGAGGTCTTCGTAGATTCAAAGTCAAAGGAAAGCTATCACCTCGTTTCATTGGTCCTTTCAAGGTTCTAGAAAGGAAAAGTGAGGTAGCTTATCAGTTAGAGTTGCCAGCTCAGTTGTCAGATGTTCATGATGTGTTTCATGTGTCACAATTGAAGAAGTGTTTACGGGTACCAGAGGAACAGTTGCAGTTAGAGGAACTCAGTGTGAAGGATGATTTGACCTATTCAGAGTATCCAGTTAAGGTATTGGAGACAGCAGAAAGGGTTACTCGGAATAAAGTAGTTAAGATGTGCAAAGTACAGTGGAGTCACCATACAGAGGATGAGGCTACATGGGAAAGAGAAGATGAGCTCAGTGCAGAATTTCCTCAGTTGTTCTCTGATCTTTCCGAATCTCGAGGACGAGATTCTTCTTAAGGGGGGTAGGATTTGTAACACCCTAATTTCATCACATTAAAAGAAATCTAGTTAGGCAACAATTTTCTTAGTTTTATTTGTTTTAGGGAATATTAAATTGCAAGTTCAAATTTTGGCTCTTAAATATTTAAACATCATTTAAATTAGAGTCAATAAAGTCTTTGTTGCATTCATGCTGATTTGCATATTTTTGAATGCTTGTTTGAATTTGAAAAGGTTTGCAAAAGTTTAAACTTAAATTTCAAAACCTTTCTTTTCCCTCTCTCTCTTCTAGCCCAGCCCAGTTTTTTTTTTTCCGGCCTCTTTCCTCGCGCGCGCGACCGCGGCCCAGCTCTTTTCTTCGGCCCGTTTCGCCAACGCGCAGCCCAGCCCAGTCGTCCGTTTTCTCCTTCTCTCTCTTGGTCGCTGACATGTGGGCCCGCCCTGTCAGGGTCGTCTTCCTCGCCGAGGTCGAGACGGACTCGACGCCGAGTCCTAGCGCCGGCCGTCTCCGAGCCCGTTTCCCCTCGCGCAAGGCGAGTTTTCTCGGCCTTTATAAGCCGCCGCCTAAGCCCCTTGGTTTCCCAAACCCATAGCCGAGCTCTCGCGTCGCCATAGTCGCCATAGCCGCCGTAACCCTAGGTTTTACGCCGCCGCCGCGATTCGCCCTTTCGAGGCCGTTTCCGTCTCGTCGAGTTCGTCGACGAGATCTGCGTTGAGGTAAGGAAGTCGCCGAGCCTCTTTTCCCTCTCTCTCTCGCTCTCTTGAGTCCCCGTCGCGTCGCCGTCGCAACCGCGCCGCCGCTCGCCGTCGTGAGCCTCCACCGTTGCCTAACCCTAGTTTAGATCCCCAAAAACGGATTCGCCGTGGTCTCAGCTCTCTCCCGAGCCAAACGCGGCGAGTTTCCGAGCTTCCTAGCCCTAGTTACGCCAACTCCGGCGAGTTTCCCGGCGAGGCGCCGCCGCGCGTCGTCGTCAGCGCCGCCGCGTTGATGTCCGTTCGATCTGAGCCGTTCGATCGAGATCTAACGGTCGAGGATCGAGCCGACTCGAGTCAAACCGAACCTTACCGGTCAGCCGTGCCGCTTTTGCAAAAGAGCCCCTAGGTTTTCTAGAAATCAACCCGCGGTTCAAGCCAGTTCAAAAATAATTAGATCTAGGTCCTTTTCTTTTCGTTTAGGCCCCTGAGCTTTCTAAAAATAGAACCAGCCGTCCTGTCGTGTGGTTTTTCACATAAGTCCTTCGGTTTTTATATGAAATTACGTTTTAGGTCCCTGGTTTCTTCTGTTTAAACCCCTGGAGAGTTAGTTTTAACTCAAAGAAGCCCCTAAACCTTGTTTTAGCCATATCTTGACCGTTTTAAATCCGTTTTGAGTGATCTTTGCGCTCACGCGATCGTCTCTTCATCAAGAATAGTTCTAGATACGTCTTTGCGTCTTTAAAAGTTGTTTGGTGTATTGTTTTGCTTTTATTGATTGAATGCTTGTGTGAAACATATAGAGAACGGTTCGTTCGAGGGAGATCAAGATCAAGTTTATGAGGAGGAGCCACCGCAGTATTTTGAGCAAGGCAAGTGGATTTCCCCCTCTGCATACTCTTTTGAACCCATACACACTGCATGACACCAAAGTTTATATTTTTATTCGCGATGCATTAATTTGATGGGTCCTATTTAAGGATGACTAGACTTTTACACCCAAGCCTTGATAAACCGGGTTTACTTTTATGTTGGGTAGCCATGCTAGATGCTTAACCATAGTTTATGATGGGTTCTATCCAACATTGATGAATATCTTCATTATTTATATCTTGTTACGTTAATACAAGATCACCATGTTAATCGGAACATGGAGAACCACCCAGGATTAACCGTACAACCACAATACTATATGGCTCTGGTCTTGGCTAATTAATTAGAAACCTTGGTTGGGAATGATCTTACCGAAAGGGCATGGGGGGTGGCGGTTGACGGTGTATAGCCCGGTTCTCTCGGGAAGTGGGCTTGGCTAAGACACTATGCCCGTTAGGGAGGGTTATGCCTGCTTCCGATCCGGAAACCTTAGCGGATTGTTTCTAACTAGGGAATCTTTGTAAAGGCCTCGTAGCGTCCCTATGCAGTCACACCTTGGAAGTGTGGTACGTGCCTGATCAGCACAGCATGGTTGGGTTTAAAAGTTCTTCGGAGCTTTTACGCGAATTGTGGTGAAAGTGTACAACCTCTGCAGAGTGTAAAACTGTTATAACAGCCGTGTTCGCGGTCATGAACGGCCTGGACCCTCACGTGATTAATCTATCGAAACAAGAAATCAAATCATTGCATGCATATGTTATTGGTTATATTTATGATTTACTTTATGCTCATTTTATTGTTAATAAGTGGGTTGGTATACACTTATATCTTAGTAAATAGTTGCTTGTCAATAAAACTTGACCAACTAAAATGCTAACCGCTGCAAAACCAAGCCATTTCCTTGATAGCTTGCATATTTTCCCCCACTTGTTGAGTACCAACCATAAGTGTACTCACCCTTGCTTATATTGGATCAGAAGGTAATAATGGAGCAGAGTACCTCAGCGATCTTGATGAGTTCTAGGCATGTGTTCCACCAGTCGGTTGCCTGTGGAGTGCTTTTGGAGATATCGTCTTAGTTATCGTGTGAACCAGTTTATTTTGGCCTTTGTGCCTTATTCGTGAGTGTAATAAATACTTTATTTATTAAATATTCGTTTGAGTACTGTTTCTGTTATTCACTCACGGTCTATCATATGTGTGAAATTTGATCCTGGCACACATATGAGATGTACTCGGTTTTCTCTCTAAAACCGGGTATGACAAGGCACCGGTGCACCCCGAGCACCCCGACTGGCCTAGGCTGGGCGTTGTGGTGCATGGCCACCGCTTTCCGGACACTTGGGAGCTGGCCGCTTTCGCAGGGCTGAACCAGTTCACTTCACAGCACCACGACTTGGTGGATAACACTTTGGTTGGTTTCCTGCCCTCAGCCCGCAGGGATGACCCTCAGTGGTTGTCACGTTACTTGGCTTCCCCGCAGTTGTTCCTGGAGTTTCCCCAGAACGCACCGGCTTTCTTTGCTAGCTGGATGAAGGCTAGCATCCGCATGGCAAAGCTACTCAAGATGTCTCAGGATTCTCTGCTTGACTTTGCCGATGCGATGGTGAGGGTGTCCGCGGATAAGGACATAGCCGGGATCTGCACTTCTTTGGACATGGCTGCCAAGGATACTCAGATCCGGGATTTGCAGGCTCGCATTGCGGAACTCACCATGGAGAAGGAGCACTGTGCTCACCAGGTGGAGATGTTGACGGATGCACTTGAGGAGGCACAGGCAGAGTTGCATGAGGCTAATGCCGAGATGGTTGAGTTGGAGGCTCATATGGAGGTTCCCGAGGAGGACGCCATTATGACCCATAAAGCCGATAAGAAGAGGAAGGGTCCTGTTGTCTCTGCCAGTGGCGGTAAGCCGCAGCGCTTCCGTATTGTTCCTCCACAGGGACAGCAGCGTACAGGGCAGTCTGGCCGCTGGGTGGTTAACCCTCCTCAGCAGGGTGGTTCTCGTTTTCCACCGCAGCAGTCACAGCAGCAGAAGACCCCGATGAAGCAGCAGCCAGCTCAGCCTGGAGCTGGGTATTCTTGCTACCGTTGCGGCAGTACCAGTCACTTCATCCGGGACTGTCCCCAGGGCAAGCAGCAGAACAATGGCAACCAGCCAAACAAGGGCAAGTTGCAGAAGATTCACGTCAAGCAGGGAAGGGTCAACTTCACCACCTTGACTGACCTTCCCGAGGGAGCACCAGTGATGATGGGTAAATTTCCGATTCATAACCAACCTGCAGTCATTCTCTTTGATTCTGGTGCCACTCATAGTTTCATAAGTCCAAGTTGTGCTAAGAAATGTGGGGTAAAATGCGAATCTACAAATGCGGCCTACAAAATAATAACCGCAGGAGGAAACTTGAATTCAAATCATATGGCGCGGAAGGTGCCAATTAAACTGGGTAGTAGAGTTATCTTGACCGACCTGATTCTTTTAGAACTGGATGGGATAGATATAATCTTGGGAGCTAATTGGATGGCACAGCACAAGGTTGTGTTAGACATTGCTGAGAGAATTGTTGGTATCAACTCACCTACACATGGATCTACCACACTCTATCTTCCGTCTTCCAACTCCTTGAGCTCATGTGTTTTTGTCATGACTGAACCCAAGCTTGAAGACATTCCTATTGTCTGTGAGTTCCCCGATGTCTTTCCAGACGACTTGCCTGGAATGCCACCGGATAGGGACATTGAGTTCGTTATCGAGCTACAACCTGGTACCGCACCAATTTCTAAAAGACCCTACAGAATGCCACCCGCAGAATTGGCAGAGATGAAAACTCAACTCCAAGATTTACTGGACAAGGGTTTCATTCGTCCGAGTACATCACCTTGGGGTTGTCCTGCCATATTTGTCGAAAAGAAGGATCACACGTTGAGGATGTGTATTGACTACCGGCCTCTCAATACGGTCACTATAAAAAATAAGTATCCTCTTCCCCGCATTGATGTATTGTTCGATCAACTCGCCGGAGCCAAGATATTCTCAAAAATTGATCTTCGTTCCGGATATCATCAAATCAAGATTCGTCCTTGTGATATTCCCAAGACGGCTTTCTCGACCCGCTATGGACTTTATGAATTCTTGGTTATGTGGTTCGGGCTGACTAATGCTCCCGCTTATTTCATGTATGTCATGAATTCAGTGTTCATGCCCGAGCTGGATAAGTTCGTAGTGGTTTTCATTGATGATATTCTTGTCTATTCCAAGAATAAGGAAGAGCATGCCGAGCATCTCCGTATTGTTCTTCAACGACTCCGTGATCACAAATTGTACGCCAAGTTCTCCAAGTGTGAGTTTTGGCTGGATAGTGTGAAGTTCTTAGGTCACACTGTTTCTAAGGATGGTATCTCGGTAGATCCTACGAAAGTGCAGCAAGTAATGGACTGGAAACCTCCTACCTCTGTCCATGAAATCCGAAGCTTTCTGGGTTTGGCCGGATATTATCGTCGTTTCATTCCGGATTTCTCGCGAGTTGCGAAGCCAATGACCGAGCTATTGAAGAAGGGGCAGAAATTCGTGTGGGATGAGAAGTGTGAAGTGGCATTCCGCACATTGAGGGAGTTGTTGACCACAGCTCCTGTTCTGACCCAACCGGATAGCACCAAACCCTACGATGTCTATTGCGATGCTTCAGGCACCGGACTCGGTTGTGTTCTTATGCAAGAGAATCGAGTTATTGCTTATGCTTCACGTGCTCTCCGTCCCCATGAGCTGAATTATCCCACTCACGATCTTGAATTGGCAGCCGTGATTCACGCTCTGAAAATATGGAGGCACTATCTGATAGGAGTTCCTTGCAACGTGTATACCGACCACAAAAGTCTCAAGTACGTCTTCACTCTGGCTAACTTGAATATGAGGCAACGAAGATTGCTGGAATTGGCAAAGGATTATGACATGAGTTTGCATTATCATCCCGGAAAGGCGAATGTGGTTGCGGATGCCTTGAGCCGCAAGGCTCATTGCCATTGTCTTTCGGTCGAATCGTATGCCGACACTCTATGCCATGAGTTGGCGAAACTCAATCTCGAGATTGTTCCGCATGGCTATTTAAACAACATATCTCTCGAGTCCACATTGCACGATGAGATCTTTCTGGCCCAGCAGACCGATAAAAAGGTCGGAGTTATTCGGGAGGAGCTGGCCAAAGGAACGGAGGAACGGTATAACTGTTTCCGTCAGGATGCCCGAGGCATGATATGGTTTGGGAACCGTATTGTCGTGCCCAAAGATCCGGAATTACGGAAGAAAATTTTGAGTGAAGCTCACCACTCTAAGTTCTCTATTCACCCTGGCAGCAATAAGATGTACCAGGATATGAAGAAAACTTTTTGGTGGACCAAGATGAAAATGGATATCGCCCGGTTTGTATCCGAGTGTGACACTTGCCGGAGAGTGAAAGCTAGTCATCTAAAGGCGGCTGGAACTCTTCAACCTTTGTCTATACCATCATGGAAATGGGAGGATATCAGTATGGATTTCATTGTTGGCCTTCCCAAGACTGCACGAGGACACGATTCTATATGGGTCATTGTGGACAGGCTCACAAAGACCGCCCACTTTATTCCGGTCAACACCACCTATGCCGTCAAGAAGTATGCCGAGATCTATCTCAACCAAATTGTACGTCTGCACGGGGTGCCTAGAACAATCATTTCGGACCGAGGTCCGCAATTTGTGGCAAGGTTCTGGGAGCAACTCCATGCATCTCTCGGCACAAAGCTCATTCGAAGCTCAGCTTACCACCCGCAGACAGATGGGCAGACCGAGCGGGTGAATCAAATCCTTGAAGACATGCTTAGAGCTTGCGTCATCCACTATGAAGCAAGTTGGGATAAATGCCTGGCTATCGCCGAGTTCTCATACAACAACAGTTACCAAGCAAGCTTGAAAATGGCCCCTTTCGAAGTCTTGTATGGGAAAATGTGTCGAACACCGTTATGTTGGTCTCAGCCTGGAGAGCGGGAAATATACGGACCTGACCTGGTGATTGAAGCCGAAGAGCAAGTCAGGGTTATTCGGGAAAATCTCAAAGCCGCTCAGTCTCGTCAGAAGAGTTATGCCGATCGCCGAAGAATGCCTCTAAAATTCGCAGTCGGTGATCATGTGTATCTTAAGGTCTCACCAACTCGGGGAGTCCAAAGGTTCTGAGTAAAGGGAAAGCTTGCACCCCGTTACGTTGGATCTTATGAAATCATCGAGAAGTGTGGAGCCGTGGCTTATCGTCTATGACTTCCCAACAAACTTTCAGCCGTGCACAATGTCTTTCATATCTCACAACTCAAGAAGTGTATTCGAGTTCCGACTGAGGTCGTGGAACAAGAAGACGTGGAAGTTGAGCCCGATCTGACCTATGTTGCTCAACCTCTCAAAGTCCTTGACCAAAAGGAAAGGCACACGAGAAGGAGCTCAGTTAAGATGTATAAAATTCAGTGGGTTCATCACACTGAAGAAGAGGCAACATGGGAGACCGAGAAATATCTTAATCGTCATTATCCTGGATTTCTCACCACCCCACCAGGTACCGCATGTTCCGCACTTTCTAGCATTCCCGAATCTCGGGACGAGATTCTTTTAAGGGGGGTAGGCTGTAACACCCCTGGTGTTAATTAACACTAAAACAATGTTTAAGCTAAGCTAAGCATGATTCAAAAGAGAAATTAAAGAAAATGAGAAAAATTATCCAAATTTGAGTCAAAAACCCTTGGAAAGGAGCAATAAAGAAAACTTTGAAAACTTCCTAAGAACTTGAAAAAGTGCAAATGTGAAAGTTGGAGAGTAAGTCAAACCAAGGAACTTTCCTTTTCGAACCATAGCCTAAAAATGTCTGGAAGCACCTCAAAATTCAAACCCTAACATTGGAATTTGAATTTCCAATTCAAATTCAAAAGCTGAAATGGAATCTTAGCCAAATCTCAAGATTTTACCACAGAACATCAAAATCTCCAAAAAGCAAAGTTGTTCTTCATCACATTTCTAAACTTTGCCTCTTTGGACACTTTGGCCAATTTTGCCATCTAGCCCCTCAAATTTCAGAATTTCAGTTCAAAACAGGGATTTACCCCCTTTTGAATTACGGCCAAATTTTCAACTCTTTCTCCAAATCTCCAGTGCAGGGACGTGTCTCATAAAATTCTAAACAACTTTCATGTTGGAAAAATTTCAAGCCACGTTCAAAATTTTGGATTTTGAGCCATGCCAATCGGTTGACCTTTGCACCGCTCACGGCGCGCTCACGGGTTGCCAGCGCCGCGCCCGCGCGTGCCGCGCTCGCCGCCGGCAAGCGCCTGCCGCCGTCCGGCCTCGACTGCTCCGAACAATGCCACCGTTGCATGTCCCCGCTCACGGTGCACGCCTCTGGCAAGGTCTCATGGCCGGAGACGCACTGTAGCGCTGACTCCGCGCTCGCCGCCGCGGACCGCCGGGTTTTGCCGTCGCCGCCGTTGTCCATCGGTCGCTCCAGCGACTTTTGCGCCCCGCGTGCTCCTTTTTCCTTCCCCGCGCTGTCTTCTCGCTCGCCCACGCGCGCCTGCCGCTGCAGCACGCCTGCGCGCGCGCGTTGACGCCGCGCACGGCGCCAACACGGCCGCGGCAAGCCTCTGCCGCCGCGACAGCTCACCGAGCTGCCTCAGCCCCTATCTCGTGCTTCCCAAGCACCCTTCCACTCCCCTCTCACTCCTACTTAAGCCCTCAACAGTTCCCCTCGCTCAGCACGCCGGAAAATCCTCACCGGAGCTCGCAGAGCCACCGCCGAGCTCGCTCTCGTGCACAGCTCTCCCCGTTGCTCCCCCGGCCAAACCAAGGCTCTCACGAGCTTCCCCATCCTCCACTGTCACTCACCGAGCCATTCCCGACCCGCTTCCCCCACCAGAGCCGCCGGCGTAGCTCGCCGGAGTTAACCGAGCTCTCCGCCGCCGCCCGCGCACGTGCACAGCTCGCTACGGTCCTCCTCCGGCCGAACCGAGGGCACCATTAGCTTCCTCGTGCCACGCTGGTGCTCACCGACCCCTTCCCCGAGCCTCTCCGACCCCGACGTCGCCGGTCGCCGCTCGCCGGAGCAAGCCGAGCCGCCGCCGCTGTCGTTGACCTCGATTCCGGCCATCCCCGACCTCGAGACCTAGCTCAAACGAATCACGGTGAGCCCCTCTCCATTTTCCCCCACTTCCCCGGCCCGGTCTCGCCGCCGTTTGGCCGGCGTAACCACGCCGGCGAACTCGAGGGCACGGTTGTGCCTTCAACCTCTTTCCAGGGGGCCGAGCGCAAAATGCAACGACCGGTTTGTAAGGCTTTCAAAAGTTTTAGGGTTCCTCGCGTAAAATAGATTCTATATTTCAGGTTTAATTCGCTGAGATCTTCAAAAATTCGTAGAAAATCGTAGAAAAATCAGAAAAATGTCAAACCAATTTTGTAGTGACCAGTGAGTCTAGAAGAACAACTTCTTCCTTTGCACCTCACTCAGTTGAGCTGTAGATTTTGAATTATAAATTCAAATCAGTTTGGACACTTTTCATCATAGTTCAAAATCTACACATGAACTGGAGCTGAGCTTGGGATATGTTGTTAGGGTGTTTATCATTAGCTTAATGCGCAAAGGGTGCACAAAAATTCCTAGTGGATTTAGGGTTATGATTTTCCAAACATATACCCTGCTGTTTTGGCAAATAAATCACAGAAAATAAAGTACTCAGTGAAAAATCACCTCCTTCACACAGAAACTTAATAAAGACATTAGAAACCTTAGAAAAATGAAATTGGTAATTTTTGGACACTGGAAAAGGGCTAAATGATTTTTGGTATTTTAAACATGGTGAAATTCCACAAAAATAATCTTAATTCAAAATCACATGCAAACTTGCAGAGATGTCACTCTTGGCATCCTAAGTCACTATGCCAAGTGGGTTGGACAGAAACCTTGTAATTATTTTTGTAGGTTTTTAGTTTGTTTTTAGGCAAAAAGATAAGAATAATTTTAATAAATTATAGAAAAATTATCTTGAGCCAAGTTTTGGGCTAAGCTCCTGCCTTGGCATGAGTAAGCCTCTGGTCCAATGGCACCTAAAAATAATATTCCTAAGTTCACCTTTTGAATAATGGAAAAAGGACTTGAATGGTAGAAAAGAGAAGAAAAAGAAAGGAAAAGAGAAGAAAAAGAAAAGAAAAGAAAGGAAGAAGAAAAGGAAAGAGAAAAAAAACTAAAACTCTAAAATCAAAATAAAGGTTCAAAATGAAAGGGATATTTTCACTTATAATTAATGTTTATCCTTTCCAATTCACTAACCAAGATTTAAATAAACCCTAACTATTTAAATCTCGATACTTAAGCATTTCGTGCATTTCGTGTAGATTCGGGTCTCGCCGACGGAGTCTACGAGCTAGTCCCCGTTGCTGAGGAGATCGCCCAGGAGTCCGAGGTGAACGTGGTGCACGTGGATCCGAGCCCCGAGCAGGAGTACCGCTTCGAGCCGGAAGGCAAGCCCCGGAGCATAACCTAACTTTACTTACGCAATTTATTTGATTATATGTTTGTGCATTTAAGTTTCGAGGAGTTGAATGAAACCCTAGATTGCATGATCATAGGTTCCGTTGATTGAACACTAGTATGTTAGGTCCGATAGTTGCTATGCTTAAGAACGATAGAAGTCGAGTGTTTTCCGACACTCGCGAGATATAGGAGTTGTATGTCTACTCATATCAGAAACACTAGAGATGATGGACGGATGATTGTAGATACCCGTCTATCGATGTTTTAAGTGGAAACATGTGGTACTTTTGTGTCAAGCGTTTGAATGTACCACACATATGCACGGTTTATGGGACCGGTAAGTCCCGGTATCCAATTGATGCGAGCAGGTCCGACAGCTCTCTGTCTTGGAAACGTTATCCCATGGGCACATGAGGGTAGTTGCGTGAGTCCCCGTAGTGGTAAACCTTTACCCTGAGGCAGTGGGACTCGGGAGCCACTCGCAGAGAGAGGAGAAAGGATTGGGGTGTGTTGGCATTTCCAACCATTCCGTATGTTTGGGTTTTCCCTGGCCAGGTAGTAAATTCGGTTCGAACTGTCCGCTTCTCACGGTTAATGAGACTGCTTGACCGATGTATGACATATTATGAAGTGGAACTTGGAAGGATGAAATCTTTGCATGGAATAATTGTATTGCAAAACTTGATTGTTTAGCTAGGCTCACCTAGAATGGATAGGTTAAAGGAATTAAAATCAAAATGGATAAATTAGAAAACGGCTTAGTCGCTTTTGGCAAAAGAACCCCACTAGCCAAACAGCCTCTCATTTTATGAGTCGGTGATGTAGTGATCACCAGTCGGGTAAGTCTTGTTGAGTATAACTAGTATACTCAGCCTTGCTTGTGGCTTAAATTTTCAGGACCGTCCCCTCAGGAGGTAGCTGCCTCTATGGCTTGGGCCTCCCAGCTTCCTCCTGGTTACAGCATCGAGTGGGAGCCGACCTCTCCCGAGGATCGTGAGGAGTAGCGTCACGGCTGACTTCATCGTGACGATACTATGGATCGTCGCTAGTATCTCGTTTATTTTCCGCTGCAAGAACTCGAACTATTTCATTCACCTTAACATTTCAATTTGGTTGTAATAACTCTGAACCTTGTTGTAATTTGAATTGTGGAATGATGTGATCTTTGGAAAACTCACCTTCGAGTGAGCGTATGGACGGACGATCTTCAGTAGCAGTTAGTCGAGCTTGACTCGACGGTCGAATCCGCACTTGGGAACATTTTCGTGTATTAGCACCAACGGAAGGTGGAATATACTTAAGTGGGCCCATTTCTCGGGTGAGATCGCTACAAGTCGCCTACTATGCAGCTTTCATGTCATCATGTGTCTGCTAAGATCAGCAGAACAGCGAAAGCCGTCACAAACAACATACCAGTACTTAAAATAGCCATGTGAGCATCAGAAGCAGGCGCGCCAGGAGCATTGGCGCCGCCACCAGTGCCATTTCTTGACGCAACAGGAGGAAGCGGTGGCTCCTCCACGCTTGAAGCATTCAGTGTCGGCATTGGAGGAAGAGCTGGCGGCTGGGCATTAGTGGTTTGAAGAAACTGGTCAAGGGAGCCAGGCTCGACAGGCAACATATAGTTCGGCATGTCCTTTCCCAAACCTGTACAGCTGTTTCCTGCAAATTAAAGAGTATGCAAGTATCAGAAACTGGAGCATAATACTGCTACTACCAATTAAAAACTAGTACAGAACAACCCAGAAAAAGAACTAAAAATTTGCCTCACTGATCATACAGAAAAAATCAGGGCAAATGTGGGATCACAACTCGAAATTTCAATATCACACAAGCTGCATGAAACTTGAGAGCCAAAAATGATTGGAAACTGGCACCACCATTGCAAAGACATGAAAAATGACAAATACCAAAAGCCATGTCCCCATGCTATTTTCCATATGGCAGGTCCCCTGTATATGCAAGCAGTGAAATGATGACCCACTATACGTAGGTGCCAAAGAGACTTACTTTTGTATCTTCTGACCGTCTTTGGGAAATCGGTTATGATGCCAGATAAATTAAATGATTGGGCATAGTAATTGATCTCCACAGTTTCATCTCCAAAGAAATCCAATGGTTGCGCTACAAACTCATTCCGGAACACTTGTGCATACATGGCCAGCCCCGCTGATTGCAGATCTTTAACAAGACTGTTATTTCTGATGATAAAATCTCTACTTATGGTAAAAACAGATGTCCTATCAACAACTACAGCATCAGCAAACTTCTTAATGTCTTCTATTGAGGAAGTAGAAGCATCCCCAATGTCTGTGGGGAGAGTGTAAACAAGTTTGAATTTTGTTTTTTGCTGCTTCCATTTGACAAGAACAGCACCATCTTTCGACTGGATCAGAACTTCCTTGGTAGTCTGATTATCGTAGCCAGCAGCAGTTAACGCAGAGTTTACTGAATCAACAATGTCAATTCCTAATGATTCTGCCATAAATGCAGCATTCTGCAGTACAAAAGATAGATTGATCAATGAAGATAAAGTTTCAAGATATTCGACACTCCTAAAGATGAGTACAATGCAGTGGTAAGGCACGAAGTAAATGCAATCTTCCCATATCTAAGCACAGAGGTCTATACAAGTCTTGTGTGTTTATACTCTATACTACTAAGAGAACTCATTGAGATGACAACTGTTAAGCAAATTATACCATTTATAAACCTAAAAGTGGAAACAGATCATAAGCTCTTTCTTAAAAAATATTATGTTGACTATTCTTCAATACTTGCAAGGTTAAACTAACTGTAACTGGTGAATCTTTTCCCATCAGAATCATAATAGAGACAAAATTCAGGTATAAAACTTGAGCTCTTTTCTAGTACACAATACTAGCCTATACTACTGTTAAAAATGGACTAGTATGTAAACATCTAACGGTTAAGATTAATTCTATACTACTTAAAAACTCACTAGTAATATAACTAGTATATGAGAGTAGTACGACTAGTATAAGGGTAATATAGGGAACGTATTTATGTAATATTTTTTACATTAGATGAAATGGTAATTATGAAACATTATTTTTGCATTATCCATTTAATGAAAGATGCATTTCGTTCGTCGACCTACGGAACACGACGTTACTCCGATGCCGGCAGCGGCGGCGAATATTGGGCCCTCTCGCAAGTCGCAACCACTTCGATCTCCTTCTCCGCCTGGAAGGCCACAGCGGCCAACGGCCGGTGGCAACATGCATGCGGCTGCGTGCAGTCAGCAGCGTTGCTGCGTTGGGCAGGGAGGGTGCCAACCGGTGGCCGGCGGCGTGTAAACCTCACGTGGTCAGACTCAGATCCACTCGAGGCGCGCTTGCCCAGCAGGAAAGGCACGGGGGATTAGAACAACCGGAGACGACTGCAGGCCGGCGGATGGCTGAATGCACGTTGCAGAGAGGAGGGCAGCGGCCTCGTCGCCGTGGGTGCAGGCAGGAGCGCCGCCGCGGGGAAAGGATGCCGATAAGAGAAATCAACTCGGTGAACTAACGTTACCAAATTAGATGAGCTTACCAAATTAGATGAGCATAAAGTACAAACTTACCCCTGATTAATGAATGGCCAGATCTAGTTTATACCTTATACCACTAGGTAGTAGTATTGTGTACTCTAAAAGTACTCAAAAACTTAACTCTGTGATCATATCAAAATAACTGAAACTTTGGGCGAAAGCATCACCTCAATAATGATCATGACACCGGACAAATCCTTATCCATTCCCATTGCTAGAAAGTCAGATAACTTCAGAAACTTCCCTTGATTTGTGTACCTTGGGTTCCTTACAAGATAATACTGACTCACTGGGGAAGACATTTTTGCTGTAGGGAAAGGGCACGTCAAAAGACTACTTATGAGTTTGTGCTTTTTTGTAAGCTATCATGAATTTATAATGTTATTTGCATTTACTGTTGGTAGAAAATAACATCAATAAATTATCACAAATAATGCTACAAAAGAAACTTACGTGTTAAAGTAACACTACTAAGCTCGTCCCAAGTGAGGTTGAATGTGAAGATTCCTATTGTAGCCTGAATTTCTGAAATAATAGAAGTCCGAGAGCTGAAAACTGTTCTCTGAACATTTGTGGTATCAAGCAGGTTAATGGAACTCATACACACAAGAACTCCATCACTTGTCACTTGGACGGGACAATCAATGACATCTGCACCATCATTAATTGCATTCTGGTAGGCCAGGTCTGTACAGTCCGGATAGTCTCCACTAGCACCATTGTGCGAGATAACCAATGGTGCCCCTGTATAGAAACATGACAATAATCAACCTGATGAGTTGAAAGAGAATACATATAAGTATTTCACCATCATGGCGTAACTACTAAGGTAGATCTTACTCCCAGATGAGACATACCATGATCAGTCTTACTTGAATTCAGATTAGTGAAGCAACCTGCACATGCGGAGATTCAAATGCATAAAAAATTATGTCTCTTATTTCTTATTTATTAAATACCTTACTAAGTTTCTGTTATGAGCACAATCCAATTCTTAAAATGCAGTAAGATTATTCTGAACTCTATTACAATTACAATCTTTTTTTTGTAAGAGGTGAGGCAAACAGTATGCTAATTCAATGATCAAAGGTTGAAAAAAAGATAGCAGTATTTTAGTTGACTCTTTAGCATGTATTAATGCAAAACATAATAGCTTACCAATGGCCTCTGATGCAGTGATAGGGTGGTCTGACAATACACCATCAACAGAGAAGCCACCATCACTGATAAAATTTAGGTATTCTGCCAATGGATCATAACTGTAGTTATAGGGGATAACTCTATCATTTGCAAAATCAGAGGCATATATTTCCAGCCCGGCACTGTGGGCTTCTGTGACACATGATGAAGACGGCTGTAGATAGTTATCCTCTGTTACTTGCCAAATGTAGGTCTTAGGGACCATTATGCCAGGTGCAATAGACTTAATAAATGTTAGGTTACTCCAAAGTGAACCATATGTTTGGTTTATAGAAGGATCTAAGAGGTCTTTATCAAGGAATCTAAACACAAGCTTTGTTCTGCGACGAACTCTTCCAGAAATATTTCGGAGGAAGCCCAATTCAGGTGAAGAGATATAATCCACAGGTACACGCTTTTGGATGGAAAGTATGTAACTGCTCATGTCCAAACCATGTTGTTTGTAGAAGATATCATGCTGTACAATAAAAAGAAATTAGTTATTTAAAGGTAGCACTAGCAACAATAAATTCCGGTTAAGTTCCAAGAACAATAATTCAACCTGAACATTCAGCCAAATAGAAGGCTGCTTGACAATGGTCTGCAAGTCAGGGACAGAGAGGATAGCATAGTTGCCACTGTCATATCTGTAGGTGCGAGACCAAATTGCTTGTGTTACTGCTCAAAATATTAGATAATCAGTTAAGAAGTATAGCTTACATCCATGTGTTGAGCAGTTGAGCATACACAACTTAAGAGAAAAAGGATGCCCATAATAAAACTACTTCAAGAAATAAAATAAACTAAAACAAAGGAGAAGAAAATCATAATCCCTCATGACGTTTTGACTTTCAAGATTTATGGTCTTGATGGTGTGTTCAGGGGCATGTTAGCATATACTTATTATTTTTTTTCTTTGTGAGGGAAAATATTAGAAAAGTTTTATAATATAACTACACAGTCCTAATTCGTTTGTACTTATAATTACACATCTGATAAAAAGCACAGAGCTGACGCAATGATCCAATTGCTTTAAATGAAATGCTGCAGTGGTATTGTTAGACTCACAAATAACTTGTTGAAGCTCAGTCGTGGTGAAGTCCGAAGGAAACCATCCAGTTTTCCGCACTCCGTCCACGACATAGGTCCGTTTTCTCGCGGGGTATACATTGGCAATATTGGTGCAATTTTGCATGTTTATGTCCCGAAGGCAAACTCCAACACCATCCTTTGTTAGCTGGACATCACACCACAGAGTCGTGTCAGGTGCGCTGGCGATCAATGCAAAGGAATAGGCAGCAGAGCTGGAGTCCGGAAACACTCCTGAAAAGCCGCCGTTGGCCACCACTCGTGGAGCATCACCTGCACGAGAGAGATGATCATGACATGACTTTTGCCATCAGAGAATATCCTCTCAAATCATCTCACCCAATTAAATTTTACACGGCTCAAACCCTATGCGTGAAGTGGACTACTAATTTGACCCCCTCGCTCCCCAAGGGTGGATGTTCACTTGCTGTAGCACAAGAGCACGAAGCGAAGCAGAGTAGACGACACACACACAACGTTGCGGAGGGGGAGGAGGACCGAGCCTTACCGGTTAGGGTTTTGTAGGCGGAGGGGAGCCGGGGACCCTGCGCTGCGGCGGCGCCGGCGAGGGCCATGACGCAGCCGCAGCACAGCAGCGCGGCGAGGGACGCGGCCACCCCTCCTCCTCCTCCGTCTCCTCTACACCTCCTCATCTCCCGAAAGCTTCCAGAACCTTCCTGCACGCCGCACGGGTAGGATTGAGAAGCGGCGCGGCCGCGGCGGCCGGCGGGGATTGGGAAGAAGAAGAGAGAGAAGCAGAGCACTGCAATGCGGAAGCGGAATGTCTGCCACTGGGTTTTTTGGGCAGGGAGCATATATAAAGCAGAGGCAGCAGCGCACGGTCTCCGCGTTCAAAACGGCGGGCCCACATGTCAGCGCGCGCACTGAGGATGGGCCCACCGTGCAGCGACACGCCCGTGAGCACGCTGTACGGTGGTGGTCTTCTCGCCGGCAACGACACGCACACACGTTGTGTAGCCTTTTCGCCCCGTGATTGGTTTTAAAATTTCAAATACGTACACGCTTTGTTCGTTCGTTAGTTCTCTCGTGCCCTTTTCGTTTTTTTTTTACAGCTGACAGTGCTCGGAATGATCGTTTAGCAGTTGAGAGAAATCATTACCCGGCGAAAAGAAAACACTCGGTGCTCTTGTACCTACCCCAGTGGATAACCGGAATTCAAATCGTCCATGTTTGCAGCGTGTGTGAATTTGGAATATGAAATTTAGACAAAGCGGGTGAAGATAATTACTGTTCAGCAGTTTAGCTTTAGACCCCTTTTTGGCTTTGGTATATGGCAGCACCGGAAGTCTGAAACTATTGTCAAACAAAAAGATAGTCTGAAACTGGGAAGCAGGCCCGGCCCTAGGGATAGAGCAGCATGTGCGACCGCCTAGAGCCCAAGGCAGGAGGGGGCCCAAGCCTCTATATATGTATGTACATGTATACTTCGTTGTACAGGCACTTGAGATGCATTTGCTGCACTGATCGCAGCCCTGCGTCACAGCAAGCCAAAGCACCAACAACAAAGAAACAAAAATAAGGAAATCAAGCAGTTGAGTGCTCCTTGACTCATCTCCTCGAGGTCGGCGCTCGGCGATCAGCAGCTCGGGCACTCGGCGACCTGCTCCCGAGCGCCCAACGACATCACGAAGAGTTGAGAGATACTGATATCAACATCATACATATATTTGATTTCGCTTTGCAACATATATCAACATCTTACATATATTATAAGATTTTATATTAAGTCTATACTGTAGAGAGCCCGTCGCGACGAGTTCGCCAGAGCGCCCTTGAAATCCTAGGACCGGCGCTGCTGGGAAGCCATGGTGCCAAGTAACGTAAAGCGCGGCGCATGGCTGATTCGCTCGCAAGTGGTGGGGTCTGGCACACGCGGTTGTGTGTGTGATCAATGATGAGAATTGAGATGATGATGTGTGCAGAATAGAAACTAGCTGTGCGCGCGACGGTGGTGGCATGTGCATCTGCTACAGCACTAGTGGCTGTTGTCTAAAAGTGATCTCGCTTTGTTCTTGTTCCCTTCCCACTAATGCCGGGGGCAGGGCCAGAGCTACCGTACCGCCCCAACAGAAACCAAAGCTCCAAAAGAGATCGAATCGAAAAAGAAGAGGTTGGAGATCAGTTACGGCAAGCCTATCATCGAAATAGCAGCCGGAAAGCCAAGAATTTTGGCTGACAGTGTTCGAGGAACCCCTCGGGTCGATGCCTAGTAGCAGACGTTAGTGCTGGATCGATCTCAACGGCCGAAACGAGCGGTAGGCGGTTGTGCTCCATTGCACACACGGCACCAAGTGGTGGACAAGGATGGATCGATCTATCATCTATGGACGAAACGAAGCACCCGTATGCCAGCCAGGTCTTGCATGCAACGGTCATGGTGGATCGCGACGGTGCCATTTGCACAAGGGTGGTAAGAAACGGCCCAACACGGCGATTCCTCAAGAGCGACGAGGGAGCACGCCGATCGCGACTACTCGAGCAGACTCGATCACTGATCCAAAGGCCCCGATCGATCGAGAGCAGCCTATGAAATGGAGAAGAATAAAGGTGGACGTGACCATCGTGGAAGGGAGGACGAAGCACCAATTCTTTGGGCTTGCTTGACTCGAAGATCCACCAACAACGGGAACAGATAAAAAGGAAACTCTACTCGCTCTTACCTGGTCGGAGATTACGAGTGATGGTGCTGTCGTGCTTTTGGTTCATCTAGACTAGATGCATGCACGTACGCGTGCAATCGATCTTCACCCGGTCCAACGTCGGTCCAAGTCGTCGGTCGGTCTCGCTCTTTTGGAGAAGGAAGCACGGTGTGAGTCTATAGGTGAGTGCACGACTTGTGGACTTTGCATAGTTTTGCATGGACACGTTTTTTTTTTTGCGCCGTCGGCAAATAATTAAAGTAGCGTTGTTTCGAATAAGTTGGCATTTCTATTCGACCACTCGGCAACCACTTGCAGTTTTCCAGTCCGGCTTTTTGCTGCCAAGTCGCCTCGTGGTCGTGGGATACTGCTGGGAGTTACTAGCTCGCGTTATCCTGTAACACTTTTTTTCCACGCGTGGGGCGGTGCCATGGCGTCGACCGTCGATCGATCGACAAATGCGACGCGACGCGGGCGCCACTTGTGGTGTCTCCATGCGTGTGCTCTTACGAGGGATTGAGATCGAATCTGGACGCACGCGAAAAAGGTTAGTGCTCGACTGCTCGAGGGCCTAGTGCAGGCTAGCACAGGTAACTATAGCGCCCAGGTTAGGGCGAGAACGAGCCGATGACTGCGACCAGTTCCTCATGGGGTCCCTAACACTTGTGTAGTTGTGTTCGTGCACAAACTTCCTGCTATTCTGCTAAATACTCCTCTGAGTTGATTGACCAGCCATTACTGCACAAGTCAGCCACTGAGGGGGTGTTCGGCTGGCTGCAAGCCAGCCGAACAGGGCCTGAGTTGTTATCCTCATCCTCAATGGACTAATTGGTCGTTGATCAGTCATACAGTACGCAGCACGCATCAACAAAGTTGTGCCCTGCGATCGCCGGCGCCGGCACCTCGCTGTCGATCGGTGTCGCCAGGTCGATCGTTCCAGTAGGCTGCTAGCTAAACGCACTGTCTGGCCAGTGCTGATGCGGCACCCAAACAATCTAGCCGCCGCCGCCCCGCCGGGAAAGGCACACCATTGCCCAGGCCGCCAGGACATACCTGACGCGACAGGGCCTGCGTGGGCTGTAGCGACGACACACCCACCACCACACCACTCTAGAGAAAGGCTTGAAATGGGCTCCTTTCTCAACAAAATGGGCCGTGCCTCGGGCCTACTCCCAGGTCGCCATGTCTCAAAAAAAGAAAAGGGTCGCCAAAATAAATCCGAGTACATACAGTACATTTGAGAGAGAGAGAAAAAAAAAAGCGATGGCTTCACGTATCAAAGAGCATCTATATAAAACATAAGTCACTAAAAAAAGCTGTATAAAACATAAAAAAACCGTAATCTGAAAAATAGAACACCCGGTCTACTAGGATCCGACCGTGCTTTGCTGGCAACATAATTTTTTTTTGGGAGAACAAAAGAACATCTATGATCTGTACGTATTTAGATCATTTCCTTCATCGAATTCTCCTGACCCAGGCATAAAGTTGACTCTCGACCCTCATTTAACAAAGCTCATCCCGCCAGCACATTTATTCCAAGTTTTAAACACGAGTACATACACAGTACATACCACTGGGAAGAAAGCCTTGTAGCCGGCTCCACCAAGGTGCAGTCGAGCCACATCGACAAGGACGAGGACACGTAACACACAGTAACCAGTCTGAAAAATCCACATCTACATGCGGCCGCGTAGTTTATCCACCGGCCAGCATGCAGCTGCCTTTACTGCGATGGGTGTAAAAGGTGCCAAGTGTATCTCAAATGTCCCCACATTTTACCGTTCTTTATAGGCGTGGGACCCGCATGGTCAACCGAGGGCGCGCCTCAGTCCCTCAGCTGCCTGGTTGTTTTTGCCTCGTTCCATCGGTTGGTTGTGCCGACTGCCGAGGCAGGCATCGTGCGAGGCACAAATGATGTTCCCCGACCGAGGCGAAAAAAACATGGGTAAAAAGGTAGCTTCCCCAGCAAAGTTCAGCTGCCATTCGCATCGGTTCAGTTCCCCAGCCGTCTTCTTCCTTCCGACCACCATTCCCAACCACTACTCCGCGGCCAAGGAACTGGGGAATGGATTTCACGGACAGCCCTGTGCGGGGAAGGTCGCACCCCGGCCTTGGTTCATCCCAGTCCGCCGTTGCCCCCGATGGTCGCATTCTTCAGGTGAGATCGAATGATACCTGGATCTGAAATAGATGTCTTAGTGTTCTTCCGCTTGAGTGTAGCAGCAGGTGAGCCCCCGATGGTCGCATTTTTCAATGTAGCAGCTTCTCATCTTGAGTGTTCTTCCGCTTCGTAGGTATCTTGTGGGGAACTGAGATTTGAGGTCCTGAAGTACCGCTCAGATGTGGATAGTTCGAGTACGACCGACGAGATATCTGCGCCAGCGTCCCCCTTCGACCTTCTGCGCCAGGTTTCTTTTTTACCCACCATAATGCTCATATTTGGGTGATTAGATTAAAAGTGCCGCACTGCCGCGTGATTAGTTTGAGCTGTGGGAGTGTTGTAGTGGAAAAGGAGCCTTTACGTTTATGATTAACTTGAGGAAATGTTTTTTTCCGGATAACGCCAATGTATTCCCCTTTGTTTTGTGAAAAGTGTAATTAGAAAACATAAGAGCATATACAAGAATAATAATTGCTGTCGTGTTGTTGGATTCTTTTCGCCAGATTTGGGGGGAAATGTTCTTTTTCTCATAATGCTTCTTAATTTCAATCTGTCTAGCCAGAGTTCCGTTTAGAAACAGATAAATGCGAGTGAGAAACCCATATGAATAAATTCCATTTTGTTGTTTACCACACACATCTTTCAAAAGTGAAAGCAATGGCCCATCAATGGAAGCAGCTGCAGACATATAAAGTTGGGTTCAAAAATCCCTTCACACCGATGCAGTAACCACGAAGCCTTCAAACGGACAACATTTTTCCATAAAGCGAGTGCAATCGACATTAATTGAGCGAAATGCACATATTCTATTACCTGGACCAAGCTGGTGGATAGGACGAGTCATCCGTGGTTGCAGGAATTGGTAGTGTGCGCTTCCATGAAGAAGGAACTGGTTGTTCATGTGAAGGTCGGGTTCCGTACCTCGCAATGCATCGCCTGTGCCGAACGGGGCAAATCCGGATCCAATGGATGGCGCTGCAGCAAAATGCCCAGGAGGGGATGGCCCCCAGCTAGGAGCCGTCGAGGCATTCACCACGCCGACGGCCAATCCATGGGCAGGGAGGCTACCGTGAAGGGAGCCAACGGTGCCGGGACCTCCATGGTAGCCGGCGGGAGCACAGTAGCCGGGGGAAAAGGGTCCGCCATGGTTGGCGCCATGGAAGGGGAAGCCGCTTGCGCCATGGAAGGGGAAGGGGCTGACGCCATGGAAGGGGAAGGCTTCAAACTCCTCACTGACAACGGATGGTCCGCCATGTATGGGAATGGCGCAATGCTCCGCGCCGGAGAGATGAACGGGGCGCGGCGCGTGAGCCCGTCCGCCGTCGTCTCTCATTGTGTGCTGTAGTGCTGGCTGGGTTGGGAACGAATGGCTTCACGGCGAACTAGATCTGGGTGCAGTGCCTGGTCTCGGAGTGGACGAGGGACCAGCCTGGGGAATTTTTGGCCTCGCGCCGCTAGGCAGAATTGCAAAAATCCCGCGCTCCAGGTCTCATTTTGTCTGAGGCATGTTTCACCCATGGGGCACCTTTTGTTTGACCAAGATGGGGCCCACCGCGCATGCAAGCTAGGGGCCAATAGAGTCTGACTAGGCCAGATGTGTGGCCAAGATAGACTCCGCGGCCGCATGTACATGTGGTGGTGCATTTCTGCACAGTAACCCAAGTACAAGAGACCCGACTCCGGAAAACCGAAAACCACCCATGGAAACACATACGAGTAGGAAGGAATAACTAGCAGAGCAAGCCATGCTCCCATGGCTCTCCTCGGCTCACACTCTCCTGAGTTGGGCTGGGCCGTGGCGCTTATGCACGTCGACACTCTCCTGTGCCACGTCGACGGGCGCGGCCTTCTCGGTCACCGGCGCAGCGGCGCTGGTGGCTTCCGGCGAGCTGGCGGCCGCCTCCCCGCCCGGCACGGTCTTTAGCCGTGTTTAGTTCCAAAGTTGTTTTAGACTCTACTGTTTATCTCTCTCAGAAAACACGTTTTCCAGAAAAGTTTTCATTTAACTCCTTTTAACTTTCTATTTATCCCTCTCACAGAATACGCTTCACAGAAAAAGTTCTTTTCCTTCCATCCCAACTAAACACACCCTTCTCCTGCTCAGCCGTGGCAGTAGCAGTTTTTCCCTGCAAATGCATGCATGATGGAGTATTTATTTTTTCTTTAAAAAAAACGTACGTACGGTTTGCATCCTGCTTTTTTTTTCCAATCCTACCGATCGTCCTACCCCATCGCAGCGGACCTTTTATTACTACAGCGTAAAATAGGCAGAAAATTACTAGTTACCTCGACGGTGGCCATGGATCGTGAACCTGTTACTACGTGTTATTAGCACGTACGGGCGCGTGTGTGTATGCGACCGTCTTGTGTGTGGAGCAATCTGACAAGGGAAAGGGAGGGGGGGGGGGGGTTATGTAGGTGTTTCTGAGGTCACAACCGTCAATACACTTGAAGGCTCAAATTAGGGACACCATGCGTAAACTATGCAGAAGGCCAACCTGGTCTTGGTTAGTGTCAAACAAAAACATAAGGTCGGTCTCAGATAACCACCCGACCTTGGTCGTTAGTGTCATTACACATATATCACATGGCTGTTGTATTTTTCTTTAGATAGATCATTTTTTTTATAAAAAAAAGCTACCATTAACAAATTAAATAAACGCGTCTCACACGTATGACGAAACTAGCTTGGAGCTGGGCGTAATGTGCGGTACATACATGTACATCTCATTCTCATTTGTTAATGTGCATTTGGCACACCGTCGGTACGTACGTGGCCGTGACACTGACGTACAAGCTACCATCCAAATTTGCGTCAGCTCTTACTCGGTGCCAATGCTAGTGCAGGTACATCTATTTATCTTTTAACTGGCTGTGTAGCGAGGGAGACGGTGGGTGTGGAGTGTTAGTTCACACTTCACAATGCTGCCGTGTAGTGTGTACGCACGGTGTCTATTCCTGGAGACTCCTTCCCTTCTGCATATGACGTCACCATGCTGACGTGTAGTTTAAGACCTTATGCCCGTACGTATATTCAGTATAGAAAATACACTCAAAACATGGTCCCAAAGCATTTTTTTACGAAAAACAGTAGCACTGTGTCTATGGGGTTAGATAAATCAAAATCTATGTATCTATATATCCAACATAAGCTTCCTGAACGAATTAATATAGGATAAATCCAGGCTCAAAACGTCCTATTTATATATCAATGGAACAAATTAAGAGAATTTTGACTTGGGGCAAGAGTAAAGTGGACTATAATTTGAAACGAATAGAGTAGTGTACGGTATAGCGTGAGGTCACCGTGCTGACTGGTTGGTGCATCGTTATATTCCCTTTGGTTCCAGAATATTGATCAAGTAATTCAAATTAGAATAGTAGAATAAGGCGTGTTTATTTTCCTACTTAGATTATATAATCTCCTAGCTTGAGTATGTTCTAACGCCAATATGGTAAAAAGATCACCATGGCCCACAATATTAATCTACTAAAAATAATTAATCTTGGTAGTTTATTTCAGATTATTTTTGTTGTTCAGAATGTTCCTTTCCTATGCCATTTTAAACCATAAACTGGCTAAGAGGTAAACAACCATGGCGTTAGACAAATAGTTCAACTGCTGTTGGAGTAAATCGTCTGTTCTTTTAGGCCTAAAAAGACTCCGAATAAAGAGCAGCAGCAAACAAACAAACAAAACCAACAGGTAGGTGTATGTCAAATTGTCAATCTTGGACCTGGTACATTGGATCCTCCTCCCAAAATACAATGTCATTTGAACACTAACATCAAATACCAACAAAATACACTAATAATGTTTTTTTGGATTCATCAAAATTGATTTGATGTTGAATATGTCTACGTGTGCATTTTTGTGTAAACGGCCTAAAAATTAGACAATGTTTTGCTCAGAATAGAACTTAAATGGTTAACATTTTGAAAGACAGTTGCATACTCTCTACACAATTTCCATTATCGTCGCACGTCGATCCTATCCATGAATGGCATTTGGAGTTTGGACGAATTATTTAGGACGATGTATATGTAGAATTATATAAAACAAACATATGTGGGAGAATAATGCACCAAGCTTCCCATAAAGTTGCACATCACATAGAATTAAGATGAAAAAACTCGTATATTCACCTACACGGTTGTTTAGTATGTTAACACGCCGTGTACACGCTACAAGGTGGCTATTTGTATTTGTTAGTATTGAACACCTATCGTTTAAGCGCTGAAGCGACGGGAAGCTTTGCTGCAGCCACTGCACCTCACTGGCGCTCCACTGCATCAACCCCGACGGTCCTTTCTCCTTTCCCTCTCTTCCTCTCCCTTCTCCTTTCTGATTTTTTCAGTATTATTCTCAAATGTATACAACTTGTTGATTGTTCCCAAGATAATAAACATCAAAGAACACCCGATTGATCTACTGCTAGTGTTTCTGTAAGTTCTATCATTAGTATCCATGTCGTGGCTGTTTAACCTGTTCGTTTTGGTATGCTTCAAAGCATTCCACCTCCTTAAATTAATAACTACCACTCCATGTTCGGTTTTAACTTTGACAATTTGGCAATAGCTTTCATGCCAAAAGTTTGTGTGCATCGGGTTAGTAGTGCCCAAATTTTGTTTAGCGGCATTTAACCCACTACCATATTCAATCCGCCTATGTCACCTCTCTTGACCATTCGTTGTTGCCAAAAGTTGACAGCAATTTATTCCTGCCATAAGTGTATGCATGTCCAGTTAGTAGTGCCAACCATTTTGCAGGCAAAATTTAAATTACTGCATGATCCGCCAGATCACCACTATTGACACTCGGTCAAGGTTCGGGAAACCAAAAAAAGTGCATCGTTTCATGAAAACCATCCAAACCATTCTGGTATGGTCGGAGCGGAGCAACCGGTTTTCAACAAATAGATTTGATTTTTTTAAAAAAAAATTGAAATTTCGAAAATCACTCAAACCAAGCAAACAAAATCGCCGGTTTGATTTCAAAGAAGATTTTTTTCTCTGTAAACCATTCAAACCGAGTGATTTAATTACCGCTCATGTTTCCATTTCGTCCAAATTAAAAAATCGAAGTTCAAACAGCTTTCCGAGCTGTACTACAAAACCGGAACTGAGCGCCTCAACCTGGTCCTTATACAGTTGATTCTAGAAAGCTAGCCCGTCAACCCGTGCGCCTCTGCCGGCTAGTAGTTTTACAATATTTTTCACAATGACAGATATTAATGATTTTTTATATAATATTTTGAACATATTTCTCTAAATAAAAAAAAGACTTGCCTCTTTGGCTGAGTACTAAAAGGGCTATACACGTCATACTTCACATTTTTTCGCTCCAATATTTTTTTAGCCATATGCATTTGGTTTTGTTTCCATAGTAAAACTTTGAGATATGGGACATACAAATGAGGAAATTGCCTCATTAATGTTTTGCTTGTTACTCTCTAGTTTTTTCTCTATTGCTTCAAATTAGTTGGCCGTTCAAGCACTAGACTATAAATGTCTCTGTCACTCTGCAGATATTATACTAGGTGTTCAAACTAATGGCAATGAATTCACGCTGCCAATATTAGAACATACTTATGCAGCGCGGTTACCTCACCTCTCTGCTCGTTTAATCCTGATATCCTAACAATTGCTTTCAAATTGGAATTTTGCATGAACAGACGTCCTCAACAAGGCAATCAACATCGGTGCATCCGCGCATGCTTCCGAAGCCACAACGAAGGAGGCACACACACGCCTTCTGCCTGAAGCTGTGCATGGACAAAGGCTACGTTGGCGGGCACTGTGACATCTCGCCCAACGAGGCAACGACTTCCCCGGCGACTGCTTCTGCGTAAACCGGCCAGTTTTATAGCCACGCATAGGCTAATCCAACCCTGGTCTGTACGTATCCTGGGTGATTTACGCCTAATTAATAAAGCTTGCAATAAGTTACCGTGCGAAGAATAATAATGATTTATCTTGGGCAGTTTATTCTGTCAGTGTCTCGATCTACTACGATGGAATAAAACGAGGAAATAGTAATAGGTTTGATACAAACGCCGAGGATGTCTCGCCGCCGAATTCTCCGGCAAGCCGGCCAGTCTATTTTCTATTACATCAATCCTGGTCTCTCTTCTTCCTCTCCTCCCTTCGTATCATCCGATGTTGCTCGTCCGACAAGACTCAGCAGCACGGGCTCTAACTAAAACCACACGACACAGTACACACAGACAGTATGGCACCGTACCATTTATTTTCGTCATCTCACAGCTCACAACCTTTTCCATCACGAGGACAGAGACAACATATACACGAGTACGTAGCAACACCCACACCGCGCCGGAACTCCATTATTTGACCTTTGACGACACGCACGGCTCAACCACACGCCCACACACGGCGTGCGTGTGCCCCCTCGACGACTTACAGCGTATGAGCGGGAGATCCGTCGTAATCGTCGTATGATGAGCGCGAGCTCAATGGGATCGAGGCACTGCTGCTACTGGCGACGACGGACTCGGCGGCGGTTGCAGGTGCTGCCTCCGGCGCCGCCGCCTCGGCGGGCGGGACGGCCTTCTCCGTCACGGCGGCGGCGTTCTCCGTCACGGCAGGCACGGCCTCCTGCTCGGCGGTGGCGGTAGCAACGACGACGTGCTGCAACATGCCCATCGATACAGACAGGAGGCATGATTGAGAATGGCTACCAATAATATTAATCCTTTCTTCAGACGAGGCATGCAAACTATAATTACCTCCGTGGTGGCCATCGGCAACGGTCGAATTGCCACTGACGAGGAAGAACTGGCTGGAGAATGTACCTCACACTAGCTAGTAGGTGCAGATCGAGCTAGCTAGCTGGCAGTCCAGAGCCAGTGATTGTGAGGCAATGTTGTTGAGGCAGAAGGTGGGTTATATAGGGGCTTCTAGGCTACAACTGTCATTACACATCTTGGTAGTAGGCTCATCTAGCCATGATACAGAAGGGCCAGCTAGACTTGGTTATTAGCGTGCCGTCATAACGAAACCTACAGTCGGTCTCGGTCTCAAATAACCTGCCAGCAGGGGCCAGCCTATTGGTTAGTAGTGTCAATTTGTCAAACAAAAACATATATATTAGTGAGCACCGCCCATCCCATTCTCGATCATTTTTTAGTGTGCATTCGACACGCTTGGCTAGCACGTATAGGTATTATCCGGTGCAGCTACAAGTATAAGCATTTACTGGTTCAGGTATACCTGCATTATTTTATCTTTCTTTTTGTATATAAAAGACCGTAGGGAAGGGGGAAACTATTCACAATGATGTACTACTGTGGTGCCTATTTCTTTGATACCCCTCCTTCTTCACCCCTTCTGTGACGTCACCACGCTGACGTGTACTGCACTCACTCATGTGTTCATGGGTTTAACTGTTTAAGACGACCATATGTACATACGTAAAAACATGTTGCATTCACAATGCTTGTAGTATAACGCACGTGTATGATATGACAATACTTCATGGATATGAATGGTCATCACGAATTCATGTTTTAAGTTACCTTGAGAACATTACGATGTTGCTGGTTAATTCATGTAGTCACCAACATCATGAACATCAATAGTCCACAAAAACTAGTATCATGACATAAGCATTGAATGCGTTTTGAATTTTTTGAAACTTGCTGGGTTAAACATTTATAAAATACTAGATTCCAAAGGTAGAACTTAGAGTATTTTTACAAGATTTTTGGAGTTCATTTGCCAGGGTTAAAAATTAGTGCAAAATTCAAATTCGTGTCTTTTTTAATTGAAACTGCGAACAAACCAAAAATAGTTTTCAGCTTTTTCAACTTGAAGAATCTTCCTTGTGTCTTAAGATTTCCAAAATATATTTATTTTAGATTTTTGGAATTCGGGAACTATTTCTTTTAAAGCAAAAACGTTTGAACTTACATTTTTCAAAATTGTCTTTCTTACGTGTGGGTCCCACTTGTCAGCGAGCAGAAGCGATGCTCGCCATGTCGCAGCAGCTCACCGACCGTCAACGCCCGAGCCACTCAAAATGCCGCAGCTACCCCCGCTCCACTCCCTTTATTTAACCCCCGAGCAACCAACCCCAAACCCTAGCCATTTCCTCCATTGCAGCCGCCACCACCACTGCCACAATTGGAGCTCGTCCCGAGCTCATCTCGTAGATGCAGCTCACCCCCATTTGATTCAACCCCGGGCCGAACTTCTCCTACACCTTGTCAACCTTCTGAGCCACTCAATCACCGTTGTCGTTGCCTGCAGAGCCGCCACCGCCGTCATCCATTGCTGCAGTTCGCCACCGCACGCTGATGCCCCCTTTCCGACCTCTGTTTCTTCGATCAAAGGTATAAAATGGATTCGTCTTGTCGTCGTGGTACTCACCGGCCACTTCCACCTCGCCGGAACCGCACCGCCGGCGAGGAATCGGCGGTCAAAAACGCCTCCGTCCGCCATTGACCATGGGGTCTCTCTCACCTGTGGGCTTTGTTGTCAGCTGTTGTTATACTGGTGGTTCACTAGTAGAGAATCGAGCATTCGTCCCTCTCATGTTAGTACCGGTTGTCTTAAAACCCGGTACTAATGTGTCCCTAGGGTTCCCGAGGGCCCTCGGACCATTTAGTACCGGCTAGTAACACTAGCCGGTACTAAATGGTCCCGGGGGGTTCCCGAAGCCCCCGTGCATTTAGTACCGGCTCGTAGCACCATCCGGTACTAAATGTTGGCATTTAGTACCGGATGGTGTTACGAGCCGGTACTAAATGGGTCCGCGGGGTATAGTTCAAAAGGAAAGCAATTTTTTCACAAGTCCGTGGGGTACGTTGCGCGTGTGCGAGCCTCCCGGTAAGCTTACAAATTTTTTTCTTTATTTTTTTGGCTCGAAACCCGTTAGTACCGGCTGGTGTTAACTAGCCGACCCTGCCGACCCTACGGCCCCGTTAGTACCGGTTGCTGCAGCCGGTACTAACGGGGCTGCCCATTTAGTACCGGAAGCTCGGTACCGGATGCATAACCGGTACTAACGCGGCTTTGTGCCCAGTACTAATGCTAGGTTCTCCAGTAGTGGTTGTGCGTGTAGATCTGATATTTCTGCAGGGCCTTTTCTGCAAATATATTTTTTTGTTTTGATTTAAATCGGCTGAAAGTTGTAAAGTACGTAGCCAAAAATTATGATTCTTGTTTTGTTGGATTCCTTGCATGATGAAGTTAATACCAAGATGTGTTTCGCATAAATAAACATCCTACTGCTCTAAAAACGGGGACAAAGGCTCCAGCCAAAAACACACGAACAACACATAGATAACACAATAGAACTCGATCATCACATGTGGCAAAAACTTTCTTATATATTAATACACACATAGAACAACATGACTCGCTAATAGTAAAACCTTATGTGTCTGCCTATCCTGCTCTCGCAAGCATTGTGCGCGTATAAAAGGTAGTGATGGAAATAAAGTGTAGCAACGACGATGGAAGGAGAAAATTGGTTGGTTGCAATCTTATTAAATAATATGGCATGTCAACAAATACGATAATACATTTTTTTCATATGGAAGGCCAGCGCAGGGACCTCCCAGTGCCGGCGTCGGGACTCGAACCCGGATCGCCAGCCTAGGGACTGATGCAGGGAACCAGTAGGTTCAACCAGCTCGTGCCTAACAAATATGATAATATAACACAACATTTTAAAAGGTGAGAAGACATAAGTTTCATCACCCTGAAAATGTCTGTAATATAATCACTTAGATTATGAAATGCATTCCATTAAGAGTTATTGAGTTTTTCATCAATGTTTTTCCAATCCGGTTCATCACACATAAAAATCACTATTGATGTGCTCATTGAACCATCAATTACTATTTACTACTAGTAAGGAAGGGGAAGTAAGAAGCCATCAATTACAGTTAACGGCCAATATTTGATTTGCTATTGAATTGAGTGATCGATACTACTCCCTCCGTCCCAAATTGTAAGTCATTTGACTTTTTTTACCCCAACTTTGACTACTCGTCCTATTCAAAATTTTTTTATAAAATATCATATTTTTTGTTATGGCTAGCTTTAGTAATGAAAGAATTTTAAGAATGCTTAAATTTGACTACATTTGCACAAATTTTTTGAATAATACGAGTGGTCAAAGTTGGGGTAAAAAAAGTCAAACGACTTACAATTTGGGACGGAGGGAGTAATGAACAACTCATTTGACCATCATTTCTCACTAACAATTCAAATTGAGTCATCAGTTCTCTTTGACAGCTCGTATCAACCTCCAATGCCGTATTAACCAGGGGCAGGCCCACAGTGTATTCAAAAAAAAATTGAGTACATATACTCATATACATGCATGTATATAAAATAAAAAAGAAAAACCCTACTCTCCTCTCTTTCTGGGCTGAAACAGCCGGCCCTATAGCTCCGCCGCCCCTCCTTCCCCCCTTGGGCCCACGCTCACGGCCCAACTATCGGCCCTCTCGGCCTCTCCCCTTCACCCTGTCGTCCGTCATGCCCCTGGCCGTCTGCCCCCTGCCAATCTCCCACGACACTCGACTCCTGTTCGGCACTTCAACCGGGCGAGGCGAACCCTATAGGCGCGGCCACGCGGCGGCAGTCGGACGATCACGGCGGATCCTCTTGGGCGGCGGGGCGAGGGTGGGAGCGGAAGCACAGGAAACGAAGGAGGCACGGAGAGGGGCAAAGGTAAGCGGGGCGGCCGGGCACCGGCCGTCGGGCGGCCCGACGCCGTACGCGGCCTACCGCCTGCGGATGGATGGCGAAGACGAGACAAAGCTGGATCCGGTGAAGGACCCCAGGTGTGGCGCTGCACAGCACCAGTCGCCACTGAGCCGATTCTATCTGACGTCCCAGGCCCAACTTTGCAGGTTGCAACTGAGCCGATTCTACTCCCAATCTGCGGCATCCTGGGCACTCGCACAGCGCGCAAAGCTCAACCATGGTGTACTGTCTACTGCAGCAATTGAGCCACGAAGGACTTAGGTGAGCGATTTGTGGTTGCAATTTAATGTGTGTGAATTTTTCACAAGGTGATAGATACGCAGTGAGCAAATTAGTTATCTTTTTTTTTTCGAATCACACAGTACAGACGCAGAAGCTCACATATACACACGCACACTTGCCCCTACAAACATACGCACGCAACCCTACCCCGAGCACCTCCGAAAGACTGAGCCGGCAAATCCTTCAAATTGACGACTGAGCCGGCAAATCCTCCAAATTGACGAAGTCACCACAGGCGCCTCGCTATCGAGGGGCACGTCGCCTACCACTGAAAGAATAGTGCCGGTTAAATTCTGGAATAAATCCAGGAAAATACGAGCACCAGTGCTGAGTCGAGGACTCGAACCCTGGTGGGCTGGTTCCACCACAAGGAACCTTGCCAGCTGAGCTAGAGCCCAATTTCTAGGCCTTCTGATACATAACAGGAAGAAATAAACTAATACGTGCATAATTTCAATTTATCATGTGATGTTGGTATTCAAGTTCTATTTTGGACCGTACAAAAAAAACACCGATTGAATTTTTTGAATACCCACGCCTGAAATCCTGGGCCCGCCCCTGGTATTAACCGCTTTAGTATTAATCATGGTTTTAGGAACTTTATTGCTTCAATTATTAATAAAATAGGTGAGTTCAAAAATCAAATGCAACACACAACACTACTCATCACATACAGAGTACAAGAGACCGGTTTTCAGCGTAAAAACACGTAGTACAAACAATCGATGTAGGATCCATTTTCAAGGCTAGTTGATTCCCCAAACGGCCAAACGTTTCTAGTTTGAAACAATCATCTAGTAGCAAGCAACCCATGCACGGTTGAAATTGACACTGTGAGCCCTGTCCTCTCGCTTGGGCCTAGCTCATGATGAGTCATGAGTGGGTGTCAGTGCAGCCTCCGGCGCCACCTCGACGACGGCCGCGGCCTTCTAGCTAGGCAACAGAGTTGGGATCCGGGGCGGCAGCCACAGGGCACGGTCTCCTCCTCGGCGATGGCAGTAGCAGCTTCTATTGTTAGCTCGACGGTGGCCATCGATGCTTCGCTTGTCGCCGGCTTGCAACTGATCGATGGCGAGCCTATACTTCCAGCTAGAGCCTGTTAGCTAGCACGCGTGTGTATATGCGAACGTTTTGTGAAGCAATCTGACTGATCACTGATGAGAGAGGGGGTGGGTGTTTATAGGGGGCTTCTAATAAGGCCACGACTGTCATTACACTTGGGGAGGCTCAAATTGTCACGCGTAACACGCGGTGCAAAAAGGCTACGCGCTGGTCTTGCTTAGCGTCGTCAAACAAAAACATACGGTCGGTCTCGGATGAAAAAGCTTGCCTTAGTTAATGTCATTGAAAAATGTAAAGCTAGGATCAAACTAACAGTGTCATCGTGTCAAGTGGTTGATGTTACTTTTTTTCCTTTAGATCGATTTAAAAACAAGTTTCCGCCCATTGGCAGACGCTTGTCGATCTCACACAAATAAGAAACTGGGCGAGCGGCGCGTAACGTGCTACACATGCCTGTGTGGCTGTGTGCGTCCACCTCACTCCCATTTGTTATAATGAGCAGGTGACTCGATGCCGCTAGTGCAGGCTGGCTGGTACATCTGCATTAGCCATATTTAACTATGACGGCTTGACCGTAGCAAGCGGGGCGGTGGGTGTGGACTGTCAGTGGAGTGATCTGTGTTCACAATGCTGCCGCGTACGGTGTCTACTTCTTGGAGACTCATTCCCTTCGACTGACGTCACCATGCTGACGTGTGCCGCTTACAAATGCATCCGTTTGTTTAAGACCTTACATATACGTTATACTTCGTATATATACAGTATATAGTCATAGCTAGAAACATGGCCGGAGCGCTTTTGGCTAGTGTAGTTGTCTATATGAGGTTTCGGTTTCTTCCAAACACTAGCTACTACTCAGATAAAAAGAGCATTTTGCATCGCTATGCCTTCTTTTTACTTCTCTCTTTGATCGCCTATGCCTTCTTTTTACTTCTCTCTCTGTGCCAAATGTGAAGTTCCTATGTATTCTTGTTGATGCTGATCAACAGACTAATAATAAAGAAGTCGAAATATGTGCATTTATATACCCATCATAAGCTCCTTGAATATATTAATGTAGGATAAAAATTTTATCCGACCAGGTGGGCTATGTGTGATCGTCTATCTTGGGCCTAGATCGCCCTCTGGGCCAGCTGGGATGTACCAGCTTTTCAACCCATCCAACATATCTTCAGATGGGCTAGACATAAAAGATTGTGGATGCCAGGCAGTTTATCTTGGGCCTGTTGCTCTTGGATCCTGTCCCGTTCCCGTCACACTCGCACAAAAGAATGAAAGATGAGTTTCTCAAAAAAAAAAGAAGAATGAAGATGCACCGTACTCACTTTGTTCCATTTCTCAAAGAAAAAACTCACTTTGTTCAATTTCTCAAAAAAAAAACTCGCTTTGTTGCATAGATAGATAATTTTATCACTCACACCAAATATTCAATTACTAGCTGATCTGGTAACACAAACCTGCTTAAATGACTTTCAACTTAAGAGGAGTATATTTTTTTTTAAGAGGGGTCGTTCGTAGCTAGAAGCATCACCTGTTTATCTGGTAATAATATGCTCGTCGATCTACGTTTGATTACCGATTGCTGCAAACACATATATCCATTGGGCTTTCAACTCAATTCCTGTGCCTTGTGATCCTATACATGGATGGCATTCAGACTTTGGTGGAATCCAGGACGCGGTACATGTTGAACTACATAATGGTACAGCCGTACATACAACCACACAACTCGAGAATGCACCAAGCTTGCGACATAAGTGTGATCATATATATTCCACACAAAAAAAGTGTCATCATATATATAGCAAATAGCATGGTTTTGATTCAAATGATGACACTTAATTAAGATGGGAAAACATTATTAACAACTAGTAGTACAAAAGAAATACACGCATATATCAGACATAGTACACGATCACATCACATGTTAACCCAACGACAGAGAGCTCGAAGGCCCGGACCCACCAAGTAGCGTCAAGCCACGCCACGTCAGCACTGGCACCGGGCCCCAAACGCCCCCCACACACAGAACAGACAGATAACATTATTCAACACACACACGTAGCTATGACACGAACATGAACCCTCAACGACGGCGGCGGCGGCGGCGCGGCCACGAAAGGGGCGACCTGTGCCGGCGCCATGGCGTACGTACGTGGCACGACACGAGCTAGACCGATCGCACGTGCTCGCGAGGCGGGACGTATGCACAAGTACATGCCCGCCACGCTCACTCGGCCTTGTCGTCGGCGGCCTCGGGAGCAGGAGCTGCCACCTCAGCCTCCGCCGGTGCCGGAACCGCCGCCTCCTCAACGGCGGCAACAGGCGCTGCCTCCTCCTTGGCCTCCTCAACCGGCACGGCCTCCTGTTCTTTCACCTCGGCCTCATCGGCGACCGCGACCGGTGTGGTCTCCGCCGCTTCCTCGGTGGGGGCCTCGGTTTCGGCCGGTGCGGCGGCCGTCTCTGCCTCTGCCTCGGCAGGCTTGGCATCAACCGGCGCAGCGGCCTCTGTCGCTGCCTCTTCCGGCTTCGTCTCAACCGGGGCTGCCTCTTGCTCTGGCTCCTTGGTCTCGGTCTCGGTCTCGGTCTCAGCCGGAGTTGCCTCGGGCTCGGCCTCCTTCGTCTCCGTCGTCTCGGCTGCCACGACAGCCTCCGGCTCGGCCTCCTTGGTCTCACTCTCAACCTCGGCCGGGGCAGCCACTGGCTCTGCCTCCTTGGTCTCTGCCACGGCCGGAGCAGCCTCCGGCTCTGCCTCCTTGGCCTCGGTTTCGGCAGGGGCAGCCTCCGCCTCGGGCTCCTTGGCGACCTCCGGCTCGGCCGGAGCTGGCTCCGCGGCTGGGGCCTCTTCCACGGCTGGAGCAGCGGCTTCCTCCTTGGGGGCCTCCTCGGCAACGACGGCTGGCTGGACAGGCTCCACCACCACCGGAGCCTCCTCGACGGGGAGAGTGGCGGTCGGGACTTGGACCTGCACGCACGCACATTAAGAGAAGGGTGTCACCACGTGCATTCGGTACGTTCTGACGACCAAGGTGAGGATTAAAATTAACGTTGGTGAAGAATCAAATCGGAAGGCACAGAGGATTACCTCGACGGTGGCCATTGGTGCTGAGCTGCTGTGACTGCCGAGCTGGATCGACTTGTGTGTGTGGGAATGAAAAGGAAGCACTACTAAAGCTCCAAGCTAAGCAGAGCTGACCAGTGTGATCGATCGATCAGAGTGAGCTGTGTGCCTGTGTGTGTGATGCAGTGTGATGAACCAGGGGGGCTATATATAGAGCCCTCGAAGGACAAAACGGTCACTGCATAAAAGCAAAACCCAGCCTCCGTGTCATGCATACAAAAAAAAAACATTTAAAAAAAACAGAGTACATGAATCTTAAAAGCTCCACATGGCTCTACATGCAATCTCATTCCGGAATGTACGTCCATTCAGGCCCGGGCAACTTGCTTCGCTGGATCAAAAGATGGCCACCATGCATGATCAAGCTCGATAGAGCCCATGACAGGGGAGATGCATTGCATGCTATGCAATGCCATGTTAACGCTGCTAGGGTCCGTCCAGATCAGACCATCAGAGCACCACCGAGTACAGCTGCACTGTATCTCTTTCGGCTGTGGTCGACGAAGAGGGTAGTGGCTGTCAGCAACAGGCCAAGCGCATCAGAGCTGGCTGGCCTCCCGGGCCACGATGGCGAGCACGCCTTTTGAGTTGTAAGGAAAGGATCTATCAGGCCAATCACGCCGCCGTGCTCGTCTCGCCGGCCGGCCAGAGTGAACGCACTGCTCCGGCTGCCGGGACACGCGTGCGTCGCGTCAGAGACGCCGTGCAGTGCCAGCCTTGGACGATACGATCCTCGATCGCCATAGATCCCGATCGATCGTCCTGCTTGGGGTTTATTTATTTATTTTTTCTCCGACGACTCTTTATCTATCGATTGATCGCCTCCCGATCTACGCGAGTGATTCATCGTTCGAGTAAAACTAGCTGGGAGAGGTGGTGGATTGAACGGTGAATTGAAGTAGGTAATCCTTTTGTTTTGTACGATCGAGAGATCGCCATCGATTTGGAGCATTGGCACTCGATTGTGGCGTGAAGACAGTGCAACCCGAGGCAGCAGCAGGAAGCCAGGAGCCGAAGAATGTGCGCTCGGATGGCGTCGAAGAGCGTGACGCCACGGATTTGGTTGGGTGCTAGTTCTTGCTAGGCTGCATATCACATCGACTTTTTTTCGTGCAAAAAAGAAAGGGAGGCTACAACAACAAGGTCTCTCGCAGCAGCCTCATCAGCAAATGTAGATCTCGGCAGGTATGCAAACAAACTGTTTGACGTGTTGAAATTGCTGTAGGATTCACTTAGAAAACAAGTGAATGAATGCGTCTATAGCGTAGACACTGCCCAAGTGTCAACGATGCACAAGGAATGTCAAGATCATATCCCAAGGCAATGATGCCAACGAGGATTCTATCGAGAAATTATGATGCCATCCACATCGAGTAGCAAGGATTTTTAACGTTAAACAGAGTCATTCCAAAGAGGTTGACCGTAATAAAAAAAAATTACAGAACTCGAAGCTCCTGGTAAAATAAATAACTGCGGCGATCCTACGTGTACCCATGCAAGCCATGGAACTTTGGAAGAGATCGCCAGCCAGCCACACAGCTACGAGGAGACGGTTTTACAGCTCACATGGGAGCTGATCTGAGCTCGTCTCGTCTTTGGGGTGAATTGAAGAAGAGTGCTCGCATGTGGCTGCCTCCAGTTCCGTGGGCACCAATGATTCGGGCGACCTCCCCTGTTGGATCACCCAAACTTTCTGCGCCTTTTCCCAAAAGCGAGCTGATGAGAAATGAGAAAAATGGAAGCCGGCGGCGCAAGTTGCCGAGCTGCATCGTCAGCGTCCCGAGCTGGCTCCCTCCGTATGCATGAAGGCCACGTATTTTTCTTCTTTTTTATTTTGATAACATGTCCAATTCCAGTCACCATTGTGGCATTGTCCATGACTCCATGTTGCTTTTTTGTCCATGTTGCTTTGCTCAGGCAGAAACTAGCTGCGAAGATTTGATTCCATGCTGATGGGAAAGGGCTTCACCTCAATGCATATCTCAAGCAAATAAGGGTGTGTTTAGATTGGGAAAGATTTCTCGAAAAAACACTGTAGACCCAAAAGAACACTGTAGATGAATAGTTTGTGAGTGGAAGAGGTGTGATGAATAGGAAAAAATTGGATGAATAGTGTTTTTTCAGGGAATCTTTTCTAACTAAATGCATCCTAATTCAACATTCTGACATGGACATGGATGGAGTGTGCCGCACTCTCCTGACCTATCAAACCTCGCTCCTCTAAGGCCCCGTTTAGATTCAAAAAAGTTTTCCAAAAAACCACTATCCATCCAACTTTTCACTATTCATCCCACCACTTCCACTCACATAATACTATTCATCTACAGTGTTTTTTTGTGAACAGTGTATTTTCGGGGAATCTTTCCCCAATCTAAACGCACCCTAAGATTGGTGCCTTGGGCACCATTCCGAAGCAGCAACCAAACAAAAAAATGAGAGCTGGATACTGGTGGATGTGGAAGGGATGCAATGCTCGGCTTTCCATCACAGTTTTTCCTGAATCCAAGAACTACTGAAGCACATTCGGCATGAGGTTAAGCTTACCATATTGTTCAAGAGGATGGATCTGACTATGATTGTTGATGTTTAGTTTCAAAATGCAGAGGGAAAAATGGGCACGAAACAGCAGCTGCAGAGCTATCATACCACTAACCGCCAAAGACAACAGTGTGCAAGTAGTCGATGCGCCGAGACCGGCGCCAGGAGGTGCGGATGACATCTCGCTTAGCTCCTTGTGGGGAAGAACAGAAAACATGCAGGGCTGTGTTCAGATAGTGAAGGAAAAAAATTATTTTTCTTTACTAGGATGCATGCTATGTAAAGAGATGAATAGGAGAGATGGAAAAAAAATCTCATAGAAAACATGTTAGGTGAGAGGAATAAATAGAAACTAAAAAGTATTTTTTTACGCATGAACACAGCCCTCGATTCAAAGCACGCAACAGAGTCCGGACCAAACGCCCAACGTGCCCTGTAGGGCTTTGATCGATTTGGTAATCAGCGTGGCCGGTGGCGGCGGTCAGGAGGAAGGGCCCCTCATCGACACCGCCGGCCATGATCTGGTGCGCACGAGTGCACGACGGCACGAGCATGGTGTTTCTTTGTTTGGCGACGAGATCGACGACAGATGGGAGGCAACATCGGTGGCCATGGAGTGGCTGGCACAGAGATCAGGGAGGTGCTTTCATTGGAGCCGTGGCCGCCAGCGACGCTGATGTGGCAACAGGTCATGGGCGGTGGGCGTGGGGCCCGGGCTCAGAGGTCCTTGGCTCCTTGCTCAACAGTGGATGGCACGGAAGGTCACGATGGCACGATGCTGCACGGAGTGTTCAGATAAGTCTGCCGATCTCCAGTCATGGTCGTCATGGAACGACTGCCAAATGACAGTGCCCCGCTGCTCTGTTGCCGGATCGGTGGTTCTTTCCAGGAAAAAAATGACGGCGCTCCAATTCGGTACTCGTAGCCGTTGCAAAAAGTACATTTTACCTAGTCTTCACCTCCCTCACGTAACATATTTGTAGAAAATTCATTTTTCACTTTTCTTATTTTTCTCCCCCACATAATATGTTTTCTAAAAAAAACTTTTCCCCCTCCATCTGAACAGCATGGATCGGACGAGTAGTTCCGTGTGTACAATGTACATTCTCATTTGAATTCTTTAAAAAAAAAGTAAATAAAAATTGCTAGATTCATCGGGAGGAATAAGCACATAGAAAAGCACCTGATATTATATTTGAAAAAAGCTCGGAATGAGATTGGAGTGGAACGAGAAAGATATAGGAGAGGATATTAGTTTATTTATGCTCAATCCACCCTGACCACTGGAAAAAGTATTAGTTTTGTTTATGTTCAGTCCATCCTTTTTTCAAATGAGACTTGTTTTTTTAGCAACCACACCTTTTATTACTAAGAATATAAATTACATATTCCGTCAGATGAAGTTAGAAGCTAAATTTGTCTACCTAATGAATTGAAAAGCGATCTACTATAGGCATCCGTATTGGACTGTCGCTTTTCATTAACAACCTCTACCGTGGTAAAGCTTCGAATGAGACTTTGCTGCCCTTCCTCGTGCAGCGCCCTGTCTCGGCCCACCGCGTCGCAAGCTGCTAAAATGCGCGCTATCGCCCAATGCAAGGAGGGAGGATTGGGCAGGATGGGCTGGAATAGGAATTGGGGGGCCTTTCACTCTTGGGCTGCTGCTGGGAGCCTAGTAGGCTGGGTTACCTGGCCACATTGGGCCTACCTATGACTACCTTATTGATCCACACCACGAGCACGCCCGAACAAAACTCTACTCGGCTGCAATCTGATGCACGTACTGTAACAAGCTTGCAATTCAAAAAAGAAAAGAAAAGTATGATCAGAAAAAAATAAAAAAAGATTTTAGGACAAGGGTCCGTTAATTAAAAAAAGGGTTTCAAGGACAAGGACCCTGGAGGCCTGGACACGAAGCCACGTCTGCAAAGAGGATCCTTCCTTGCTTACCTTGGCAACCCAACCCATCCTGCAGCCGTGAGCATGTCACGAACTGCAAGCACACACCTGCACGGCGTCCATCGCATGCTATCCCTTCCTTGTGAGCCGGACATGGTTTCGCCCCCTCACCAAAACTCCCAAAACCCACTCCATCACGTATAAGACGCCTGCACCCCATTCATTTCACGTTCGTAATCTTAACCTTAATCCATAGCTCGCCACCCGCCTCTGATTTTAGGACCTGCGGATCTCCCATGGATTCAACAACTCTGCCGTGCCTTCTTCTTCCTCTTCCGTCCCTGCAGCGCCGTCCCAATCGGCTAACGAGCGACCATGACCGCCCAGGAAGCAGCAGATCATGGCCGTGGCGTGTCAAGACGGGGAGCGGCGCGGGGAGAAAACCCGGCAGGTTCTGCGCGAAAGGGCTCTTCGGCGGCGGCGGCGGCGGCGATGGGTTCCGGACCGTGATGAGGATGGTGAAGCTGAACTCGGCCATCCAGAACCGGAGCGTCAGGGAGCTGCTCGAGCTCATCGGCGACGAGTGCCTCTACTTCCTCGGTAACCTCCCGTCCATTGACGTTTCGCAGCTGGGCAAGGTAAAGAACCGAACATACCAGCAGTAGTAACATTATAAGCATTACCATCACCAAATGCTAAAGCTTGTGAAGCCAATCACCTCCATGTTGCAAATCAGCAAATGCCATCGCTTGTCTGCAACCTTAATTGCATTCTATTTCTGACCCGTGACGTTGCTGGCAGGAAACGTTCCTGCTTCTCCACGCGCTGATGGTCCGGCACCACGTGTCGTTCGTGGTCAAGCCGACGCCGGACGAAGCAGGCTTCGACCTGGGCGTCAAATGGTCTCTAGGTCTGTCTGTCCAAACAAACAAACATCTCGTCAGTTGACAGTTTCAGCGCTGGAGGGCTGTGTTTAGTTGAAGAGAGAAAAAAAAAAATCTAGAAGCGTGTTATGTGATGGGATGAATAGTAAAAGTGGAAAATAAATTTTCTAAGAAACATGTTGTGTGAGGGGAAAAACACGAAGAAAAAGTACTTTTTAACACGGCGAAATCGTTTTTGCTGTGCAGAGTGGAAGGGGCAGAAGCTGCCTTGGGACCTCGACTGCAACGTCTCCACCACGCACGTCTACAGGGGCCTCCTGCTCATCAGGTAACAATTCCAGCGGTCAGGTTTTAACTGAAACCTTGTGTAAGTTTGTTGGCGTTTTACCGACTAGTTTACCCAGTAAAAACCATAGTTTGCGTTAGGAACAAATTCTTTGCACACGTGATAAATCCAGCTTTAGGAGTTAGGGTAGCTTAAGGATCAATGAACTGACTGGATCAAGTTGATTTCCTATTGTCACAGCCAAGTGAACAAGACCTGCGTGCCACTCCTTCAGAGGATTCTTGGGATCATCCAGCAGGCAAGCATCAAAACCAGATAAATAGAAACAAAGCCACCTCTCTAATAGTCTAGTAGCAATGAATGATAAAGATTTGTTTGTCAAATGCTAAACAGCTCAAAGATTTATCTGTCTTGACTGCAGAATTTGGACGCGGTTATTTTTACTATCGTGAACAAGGTCCTGCCTGAAGGTACCCTTGACGAGAAAAGGACCAGCACGACCATTTCCTGCGTCATCATTGGCCTGGTTGTCATGGTGCTTTTCTACGCCCTGTTCAAGAACTTGTAGGCTCAAGAGAGCAGCTACCTGTACAGTTACCAGAGCTTCTTGCAAAGCATCAGCACACAACGCAGAACAGAAACACCGAATTCTGGAGATGGCCAACCATAATTCTGTTGTAGGATGTAAACTACTTACTGCTCATGCACGAGATGGATGTGATAAAAGGATCAAGAGTGAACAGGGGGGCAAAAGTTGAACATTCCGATAATGATCTAAACTGTAGTATAAGTTAGGTATCACCTACAGGTACATAAAATTGGGGGTACATGTGTCTCGAGTCAACTAAGGACAAGCACTGTAAGAGGCTTTCAGGTAGCAAACGAGAAAGCAACTTCTTACCAGAAAAGGCACCTAGGATACGATAGCTGAATTTACATCAGGCAAAGTACATCAGCTCTCGCTGTCCTTTTTAGCTTCGCTCCAACGCTGCTTTGTGTTTAACAAACTAGAAAGTCAGATACACTACTACGTCTGAATCTTTCGAGAACATCAGACAGCCAGACTAGACTAAATAACAACACCCATTCCTTGCTACTGTGAAGAGATTAGCCACCATTTCTCACAGGTAAATCAGCTAACAATAAGAAAGAGATAACAAACACTTTCAGCAGATTTCTGTCATTTCATCAGTGCCCACTACCAAGATGTTAGCCCAACTAGAGTCCAGAAGACGTTTTATCTGCATCCATAAGTCAGGCACTTATGTATTAGCATATTAGATAAATGAGCTAACACCAAGCTGCAGAATGAAAGAATTGGTAGTGGTTAGTTATCATGGGGGCTTAATGCAACAAATATGAAGGCATAATAAAATAATTAAAATTGGTTTAAGTCAAAACTTTCAGTACCAATTTTGACTGTTTCAACAGACTCCTTTTACTATGGCAACATACTTAAAACAGGGCAAACTAGGACTTGAAAGCAAGCAACTGCAAGAGGATGGATGTTCTCCAACAAGTACTTGGCAGGGCAAGCCCCCATACATATATCCATGCTATTAGGACAGAGGATAAAGCCAAATAACTAACCAGTCAGATCTTGGTAGGTTGCTTGGCAAGATGATCTGAAACCAACTCTGAGACACCATGTGCAGTAAAACTTTCACATCCAAAGAGTTGTTTAAGTTTCGAGTCACAACGTATAACTGCAGGATTTTCTGGATCCTGTAAGAAAACAAGAAGGAAAACCAATTAGGCTACCAAGTACCAACCAGTTTGTACTTTTGCACCAGGGGTTGTACAAGGATTTCTAATCTGCTCCTTTTATAGAAACATATTCCAATGAAGTAATGTAGAATCAGCAAATATGAGCAGAGGCAATTCACATATCATAGTTTATTTTCCTTACAGAAAGGGTAGCAAACCCTTATTATAAAATAAACTCATAGGAAGATAAGCCCCACCATCAAAGAGTCAACCAGCCTTCTAAGAAATGTTTAGATAAGAAAGCAGCCCAGAACCCATATTTTAAATGCTCTAACATCTCATATCATCTCCCAGACAGCAAAATGAAAGGAAAATAGAATGTAGAGGGGGAAATAGGAGGAAGAGCACATTATCTTACATGAACAACAAAACTGAGGTCCAAACTATGGTTAGCAAATAACATTACTCACCTATTGCTTTTGTTTTGGATTTATCATTCCTAAAGCATTAGGTGACAAAATCATTACTAGTCAATTACGTATGAAAACGCTAAAGCAAAAGAGGAGTTTATATGGAACACACTTTGCTTATGCTTCACTCCTGTCATAGGTCAAAAGGGTAGACAATAAACCAAATTGCATACACAAGCAACCTGCACAGACTAGCACACTAAAAAAAATAATGTTTTCTTATAGAATGTTGATTCTATATTTAAAATTCTACAGGCCCCATATACCGGCTCTTCAAGTTCAAAAAATAAAAAGCACATGGGAATATACACTCAGCCACTTGTATCTAGAGCCTCTAGTTGGTCAACTAACAACCACTATGCCACCAACCAAACCCAAATCTAATGAAGAAAATAGCATGCAGATTATCTACCTAATAAAAAACAAATACTTATCAAGCAGGGGGGATCAACAGTCCAACCTACAAAAACTGTCACAAATTAGATAGGTTCTAAGGTAGAGTGTGTGACAACATCAGTCTAAACCACAAAAAATGCAGTTACTATATCAATGCGTTCACTTTTTCTTTCTAGTGAGATAATAATCTAACTTTCAGAAATAAAATATACACCCTCATCCCTGGGAGGACATTCTGGTACTATATAGCATAAATGAAGCATTTCTTTTCATCTATTATAGTTTTCCAAGGTTGCACAAAATTACTTGCAATGCAAACTAGGAGTTTACTATTGCACACAATATTTCAAAGAGGAACAGTGGCACAGCAGTCCAGAGAGTAATCATCGACTAACCTCTAGATTATTGCTTTTAATGTGGTCCCAGACACGCTTAACAGCCTCAGAATGATCCATCTCTCTTTCTCCAGTCCCAAAAAAGGCGGCGAGAGCATCAGAAACGACAAAGGGAAGCTGGTTAATATCAGTTTCAACAGGAGAAATAGGTTCACCACTGTCTGACTTCAATTTCTTTGATTCTCGTTTCGAATTATCTGCAGGAATTTGGAACACATGTTCTGTCAACAAAATATTGAAATTTCACGAAAGTTTTGCTACGGTGTGGCAGGAGAAAAAAAACTTACTGGTAGACTCAAGGGGATGTATATGCTTTGATAAAAGCTTGTTCATCTTGAACATGTCAGTGCTATCAGTCTCAAAAACTAATCGGAGCTCATCATTGCATATGATCTTTCTCTTATTGTTAGGATCCTGCAAATTATTCTTGCGGATGTATGCCCAAAGCTGCTTAACAATCTGCGTTGGTTAACAACAATGTCAGGTTTTCTGCCATGATATAAACAATATGCAATGTATTAGAATGATGGGCCAGAAATATGGACCTCAGTTCTAGCCATGGCTGGTTCACCAACGATAGCTTGCAGCTCTGGAGACACACCACAGACTTTGTTTAATCCTCCTGGACCACCCTTTCGTTTTGCTCCACCACTAGCACTGCTACATTGACACAACAAGAACAGTAAGTTGGCAGCAAATGACAGCTGACAATCGAGAACAGGGGACATATCCATTTCTCCTATTATCCAAGGAGGGAAGCGCCCTGCGAGATTTATCAGGAACTTTCTCACGTGCAGACAGTTTGACGTTTGCTGAATACTGAAATGGTTTTCGTACGTATAAAGTGCCATAATTTTTCCAAGTGAATAGACATAGCAAACAGAAAGGCTCCTTTCTAGTTCCAGCTAGATGCCTAAACGTAGAGCTCACTCTCCAAATACATTTGTTAAGCACAAATGCACAATGACAGTTAAGCCAGTTGCTTAAAAAGCAAACATTTTGATGTGATGATGAAATCCATTACTAGGCCAACGAGCTCAGAGGCTTTAATTATGCATGAATGGTTGACATGACTACGGGAGCATTCAAAGGTTTTCACAGGTACACACTACTGCTATCCCTACCCTAAACTTGGAACCATGGACATTAAATGCCTAGTACAAGTAGACATGGCACCATAAAAATCCTCAAATGAACCAACTGGAGCTCATGAAAACAAGTTTCGTCCACTTCACCCCACCCCACTAATCACTCTTATCCTGAAATAAATATTTCAGACCACCAGAAACAATCAATCCCGAATCCGTACCACGGCACAGACTCTGACCAACCAAAAAAAAAATGTAAGCTTTTTACAGTAAATCCCACTTCATTCCACCAAACAAATCTGAAAAAGGGAACACTCGCATCCTAGAGATTTTAGCAGATTCGCTTCGCTTCGAAGTTACTCTATCCAAATGAATCCGCACGAGCAGCAAGCTACTCCAAACCCTAATTCGAAGGATAAGGGGATCGAAGAGAAGTGTCACCTGTCCTTGTCCTTCTTGGAGCTAGCAGGCGCCGGCGCCGCCGACGCACGGGGACTCTCGGCCGGCGCGACCGTCGTCACCGCAGATGCAGCTGCCGCGGCGGCGGCGGCGGCGGCCATCTGCTGGTGCTGCTGGTGCTGCTGTAGCTGGACGAGCCGCTGCAGCTGCGCCTGGTCCGCCTGCGTGTAGGTCTGGTGCCCGTAGCGGTACGACGCCGAGACGTCGAACGGCGAGGGAGGCGCGCCGGGGCGGTGCTGCTGGTGCTGGTACTGCTGCGAGGCGGAGAGGTAGGACTGCATCTGCTGCGGGAAGAAGTGGGGAACGGCCTGGGCTTGGGCGGGGGCGGAGGCCGAGGACGCGGAGGTGGCGAAGGGCAGCTGCGCAGGAGCCTCGGCACGGGCACCGCCGCCGGTGGCGGGATCGAAAGGATCCTTCCGCGAGGCGGAGGGTTCCGGCGCCGCCGGCGAGGGGGCCGCGGCCGCCGCCGGGCCGAGGAGCGCGACGAGGACGCTGCGGATGAGCGGCGCCTTGGGGGAGACGTCGAAGCCGAGCTGCGCCCCGAGCTGCCGCACCACGGCCTCGGCACTTATCCCGGTGCCGCCCCGCTCGGCGGTCTGGCGGACGACGGACTCCACGTAGTGGGCAAGATCCTGGTCGGACAACATCGGGGTCGGTGGTGAGGAGGAGGGGGAGCAGGATGAGGAGAGGGGTGGCGGAACCTCTCTCGGTTCGTCGGCGGCGGCGGCGGCGCGGCGCCTCCTTTTGAAAATTGAAATGGGTGGGGGATGATCCCTCACTCCCCTCTGCGGAGGAGGCGCGGTTCGGTTTCGGGGGTGGTGGGGGCTCGCGGTGGTGGTTCAGGCAAGGCGTCTTCGCCCTTGGTTTTGTGGTTTCCTCCGCTGGCTGGCTGGGCTTGCGGTTTCCATTTCCAGGTCCGGATGGGGATAGACGAGGGGTGCTTTTTTGCAGTCGAGGGCCTCAGTTTTATGAGGTTGAAGACTGGGTACCTGTTGGAAAGTTTTGGCTAGAGAATATCAGGACTTTGGCACTTCGGTGAGTAATAAAATGGGAACACGATCGATTAATCCTTTCTTATTTTTTAAGAGCTTGACAATTAGCTTTAATCTACGGAACTTGTTAAGTTGGTATCCATCGTGCATCCATGCTCATTGTTGACCAGTAATCTTGATCTATTTTTCCACGATGATCATGTATTTTTATAATTAGGTGCGTTGTTAGATGATGTTTGAATTCATAGAAATTTTGAAGAACTATAGATGTCACTCCGAGTGAGTTGCTCTAAGGTATCGTGGAAAGATGATTGAGATGGCGGGAAGTTGCATGGCCTGTAGTTAACGGCAGAGCAGGATAAACCACTAGCGACACCAAAAAGCCTTGGAGAGAACAGTTGCCATGCAGAAAGTAACGCCATCTCGTACACGTACAAATATACATACTAGCATCACTAAAACAAATGTGATCTAAAATAGATTGCTTTACGCTACATGGGCCTCCATGCTTCTTGTAGATTGCATCACCTATAGTGTAAGTAAAAAGTCTCAACATGAGCTTCGGGTACGATGGTTCTGATTGCTAAACAATTGAGTGTTCGGTACCGCATTACCTATTTGACACGCGTGGAATTCACTAGCATAGTGTGGTGATAATCACAACAACAACAACAAAGCACGCGGACTAGGGTACCCATTGCATCATCGAAAATTTCAATTACTAGTTCTGTAGCTCCCCTTACCATCTCTTAATCCTAGGACCTAATCAAAGGATCTCAGATTCAGTGGGGTGCGATTAGCCTTGTGCCGTAGTGGGAATGGCGAGGCCCACCGAGGCCAAAGGCACAAACCCGAAAGCCCAGCGCCCGCCATGAAGCACACACCGCGCACAAGACACATGTGCAGATGTGCTCCTCCGGCCTGAGTCCCAGATCGACAAATGGCTGGATGGGTGGATGGATAAACCGTACGTACAGCCCTGGGCACCCGGTGGATCGGCTCGCCAGCTCGGCTCGGTAGCTCGCGCCGGACGCAACCGAATTCCTCCCGCCTGCGCGCGGTTCTCGTGCGCTGCGCCCCCCCCACCGCGGTGGTTGCGTTGCGCCACCCAAACCCAACCCGCCACGCCACGCGAGACGCTCGCGGTTGGCGGCGGCCGCTCACCAGCGCGCCGCCGCTCCAGTGCTCCACGCCATCCGGCCGGCCTCTGGCGACTTTTCCGCCCGTTCGCCCTCACGTTCCCGAATCGGTCATCCCGGCACTGCGCCAGGCCGAGGTGCCGTCCCGGTCCTGCGATGCCGCTGCGTCAGTGCAGGCCAGATACGGCTGTGGCTCTGACCGGCCGGTTACATCAGCCTGCGTCGCCTGCGCCAGCGGCACGCCGGTGGTACTGGAGAACGGGCGTGTCAGCGCCAAACAGCAGCCACCAGGCATCCGATGCGACTCGCTGGTCCAGACAGCGGGGCTGGTTATCTCGCTGTAAACAAACCTTCGGCTGCATCCTCGTTCTGCCTTCTGTTCGCGCAGAACGGACACGACACGACTGGAGAGAGCAGCAGCAGCAGGAGGAGGAGGACGACGATGCTATCTGTACGGAGCGGCGAAGCTGGTGCGTGTGCGTTCGTGCCTGCCACTGTGCCACCACTCGCGCGTGGCGTGGCGCGTGCCGGGCCGGGGGCGGTCTCTCGGACTCTCTCGGTCCACGGCGTTTGCCTGCTGTGCCGTGCCCTGCCCCTGCCCCTGCCCCGTGTGCCTTTTTTTGCTTTCTCGTCCTTTTCCCCGTCTCCTCTTTTTCGCGCGTTCCCAGGCGCGCCTCCGTCCGTCCGGTCTCCGGATTCCGGAATCCACAGACGTCGGACGGGTCGACGCAATGATTGTGGCGCCAATGAGATCCGCCACGCTACAGGCCAATCCCCGCTCCGTGCCTCTTGTTCTTGTCGTCGAACGATAGAATTTTGGAACGGGAAACCAGCCATAGCTTGCTCAAGGGAGGAGCCTGAAACGCGGAATCCGGGCTCCGGCAGACGGTGGTGGACGTCTGGACGAGACGACGACCATTGGGGGTGCTCTAGTGCGTGGTTGCCAAACAGAGAATCTGGAGAGAGGCTGCAAAGGATCTTGCGCTTTTTTCTATCTTTGTTCTTGCTGACCATCGCCGTGCCCATCGGGTCTGAGCCGGGTCCGCTTGCCACGATTGTCAGAGCTTCCTGTGTCCACTAAAACCTCGATTGCGACAGCTACTACTCCAGCTCCTCGGTGCCATTGCATCGATCCCTGCTGATCCATGTGACTACACCCAAGGCAGCAAGCCAGCAACTAGTCAAATGCATCATCGATAGTCAACCAGGTGAGGGCATGACACTTTAGGATCGATGGTTATGCATACGTTGCCAGCTTCCTCCAGGCAAGAGGAAAGCGCTGGACATAACCGGTGGTCTTTGCTTTGATCACGTAGCAACTCTGGAAAGACCATAGCGTCCGTGTCTTCCGGAATGCCGAGCTACTACAACCGTTGCAATTGTGTCAACTCATCAAATACAATACAAAGGCGATAATTGGATCATGGTACTACTTGGTACTACGGAGTTAGGCTATTTCACCTATTTGTTCACTATATATAAAAAATACACATAACCAGGTATGGCTGACGCATCAGTACAGATTTATAGCAGCTGTGAGAAACTGAAAATACGCTAGAGAGGAGGTGACTATGCTGGTACTACTCACTACTCAGCAGTATACACTTCTGCTCAGCGTGGCACTGTGCTAGTACGAGAGAGAGAGAGAGTATTAATTAGGTCGTGTTTATTTCATATGATCCATGTTTTGGCCCACCTGCACGCCTGGCCTACTGCCTGATAGCCTGGGCCATGTTACGGGCCCAAATTGATCTCCGGCCGTCTCGGCCCAGTCTGATGCCTGCGGACTGAAAAATTTCTACCCAAACCTCTCCGAAACATCGAGGGAGCCAGGGAGGTGTCACTCTCGCTCTCGCACGAGAAGAAACGCACGCCTACTGCATTCAACATGTGGACATAACTCGTCTGGTTTTCATTTTGTCTTTTCGAGAGCAAATTTTGCTGGGTTGAGGTTGCGACAGAGCAGCATACAGCATCACAACAGGCAGCGTGAACACTTCCAACCCTCTGCTCTTACTCGACTCGATCTGTCAGCCCAGCCCACCTTCCCCCACGGCATTTTCCTTAACAATTCAGTTGTCTGCCGCCACAAATCTTTTCAATTCCATTTCTGATATTTTCAACCCATTTTGTCAGCTACTCCTACACGTCAAGACGACAAAGACGTGGACGCACGAGAAGGAAGGGAAATTGTGCTGGGTTTCGACGGACACCGCAGAGGCCAGCGGGAGGGCCGGAGGGGATAAACGTGCCGCGACGAGGGTGACGTGGCCGCGTCCGCGCCCGTCGCCTGCAGATTGGCACCCATTGGAGCCGAGCCAAAGCCTGTCGCTTTCGTCGGCACGGAGCGCATCCCCTCCCCTGAATAACGACACGCATTTTTTTTTCTTTTTCGTCTGTTACATTCGACGCGAAATTCAGATTCAGAACACTTGCTGGATTAGTCGGCAGAGCTCGATTGTCCTTCAGGTTTCGGACCCAAAATATGAGTTAAAACCGTGCCTGAAAAAGGAGAACGGTTCCAGTAACATAATTCAGACCAGTTTGAAGGATTCTGTAGATCAAACATTCAGCACGGGTGGTGGTTACATTTCATGAACATGTTCCGGTGGTAGCCGTCCGTACCTGCAGTTGTAGCTTACACTAGCAGTGCCCCCGCGACAGGGATTGGCACTTTGGGTGGCAAGAGCCAGAGGCCATGACAAGAGCAGCTTCCGCGGAGGCTGGAGCGCTGCAGGCCACTCCAATCCACTCCTGAGTCCCAGAATCCCGGGGCGGAGCTCTGAGAGCCTCCCGCGCGGGGGCGCCTTATCTGCCACGCGTGACGGGGCCCGCGAAAGGACAGTCCAATAGTTTGGACACCATGGCTCCTATATAGCCGTCGTCATCCATCCATCCTCCTCAGCCTCCCGTATCTCGCATACAAGCGTGGCTCGTCTTCTCCCTCGCCAGTCTGCACAAGGGAGCAAGCAAAGTGTGCACAAGGGAGCAGGCAACAGCGCAGGTACGTTTGGGCATCCTCTTCTTTGTCTCAGATCAAGAAATCTTCTTCTTCTTCTTGGACGAAATAGGGCTGATGGTGATTTTAATGGATGATGCGTTGCCGTGTAGAGTGGCGAGAGTTATTGTTCGTACTAGGTTTTAAATCTTTCTTGCGAGTTGCGACGAAGGTGAAGATCGAGATAGAGCATGAGGTGATGGCGCTGGCCTGTTTCTGAATGTCCCTCTACACTCTGAACGAGCTATATCTGATCTCTGAATATTGTCCTAGAGTCACCTGCGTTTGCGTGGTTGACTGGCCACCTACAGGATATCAGGATAAGTGTAGTAGTTTTCTTGCCAAGTTCACTGGACTATAGTGCGCGAGTAGGAAGGAATATGATCTTTCTCTCTTGCTGCCTATTTGCAATGGTGCAACTGCATGCATCTTGCATCAAGGAATATGATCAAACGAGCTATAAGGGTGCGCATGGAAGCCTAATTCATAAGGAAATTTATGGATTTTACTCACAGGAAATAGTTTACCATGTTACTACTCTTACAACGTGCATTATTTTCTTTTATTTTTGAAAGGAGAACAATGCAATAGAACACAGTTTGAGCGATAAAATGAATTCTTGTGAGGGCTAACGGCGGTTATTGCACACTACAGTACCATCAAAGCCCATGGTGTGTGATTGAGTGGCATAGGCCTCTGCTTAGGCCCATTAGCAAAAGCCCATGCCAGCTTCTCTTCTCGTGCTGCAAGTCAAGCTGTTTGACTAGTCGTCGTCTTCTTTGCTTACTACTCGTACAATCCTACTGCAGCAAACATGGCGGACTACGTGTACGGCCCTGGCCGGACCCACCTGTTCGTCCCAGGCCCGGTGAACATCCCGGACCAAGTCATCCGCGCCATGAACCGCCAGAACGAGGATTACCGCTCGCCGGCCGTGCCCGCCCTCACCAAGCTCCTCCTCGAGGACGTCAAGAAGATCTTCAAGACCACCACCGGCACCCCCTTCATGATCCCCACCACCGGTACACTCTTCACTCCGCCATCTGTCCGTGCTCATAGTCATATCGGCCATGGCGAAGCCATGGACACTCACACTGAACGGACGCTCGCATGGATGCAGGGACGGGCGCGTGGGAGAGCGCGCTGACGAACACGCTGTCGCCAGGCGACCGCGTCGTGTCGTTCCTCATCGGCCAGTTCAGCCTGCTGTGGATCGACCAGCAGCAGCGCCTGGGCTTCGACGTCGACGTGGTGGAGAGCGAGTGGGGCCGCGGCGCCGACCTCGACGCCCTCGAGGCCAAGCTCCGCGCCGACACGCTCCACACCATCAAGGCCATCGCCATCGTCCACAACGAGACCGCCACGGGCGTCACCAACAACCTCGCCACCGTCCGCAAACTCCTCGGTCAGTCTCCATACTGCTCCTCCTGCCATTTCATCCACATATATATGTATATATATAAATATATATATGTACATCTTTGATGACTTTCTCGATCGCAGACACGTACGGGCACCCGGCGCTGCTGCTGGTGGACGGCGTGTCGTCGATCTGCGCGCTGGACTTCCGGATGGACGAGTGGGGCGTCGACGTGGCGCTGACGGGGTCACAGAAGGCGCTGTCGCTGCCGACGGGTCTGGGCATTTTGTGTGCCAGCCCCAAGGCGTTGGAGGCTAGCAAGACGGCCAAGTCGGTGCGCGTCTTCTTCGACTGGAAGGACTACCTCAAGTCCTACAAGATTGGCAACTACTGGCCCTACACGCCTTCCATCCAGCTACTCTACGGCCTTCGCACCGCGCTCGACCTCATCTTCGAGGAAGGCCTCGAGAACGTCATCAAGAGACACACTCGCCTCGCCACCGCCACCAGGTGCTCTGCTTCGCTCTGAAAATTCGCTTGCTGTTGGTTTTTCTTGGTTTCTTCAGTTGTTGTTTTTGAATTTGGACGAATCTTAGAACTCTACAAATCTGCTCGAATTAATCTTTGCTTGTAGGTTGGCCGTGGAGGCGTGGGGGCTCAAGAACTGTTGCCAGAAAGAGGAGTGGTTCAGCGACACGGTGACCGCCGTCGTCGTGCCGCCTTACATCGACAGCAACGATATAGTGAAGCACGCATGGAAGAGGTATAACCTCAGCCTCGGCCTCGGCCTCAACAAGGTCGCAGGGAAGGTGTTCAGGATTGGTCACCTCGGCAACCTCAACGAGCTGCAATTGATGGGTTGCCTGAGTGGGGTGGAGATGGTGCTCAAGGACGTGGGGTACCCTGTGAAGCTCGGCAGCGGTGTGGCGGCTGCGGCGGCGTACCTGTCGAATTTTACGCCTCTGATCCCGTCCAGGATCTGAGCTCCACGACGAACGATGCTGGCGACGGCTAGAACAAACAGAACGGGCCCACCGCACGCAGTTACTATTGTCAATACTCTCTGTATGTAAAGTAAATTCTCACACACAGCTGTGCTTAGGAGTACAACCTTGTGAACTGTAGATTTAATCAAATCTTCAACTCTCAGAATATATTCTGCTCTGCCTCTTTTCAACTAGTCGTTGATCATATGATACTACTCTGTACTGAATTACTGAAATCAGGTATATATGGACACAGAAGATTACAGTTTCTGAACATACTAGTTGTTCATACAAAGTATATTGCCCAAATTAATCTCCAGGTAATTATAACAGTACAAGCACTACTACATTAACAAGCAGTTTTAGAAAATGCTATAACTCAATGTACGTAGTAAAAATGGTGCCAATGAATACGAAACACATCAAAATTCAGTAATCAACTCTCCAAGCAAGCAACTGCCTGTTGCTCTTCTGAACTTCATGCAGCTTTAGCGAGCTGGCCGAGCTCCCTGTCGACGGCGATCTTCAGGAAACTTCCTTCCTCGACGACCATCTGCACTGGCAAGAACCCAAGCCCGTTGGCGACGGCGAGCATCACCTCCTTCATCTCGGCCCGGAACTCGTCCCGATCCACCTCGCCGCTGCCGTCCCTGTCGAACCGCGCGAACAGGCCACGGTAGAGCCCGGCGAGCTCGTCGGGCTTCACGGCTTCCTCGTCCACGCCGAAGTGCTTCTCGAGGACCCTGAGGCTCATGAGCTCCCTGGCCATCTCCGAGTAGGAGAGGAGGCCGTCGTGGTTGGCGTCCAGCGCGGCGAAGCGGCCGTCCACGGTGGAGTTGAAGGCGAACTCGTCCTCCACGAAGCTCCGGACCGTGCTCCCGTCCAGGATCTCCACGCTCATGTCTGAAACTCTCTGTGTGTTCTTGCTGCTCTGGGATGTGTTTGGAATTGGGGTGAGCTGAGTTGCGTTTGCTCTGGTTTGGCTCGACGGATCATTCCGTTTTTGTAGTTGTCTGGCAATGGCGCGCGTTGGGGAGGGACTTTGGGCCGACGGTTTTTGCAGACGGGATTGGGTTGGGCCTGTGGGTTTTGACGTCGGTGGATGCTGTGGGCGCTCGGAAATGACGCGAAGCTTCCATTTCTTTTGGGCCCGTGCAACCGTGTTTCCTAGTGGGGCATGTTGGGCCTACGGAGAAAACGTGTGCGCCGCCGCCGTGGGGTCGGTGGACTGCCACCGCCGGATCGCGGGCGGTCCGGCAGACCGGCACAAATGGCCTCGGACGAGAGAGACACAGTTGCTGATGCGAACCCATTCCGTTGTCCATCTGTTAGAGAATATTTAACTCATGTTTTGGCACCATGTTTATAAATGACTTCAACAACTCTCAACACAATCAAAATACTAGGTGCTCATTTTACTTAATTACAGTAGGTATTGTTAAATTTTAAGAAAAAAAAAGTCAAAACGAAATCAAAATGGTGCGCATCATGTTTATGCTCTAGGCGCATGGAAGTCCACGGCAATGGAATCAAAATGGAGTACATGGCATATGACCGTGGCCGTCAGTTTGAGCCATCCAGGCCAACCATATGCGTGGGGTTTGAACATCCTGTACGTGAAACCGAAGCGACGCCCGCCAGTTTGCAGGCCTGGGCGGGCCTCCGCACAGCGCGCACACCACGGCACCAACTTTTTATAGCACACGCCCTCTGACTTACATGCCCGATTTCCCACCCTTCAACAGTTCCTGTACCTTGAACTGGTGCTAAGGTCAGCCTCTCACTCTGCAATCCTGTATCTTGAACTGTTGGTCAGAGTTTGTGATTCTACTGGCCTCTACGCTTTGCCGTTTCGTGAGGTTTGCGAGAATGAGCTCTTTTACGGTGCCTTATACTACATTCTAGTAGTATGAGGTATAGATCAAATCTAACCATCCATTGATGGGGTAGTTTAGTAACCCTAGGCGATCCAATATGGTTTTCTGGCCCAGATTTTCCCACATTTCGGGCTTGTCAGAGGCCCACTGGTGGTCCAGTCTTCCTTGCCTCCCATTCCTCTACCCAGCGACTGCAACTCTGTCCCGTCCGCCGTCGCCCGTCCTGCCGCCGGCCGCAACCGCGACTCCCCCAGCATGCGTCTCGCTGTCCCGTGCCCTCAGCTCGCACGCACGCACGATCGACGACCGCGCCAATAGCCAACACGGGCCTCGAAACTGCTCGACGTCGGCGGCTGCAGCGTGACATGTCGGGCGCCAGCGACGACTCACGGCCGGCCAGCCGGCGGTTTTACCGTGAGACCACATGCATTATGATCGACACGGCCGCCGGGAATACCAATTCAAAATCTTGCGCCCAGAAATAGGCACCTCCACACACTATGGGTCATTTTTTTTTCTTACCCATAGTGTTAACAAAATATTACAAAATTACCATTATAATTTTTGTCTATAATACCCCTATACTACCCATACTACCGGGACATACTACATATACTACGAGTCAAGTTTCTAGTAGTATACAATTATTCTGGACCGTTGGATCCTTTCATACTAGTCCTTTTTAGATGGTAGTATGCCTCAGTATAAGGCACCGTAAAAAAAACTCTAGATAAACCTTTGCTGTGTTTGGATCTGGTTCCAGAGTTCTTGACTCGAGGAATCGGAAATCTTCTTAACGTGCCGCATTGCATTTCCTAGTAGGCTGAAAGCCTGAAACAAGAAGTGTCGTCCAATTTTGGTGTAAGCTTTACAGAATGTTTAATTCTGTGGCTGGTTTCTGGATTCAGATTCGGGCGAATGTTTGTTCACGTGCCGCCTTTATGTGCACTTGATATGGTAGGTGGTGTATAACAGTTCTATAATGCCAGTCAATTCAACAAGTGCTTTCTGCATCACTGACATATTTGCTTGCATTTGTTGCTGCTAGTGCTAGCGAACTCAAGTTCAGTTGTTCAGAGTTGCGCGCACACAAATAGGAGCATGACATTCGACTTGGCCACACCTACATGTGAAAATTCCATGTAATAATTTAATGCTTCACTGCTCTTGTATGAACACAGGAATATAAATTTGGACCGGAGCAAAAGTGAAGACTCCATGATGGCATTCAGAAAGGTCATTTTTGCCACGGCCGTGCTAGCCATTGCGCTTTCCTCACCATCGGTTGCTAGCAAGACCAAGAATGCTGCTGTTCCGCCGTCCCCAACCCATCCGCCATCCCCAGTGTACTATGTTGACATCGCTGATCTCCTCGATGTGGCCGGCCCATTCCAAACTTTTCTAAACTACCTGCAAAAGACCAATGTCATAGAAATCTTTCAGAGCCAGGCGAACACCACCAAAATCGGCATCACCATCTTCGTCCCCAGAGACTCGGCGTTCGCCGCGCTGAAGAAAAAGAACACACTTGCCGGCCTCATCACCAAGGGCCACCTCAAGTCTCTGCTCCTGTACCATGCGTTCCGCAAGTTCTACTCCCTGACTGAGCTCAGCAAGCTGAGCAGGCGCAACCCGGTGGCCACCTTTGCCGGTTCAAAGTACACGCTCAACCTCACTGACGACAATGGCGGCATCCGAGTGAAGTCGACGTGGTCTAACGCTAAGATCGTCAGCTGCGTGTATGCGAGAGCTCCGGTCGCGGTGTACGAAGTCGACAAGGTTCTCCTGCCAATGCAGATCTTCAGCAGCCAGGCCGCGCTGAGGACAGTGTGTGGATGGAACTGAAAGTTCAGATAGACAAGGTGTTGCAAGATGGAACTGAAAGTAGCAAATTCCTTAAAAACAATCCAGTTTAATTTGGACACGGTGAACACAACATCCTGGTTTATTCTTGTAAGTCTTTTTTGAGGAAATGTGTGAGTAACCCATAGAAATTATAAAAGAAATACTTTCAATAAAGGAAAAAAAAATATTCCCATCAAGTATACCCAAAATCCACATAACCCCTAAACTAATTCTTGATTCAGTTTACCCCCATAAACTATGCTATTTAGTTCAATTTATCTCTTAGTATTGTCTTTTTGTTTGTTTTTGTTACTCCATGAGCATGACGTGACAATCATGTGCGTTGAAGCTGGTTAGGATGAGGTCCTTCATCGAAACAGGCTCTTCATGTTGGAAGAGAAACCGGTCAGTACCATTAATTACAACTCTAAGCCACCGGCACATGACCATCTTCTCGTATGTCGTGAGCTTGCGTCGGAAGGTCCACTTTCCTACTCTTTGCTGCAGGGTCGGATGAATTTCAGTCACGTGAAGTTCTTAACCAAACAATGCCATTGTGAATATTATGGTGAAAATTTTATGTTTGATATCAAACATATGCAATCTTTGGCATCAACATGGCGTACAATATCATATCAGTGGGCGTTAGAGAATGTCCATCGCCTGATTTTTTGGGTGTTTTTGCTGAGTTGTTTGTTATCAAACTTTGATTGGACAAAAAAATAACAGATTTGGAAGCCTAAAATCTGTCAATCGATAGTTAGACAAATTTTAGTTTCACAGATCTGTCAGATTCCTGTTGCAGATGTGTCAAATTTTGATTGGATGAAAGAATGCGATCCATCATTTGTGATAGTAGTTGTAGGTTTATCCTTATGCCACACGACGATTTAACTTACCGTTGAACTTTGTAAATTACTTATGTATTTGAATATGATTCGTAAAACTTTATGCATTGTACTCTGGTTTGTAACCTTATACCGAACTTGGATGTGCTCGTACTATCAGCGCGACAGCGCTCGCCTTCGCCTGAGATTGTTGGTGTTTGTTTCGATCAGTAATTGGTTAAAGGCAGGCTGTAAAATTAAACCATTAAGGTATCGCGCCTAATATGTTCAAATGATGACCACTGCACTTAAATTAGAGTTTTAATTCGGTGATTCTGTCACCGTTCTAATTTTTTTTCGTCGACAATAGTAACTTAACTCGTACTTGTAAAATTACTCGCATCAAATAAACATGCTACATGTACATCGCGGTGAAGAGGGACTATTAGATCATATTGTGCAAAATTGGTGCAAAAGTTGCACACAACTATTGGTCGTTCTCTTTTTTTTTTTGAAAAAAAAAAAGCTCACTGGTTGCAGGTTCAGGTTTGCAGCCGCAGGTTTACAGAGGCTGAGAAGCAGTCAAAGAAATCTATAAAAGGCCGTGGTTTGCTTAGCCATGGTCGCATGCCGGCGGAACCATTGTTTTCGCCGTGCCAGACTGCCAGTTCTCGCACTGATGAGCCACCCGCCTACCGCCTTCATGCCGACACATCCTGCTTCCCACTTGCGAGGTGCTATTGCCGGCACCGACTCGGCATATGCCTCGCGCATTCTCGACGCCGCCACAAGACACGGAAACTTCGCGTCGTTCCCAAGCACACACCAACGACGAACACGGACGCGCCCACTGCATCTCGCCGACGTCAGAACCCGTCGGCCCAACCCAACCGCCAACAAAAAACCGTCGGCCAGACTGCCACAGACGCGCCTCCATCACCGGACGCATTCGCCATCACGAAGCCTATAAAAACTTGCCCGCCCTCGCCATCGCATCTCACCAAGCCAAACCAATCAAACCAACTACGCAGCTCAGTACGTAGCAGCCCACTACTCACATCCCCACTCACACACACGACGAGCACGTCCCAGTAATCCCAGAGAAGGAACCGAAGATGAGCGTGGAGATCCTGGACGGGAGCACGGTCAGGAGCTTCGTGGAGGACGAGGGCACCTTCAACTCCACCGTGGACGGCCGGTTCGCCGCGCTGGACGCCAACCACGACGGCCTCCTCTCCTACTCGGAGATGGCCAGGGAGCTCATGAGCCTCAGGGTGCTCGAGAAGCACTTCGGCGTGGACGAGGAAGCCGTGAAGCCCGACGAGCTCGCCGGGCTCTACCGTGGCCTGTTCGCGCGGTTCGACAGGGACGGCAGCGGCGAGGTGGATCGGGACGAGTTCCGGGCCGAGATGAAGGAGGTGATGCTCGCCGTCGCCAACGGGCTTGGGTTCTTGCCAGTGCAGATGGTCGTCGAGGAAGGAAGTTTCCTGAAGATCGCCGTCGACAGGGAGCTCGGCCAGCTCGCCAAAGCTGCATAAAAATCTCACACGTGGATGGATATATAATAATTGCTCGATCGGGGAGTAGCATATAGGTTATACTAAATTTTTGAAGTGTCACAGCTACAATTTTCACATCGAGTTACTACCACAACGTATAACTTTATTTAGTACAGATTTTCCTTATCTTTTTCATTACCTAAAGGCATCTTATACGTAATTGCAAGAGTAATGTATTGAAAGTGAATTTTCGATTATTACTGTGGATTACTCACTCATGCTCAAAGGAGTATTGTCCTCGTCTGATTTATATTAAGAACAACGTACAACCTTATGTAGTGTACTGCTACTCCTTTTCAAATTATAAGTCGTTTGACTTTTTTTACCCCAAGTTTGATCACCCGTCCTATTAAAAACAATTGTGCAAACATAACCAAATTACAGTCATTCTTGAAGAATGTTTAATAAAAAAACAAGCCATAACAAAAAAAAATGATATTTTGTATAATTATTTGAATAAGATGAGCGGTCAAAGATGAGCCCAGAAAAGACAAATAACTTATATTTTGAAATGAATTGAGTAGTTTTCTTTTTCATTACCTAAAGGCATTAATGACGGTGTTTGAGACCGCTAGCAGGGGCCGGAGGACCTCCGTTTAGAGATTCGGGCTTAGGTTGTAACTGGAGCAGGCTGCCCCTCTAGAGATGTGGAGACATAGGGATTTAGATAGAGTTGGGTATCCGGGAGGATAAAATCATACGTCATGTGTGTTTGGAATGGTCTATTATGGATCGTATGAAGCTATCGCTAAGATGGGATCAACTTCGGTCCCCTTTAGTAGCCCATAGTCTATTTATAACCTTTTCTATGAGCTTTTTGGGAGGGTGACATCCAATGAACGTGCCTCTGGCGGCACCGTAGAGTGCAAGTGGATCCCCAAGTGGACCCTTTGGCGGGCCCGTATCTCGCTTGATGGGCTTGGAAGATCTTTTCCCTGGCTACGACCCTGGCATGGTATCTCGGGAAGCCAGGGGACGCAGCGGGGTGCTGGACCCCGCGTCCCTTCTGCTCCCACGTGTGGCTCCTCCATATCCGCATCCGCGGAGTCATGAGAGGTCCCACCGACGTTGCCTACCGTCAGCGGATGGGACGTGACTAGGCGGGCAACCCCCCTATGATCTTCGTGCGTTCTCACGGTGGTTTACCATAATTATTTCTTTTTTTATGGAAAAAGCACACCTTGGGGGACCCACTTCTGGCATGGTCAGGTTACACCGGTGTTAGGGCAATCCCAACCCATGGTGTCAATGGGTAGTGTCTAGAGGAAAGAGAAAGTAATAAATGCTCATATAAACACTACCTACCTCTACAACCCATGGTGTCTATGATAGTTTCTAAAGATAAAAATAAGAATAACTTTTCCCATGTCATGCAAATACAGAATGATCAATTGTGGCATGTATCAATACATCAAACCGGCTGGTATTTAGACTTCAGAATGCAGCCAAAACAAACAAGCTCACATAACCTCTTGCCCAGGCAATTCAATCTCCTAGTGATACATCAGCTAGTACCATTGAAATCAGACAAGCAAAGAACAAAGTCATACATGAATCTGCAAAAGGTCTCACAATAGTTTGAGCACAACCAGCGGCTCCTGGAGCACCGGGGAGGCGGGGACTGGAGCTCGGAGGGCAGAGCATCACCGACGACAAATCGCTGGTGTCCGAGCAAGACGAAATCACAGCTCGATTGGATCTGCACTGCTGCCTCTTGCTAAATCCGCCTGCTTCATTCTCGTGCAAGGCTTTGGGAGGATTTCTTCCGCAGGGACAAGCGATTGGTGATGAATATTGCCAATCGCAGCTGGCAACAGAGTGATTTGAGACGGCGGCCAGATGGATTGGGGAAAAATGAAGGACGGCGAGCAGGACCTTGCTACCACTGAGCGGATTGAAACGGCACGAGGGAGAAGCTGCCGTGGGTGGGCTGGTGGCGGCGGCGAGCGGCCACACCAGATCGAGAGGTTGAGGAAATTGCGGAGGAGAGAAACGACCCATCACGCCCAACGCTTATTTCGCTCGTTTCTTCCGTCTTGGTCGAAGCGCCGACTTGGTTTCTTGCATGCGACACCGTCTCCACGTTTTTTCTTCTCTTTCCTAGTTAATTCTATTGCCACATCAGATTTTTGCCTATGTGACAGTCAAATTAATGCTATGGACACTAGCTAAAGTGGAGAGTTGGGACTGCCATAGGGGCCCGTTAGGCCGTCTTTCCTTCATCATGCAGGCTCCAACGAGAATCCTTTTGTCCTCCGCGATGCTTTCTAGAGCTTTTGAGATAGATAATCCAGAATATATGAAACGAGTTCCATAAAGAAGACATTCAAATGACTTCTGTAGATCTACATATACACTAACACCGCTAGAGCATCAACGATATTTTGGGAGACTAGCACAACTGACTAGGTGATAGACGCTGAAGGAAAAAAAATTGGTGATGTTAGATCAAATAATAATAATCTTGTGCTTTGCAAAAATACCTGTTTTCCTACGCATCCATCTTAGTTAACATACATATGGTGCGAATGTTATCCATCAAGCAAAGCAAATATGTCCTGTCTTTTAGGACAATGTATATTGTTGCCAGTTTCTATGCTATCTCATGTTTAATTTTGAGATTGTTTAACAGTGAATCCACAAAAACATGTCCATTTTTTTTATCGCACCTTAATAAAACTGTTTCTCTTAGTTTATCGACCAAACAAAGAAATAGTGTTTGCACGCACCAACTTGTACAACAGTGATGTAGTTTTGCAATCCTAAAATTTAGCTCCTTTCTCAGGCATTTATTTTTTTTTTTTAGAACGAACGGGCATGCATCAGTCCGGGGGAACTACGAAATCCTGTCATTTCACTGCACAAACAAATGGAAATTCTGTCATGGAATCGTTGTTGTGTAGCAGTTGGCGGATTTGATCGAGCTGCTCTAGTATGTGCAAGCAACACACATGATCACTGATTTGTTGTGTAACCTAAGAATTGGAAGCGTTCGTGTCAACAAATCCGAGATAAAGGACTCGGAAAGTATACAATGGGCATGTTTGGATTTGGGACAAATGGGGCAAATTTGCTCCAATTTACCCCCAAAGTTTCCAAACACTATGGGTAAATGTAAAGTGTAAAACCCTCAATTTCATTTGCCTCCAAGAGATGCAAATTAGGGTAAATTGGGAGAAAAAGAGAAGGGAAAGGTGGGCATTAAATGTTTTGCCCATCACATTTACCCCTCCATCCAAACACCATGAGAGGTAAATTTGTGTAGGACAAATGGAAGGGGATAAAACATTTACTTTGCCTCAAATAAAATTTATCCCTAGAAAACCAAACATGGCCAATATCCACCGTACACAGAAATACATCACTACCTCCAGATTCAGACGGATTTCTCACTACTCTCCCATAACCCCATTTAATCGGTTGAACTGTTTCGCCAACCGAACGCGTTCGCGCCATACCCCACCCCCACCCCCCGGAGCGGCTGCGGCGCCCGGCCGCTGCACGACAGGCTTAGGGCTCGATGAAGACACAAGATTTGTTCAGATAATCAATGTTCACGTCAACTCCAGCTCCCATCTGATCCCATAAATTTGCTTGTTTTCCAAAGAACAGCAAGAGAGATTTCGTGAACCCGACCAAATCCGCCATCGCCGATCGCAGAGGAGATCGACCGAGCACGACTTTGCCGCGCATCCGTACGTTCCCGGGCAAACGCTGTCCCACCGGGCCCATGACTACTCCAAGCAGCAAGCTCCGCCGCCTCACGTTCAGCGCCGCCGCCGGCGAGGTGTCGCCGGACTGGGCGTCACTGAACGGGGACCTAGTAGAGCTAATCGGGTGGCGAGTCCTCGCCGGCGACCTCCACGACTACGTGCGGTTCCGCGCCGTGTGCTCCCACTGGAGGACAACCACCACCACCCCCCACGGCCGCGGCGTCGCCGACCGGCGCTTACACCCGCGCCGGTGGATGATTTCCTGAAGGCCACGGCCTCTACCCCGGCCACCCGAACCTCCATGGCTTCGCGCGCTTCTTCAACCTCTCGACGGGCGCCTTCGTCAGGTCCCACCTCCCTCTCCTCGACGGCCACGTCATCCTCGACTCCGTCGACGGCCTCCTCCTCCTCCACCGCGACGTCGACACCGCCATCCGCATCCTCCACCCTTTCACCGGCGACGTCGTCGAGTTCCCGCCGCTGGTGTCGCTCCTGCCGCAGATGAAATCGCTCAACTGCAGTTTGCTAAACAAGTATAGCAGGCTCTTCAAGGTTTGCACCTCCATTGCCGTCAGCTCCACTACTGGGGCCATCACCGCCATGCTTGCCCTTGACCTCGCGTATCGCGTAGCTTACGCGACCGCCGGTGACCGGCGGTGGGCTCTCTCTGATTGGGAGTTCAAACCTATGCTCAAACCCGTATCGTTCCAAGGCAAAATCTACTCGTTGCAGTTCGCATTTGGTGAGATACGTAAGGTTTACATCTACCAGTTTAACCCACCATGTCCAGATGTTGATGGAGGACCATCTCAGCTTCCATTGCCGGAGAAGATTGCTGCTTGTCCAATGGACAAATTTCGTCACCCTCTCTACTTTGTAGAATGTGGTTCAGAGCTCTTGCTAGTCGCCTACAACGATGCTTCTTATTCGAAGCTGCTAGTCTACAGAGTTGCAGATATAGTCAGGGGAAAATTTGAGCCCATGACGAGCATCGGAGACCACACCTTGTTTGTCAATGAACGCAATCTCTGTGTCTCAACCTCACCAAACATGGGGACAAAGAGCCTTCCTTCGATGTCGCCTAACTCTATCTTCTGCTTGCATAGTTTGCCAGTTGATCCTGCTTCTGTACCTCAGGCTCGTTTTGAGCAATACAACCTAGGTACTGGCATCTGGACTCCAGCCAGCGATGGAGACGTTTTCCAAAGACCACCACCGAGCCCCCATACACTCATCCATCATATCTTTACTTGTTGTTTTCAAAGATATTGGTAGGTGGAGCACTTCACTCTGTCTGCAGTTTTGTTTAACTTTACACACACTGTTTCGAGGGATTGATCGTGGTTCTCATATTGTTCGATCCATGCTACTGACCGAGCTAATGTGAATCCTTGTTTATTTCTGCCTGTGTTAGGAATAAGGGAATCATGTTTTGCGCTGAAACAGATGCTGTCTGGATGGTGAAGCAAGAGTATCGGTTTGCGGTAAACCCTTGTTCATGCAGCTGTTTTTTTGTGTAATAGGTCATCTACCTATCATACACAGATTGGAATCATTTGGTTCAAATGGTTTATAACAAAGTTGGTCTATGTTACTAACTAAAGGCGTTAGTGTCTAAAAAAATTAAAGGTGTTAGACTTGTTTGGTTTGGGTGAACAGTAGTGTTTGGGGATGGTTTTGACTGAAGTGACAGTATTGGATAAGGTGTCAAATTAACATATAAATAGAAGGTGGGCCCTTTATTTATTTCAGTGTTAAAAATGGCTGGTGTTTCAGTTTTATGCTTCCCTATCGGATCGGAGATTCTTAAACGCTCCTGCCTTTTGCTCGCAGCACAGCATTTTGAACGACGTGTCCAGAAATGGTGAGGCCACGTCCCTCTCCGTGGCTATTTTGCAAAAATGTCCTCTTATTTTGTTGGAATAAACCCGCGGTCCAACTTATCCTGCCCAACCCGGCAACCCTAGCTCTCTCATTCCTCTCCCAGTCTCCCTCCCTCCGCCGCCGCCCCTGCCGCCACTGCGCGCAGCTCGCCGCCGCTCCTAGCGCCCCTGCCGCCACTGCGCGCAGCTCGCCGCCGCTCCTAGCGCCCCTGCTCGCCATCGTCGTCGCATGGTGATCCTCCTCCTCGCTACTCACCGCTGCTCCTTGTGCCCAACTCGCCATCTCCGTCGCCTGGCGCTCCTCCTCCTCGCTGCTCACCTATGGACTAACGTGGGGGAGCCACGCGCAGCTCCGTGCCCGCGGTGTCGCGCCCCACCCCGCACTCTCCTCTCCACCGCCGGATCCGGCACCGACACCACTGGATCTAGAGCTGGCGCTGCCTTTGTGCCTTCTCGCGCAACCCCTCCACCCCGCTCCGATCCGCTCGAGCACGGCGCGCTAAACGCAGCAAACGGGCAACCGTGGCTAGAGCAGGATACCTTGCACGACAGTTGGATCGAGGCTGCTGGTGCTGCTCTCCACGGTGACCGACACGGGGTGAATGCTGGAGTCTCTCCGTGCGCCGACGTGCTGAGAACACGGTGGAACCGTCGATGGCCATGGTGCCGAGGCCACGGCGGCAAGAGGAGCCGCGTTGCTGCGCGCAGCAGTTTGGTGGCGGCTGCTTCAAACGATGGTATGACAGGGTATCTTCTCTGTTCTCATTCTTTCTCACTCTTCTCCTGGATATGCTCAGTTATTCTCGCTCTCCCTTTCAGATCTGAGCCACGAGCTCTTGATGGTTTGAGCCTCGACGCCTCGTGGCCCAGTGGCTCACGGCAGCGGTGGAGACGGCCACAACTTGACGACGACGTGGGGCAATGACTCCTTGTCCCTTGCTTAGTTCCTGAGCCTCTGCCCCCTCCCAGGAAGAAAGGTTGAGTTATGCCTCACAGTCACGGCATGTGCGTAATCTACCTTTCACGAAATTCGCATCCTGTTCTAGAAAACAAAATGAGACAACACTATTTACAATATAATTACATTATTTGAAGCTTTGGATGGCAAAATTTAAAAGCATCACATATGTGCATAACATCTTTGAAAACTTGCTTGGCAGATTTCTTGTACACTCAGTATCTCTAATATAGGCTCTTAGTCAAAGAGCTTTGTTGATTAAGGATGAGAGAAGCACCAAATTGAATATGACATAAAGTGGTGATGCTGGAAAGATGAAATCATTCTATGAGAAGTAAGGTTATTTCCCACATAGATATCATCACTGTGGGAAACTTTCTCATGTAACATTGTCAAACCCTAATCACAATACAAAAAGTCCATCTCCATCTCTAACTCTGTTTTCTGCATTTTTTTATAAGAAAAAGCAAGCTTGAGGCCATGCTTCTGTTAAGGAAGTTCAGGCCATGCCTGAGCTTCTGAACCAGCTTGATGGTTTCTGGTTTTTAAGTGTAACAACTGAAAAGATTGAATTTCTAAGTCCTAACGAGGATGCATGTTCTACTGCAAGGTGTTTTAACACAATGTCCGGCCCCCAACATGGTAAATAACTATGAAATTATTATTACCAATACTATGAAATTAATTTCCTTTTCTATACATCGAGCCCAAGAGATCTCCAATGATTTGAATTAGAAGTTCTTAATAAAGGTGCCTAAAAATTCAGTCCTCATTGTATGATTAATGTAAAATGTAAAGTTAGCATGTGACTTTGACTGAATTATAAACGCAGACATACCGATGCCTTGGACAAGAAAACTGCATATCCTAACCAGGTTTTCTAACAGATGCTACTATCTAAGCATGTTTCCTGTATTTGGATTCCTTGAGGTATACACACCAAATTGATATACTATTGCTTTTTTAGTTCAAATATTGTTTTGCTTATCGGATGTAAAAAGAGCTGGTGCACAAAGGTGGACAGATATCTCCACAGGACAGAATGAATTGACGTCATTTAGGCTAAGTTCTCCAAGCTTTCAAAGATAAGAATTATAGATAGCCTTTCAGCCTCTTCATTACATTTTTATTCACACAACCTGACAGTTGGCTCATGACAAAAAAATCAGGCATCGTTCTGTCACTGGTATAGTAAGCATTTCAATGGTAAATATCTAGCTATGGGGTATTAGCGTATTTTTTTCTTTGTCAAGTCACATAGTGTAATCGAGAAAAGCAAAACTAGAAAGGTCAATATGGTGACCAAAGTTCCTTGTAGGAGCTTTCCTTGATTGATCTTGCAGACCGGTAAGAGCAGTTGTATTTCTTTGCCTGTTCTAATTTAATTTCAGTAAGAAGCAGGTTCAATCTTGCATTTTTCATGTAAGATTTGTGAAAACATCAATACATGATGCATAGTTGTATAGCTATTTGACATTCACATTTATTTTACTTGTTATGTTCATAATATGGTGCCTGATTTTAATGTGTCTGTTCTTTATAAATCTTCTTTTAAAATAAGAGAACTAATAGATATGGCCTCATTATGGTTTATTTCAGTATCAACATGTGATAAATCCTTATCATTTTGAATGAACTGTGACTATCAGTTGATAGTTCCATTCAAATGCACCAATATAACCACAACCATGTAGCTACTGGAGCAACCAGGGACAGAGATCACGCTGGAGGAAGATCTACGATGGCAGATTTTTGGTACAATGACATAGTGACACATAGGCTGTGGCTCAATTTTGTTCATCGGCATTTACAAGAATGTACTGATATGTTGTGTTTCATCTGGTCAGTATCGATGTTTAGGATGTGTTTTCACTAAGCTTATCTATTATATAAAATAGCTGTGTCACTATATACGTGAAATGTTTTCCTGGATCTTATTGGTTAAACAAAATGAGTTGGATGCTTGATATTTGCCATGGATTTAAGGTCCGGATTAATTTTGACTGGCCCTTTGTTTTTCTCTGTTGTTTCCTTGTCGTTTCATTTGTAACAGTGTGTTTATTCAGTCACAGTAAAAGCTAATTTGATGATAGAATTTTCATAAATTAAACAATATTTAGGATGAATGTTTTTAGTTTATTTTCAGTGTGTCATCGCTTGTGAACCTTGGTTTTTAAAAACACAAAATGAGGCTGATGCTTTTAGTTTGATCATAAATTTTTCACAAATCAAACAATTGTTGTGGCTGGGCGCGCGTAAGCGCGCCCCCTGGTCTAGTGTAGTTACTAGTTACAACTTATCATTATAGGATGGCTCAAGCAATTTATAGACACACTTCTGTATTTTAACCAGCTTCTTATTTTCCTGTGGTATGACCGTATGACTATAATACGTTTTTTAATTGTGCACCACAATTGCTTATAATTAAAACTAATAATCACATGTTCTTGTAAATTATCATATTTGAAAATAAAACTTGACTTCCTTTTATTTTTGAACATATTGGTTTTGTTGGTATCTTGGTTGTGCTGACATTCATTTCATACTCTTTTTCTAGGATTGATGGTCTCTTGTTGTAGCAAAGGACTATTCTCCAGAATGTCTGGAGGTGCAAGTAATTATTTGTTTGCTCTTGAGGTCGCTGGCTCATGGTTACTGAAATCTTAGTTTCTCTAAGTTTGTTACTGAACGCCCCTTTATGTAAATATAGCGTGATATTTGTTCATTATAAAAAGACAGTGCTTCAATATATGTGGTAACAACGTTCTAAGGTTGGTGCACAGATGACAGCATCTCTTCTTTCTTCCCCCTGTCTGCCTGAAAAATTACTACTGCTTCTACGGCGCCCCGTACACCTAGGTACAAGCGAGTAACTGACCAATGTACTGTAGAAACGTACTGGATCCGTACGGCCGATCGCGTGTCGGTGCTCCAGGAGACTGACTCGGCAACGATCTGATCAGACGCTGGGCAATGAACTGGACATGTTAACGTTACGTAGCGTTTGCCGGTTGGGACTTGGGAGCCGGCGGAAGCCAATCTCAGCAACCGGACATTCTTTTTCAGGTTTCGGGCGAAGTTGCCAGGGAAAAAAAGAGCGATATCATGTGTTGTTAATGGCGACCAGATCATTAGAGCAGTATAACGCGGATGGCACTCCACTATGCTTTGTTTTCTTCAGACCGAAGCGATCGCAAAGCATTCAGCTTTCTTGCAAAGCGTGGCAGGGTCCAGGACTGAACTGAACGATGTGCGAACAAGTTCAGCACAGTGTCAAGAAACCGCGGAGGAAGGAAAACCAGGCACCATCACCAATCCACCATGTTAGAGGAGCCATTTACGCCTAGCAGAGCACAAGTAGGAAAACAGGTGCTAAGTCAGTGACTATACCAACTAAACCAATCAAATCAAATATAATAGTAGAAAAGACACCCACGACCACGATGAAGTACTAGATGCGAATCTATAGAATTCCTAAATATGCATAACACAGGAAAAGAAGTGTGGCCTAGATCTGAAACTGCATAATCATTTGGCTTGCTTTGATGGACAAGCTGGCATCTCCAATGAGCAAATTAACACTATCCTTGCACAACTTCTGCAAACATGTCAGCAGTGTGTGTTGCTCTTTGCTAACCCTATCCTAGCAAAAATACCTTTGTTTTCTCTTTGCTAATTAAGTTAGTGCCAACAGAGCAAAAAACTTGCATAGCAACAACGAACAAGTCATAGGTGAATAGTGATTGTGATATAGACAACGTTGGCATGTTGCAATAAATGTCAACCATAACTACATTTCAACTAGCTCTAATTGTGATTGTGATGCTTGGCAATAAGATAGTATTCTGACATAGATGCTCTCCATGCTCAGGTGGAAGCAGATTGTGTTGCATCAAGACCATTACGTCTAATTATTTTGAAGCTCCGTACTAACAGCTGTGAGATCATTTTTAACCCTGCATCCACAGGCGGTGCAACTAGTAGTCCATATGTTCAGTTAAGTTCAGTTGCAAACATGAACCAGGAAAACCTTATTTCCTCTAAGAAAATGTTTGTAAATAGCGTAACCTAATAATATAGCTTGTGCATTATAGCAGTACTTGCAACTCATACACACTAGTTTTTTTTCGATATTCTCTAAGAAAATAGCCAATCACCACTACTAGCAATTCAATCGTAAAATCCCTGCTATTCAAACTCTTAATTCTCAAATGCCCCACTGCCTTTTGAACAGCTTTGATGAACACACTACTTATCATTTAGCCAACTGGCTTTCATTGTGCGTCAAGAAGGAATATTTTGGCTTAGGTAGATCAGACCCTAAGGTTATTAGGATCATGGATAAGAAGTTTATTCATTCCTGTGCTGGAAACCAAACTTATGGGCTCACGAAGTTGCAAAAATGATCACATATAGGGAGAACATGTAAAAATCATCACCGATAGCAAATGGCATTACATCCTGGATACCAAACGGGAAAGCAAAGGGCACATGCTGATTCGGGAATGCAAACAGTACACATCACTTTTACTAGAAAAATACCCCAGAAATTATTCAATTGGCTGTAGCCAGCCTTTGTGGCGGTAAACATAGGCACATAAAAAATGCATGGAACAAATACATTGCCTCAGAGGACTTACCCCAATTCGCCACTTTCCCTTGACCCGCCACTTTTCCGTCTTCCCCTGAAACTTTATCCGCCCCTTGTTCCTAAAGGAAAAGAGGAGGAAAATAATAAGCTTACCTAGCAGCACAAATTTTTGCAGGGTAAGGAACATCATCGTCAGCGAGAACAATGATGGAATGGAAAACAAAAAACAGGTCACTGACCATTGTTGACGATAGCAATATGTGTAGATATGGTAAATGATGCTGCAAGGACTTGGTACAGCATTTTCTATGATAGATCCATCTGATGCTGGCACCAAATTGCCTCTGCTGAGGTGGTATTGAGCTAAATAGCTTTCCACTCCCCCTCTATAGTGAAAGATAATAGTGTCACCCACAAGTATAGGGAACGCCTTAGAGCTCACACACAGATTCCTCCCACCAATGAAGAAGGCATTACCATCAATGCATGTCATGAGGACAGTCCTTCCCAGCATAAGCTCAGCTAGTTTGTAAACTGAAATTTTCTTATCAATGCCAGGGCTTATGGTGACCACCAGAATCTCCGAGTTGCATTCTACCAAATAGTACAAAATGAGTTTGCCAGGTTTGTTTACTGGACATTTGGCAATCAACTTTGGTGGTGTGCACCGAGGGTTCAGCCCCTTCCAGTTCCAGCTCGGGTGGGTCAATCTGTAGGATCTTTACTCCAGTGGGCAATCCAATATCACACACCACATATAGCTTGCCTTGGAATGAATCACGAGTGGCCGTGGCGGTGGCGTCGGCGGAATCAGCGGTCGTGCGCCGCCGGAGCTTGCTTCTGGACGTAGCCAAGGCCGCCGGGCGACTCTGATACCTCGACGATGACATGCCTGACAGATCTGGTTTAATCTTCAGTTAAGGAATAAAAAATAAGGCATTAGGCAATCACCATGCATAGACGACCTACCGGCGGAGGCCACCAAAGCAGAGGGAGCATCAGGCAACGAGGAAATGGAGCGCCATTGCCGCTGCTATGCTATGCTGAAGAAGATTTCTCTTTCGTTGCAGCGAAACTCGGCGGAAGCCGAGCTGCGCAAGCGCAAGGCGAAGAGGAGTTGTTGTTGTTGGGCCAAGTGGGCCAACACCTGTGGGCTCGGAACGGCCTGATCGTAGGCCGTGCGTGGGCCGATCTCGTTGCCACCTTTCTCAAAAATTGAAAAACAGAGAGAGGAGAGAGACCGGCTCAGCGGCTGCGCAACGAAGGACGTAAGCAGACACGACACGAGAGAGGCAGCTGCTTCCGTCGTCATCCGGTGACCGGTGTACGTACACCGCACCGCACACATGTGCCCCAGAACGCGCACACCTAGGGCGCCAGGCCCATTCCGGCGCCTCGTCCGCCCGAGCACGCGGCCTGCGGGAGCACCCGCCCGGCAGGTAGGCGCGCGCCACCGCTACGATCTCGGCTTCTCTCGCCGGTCGCCACGTCAAGAGTAGCACGAATGCACGCACGCCGGAGGGTGACACAGATCCGGCGTGACTAGCGCGGGATCAGGATTGACCACTGCGGACACCACTCCACCCAGTGTACGGCGCCGGCGTTAAACCTTTCCGGCGACACAAATCTGGCGCCTGATTCTTTCTACAAGCGAGTAATAACAGCTGCCGGATCCTTACCCCTGGCTGCGTGTCGGTGCACCAGGAGAGCACCACCCATGATGGCGTCTGGAACCTCGCCTTTTTTGACAGCACTAACGAGTGACGTGGCAACCAAGGACGGCAACACAGCACACAAGCCATCCCTTGCACGAGAGACCATGCTATTTGACACCTTGCTTTCTCCTCGCTTTCAAGGATGGAAGCACTTGGATCGGCTTCCAGACGGCGACGTGACGCCGGCGACCGGCGGTTGTTCTCCGGTCGCCGGCCGTCCCCAATACAATGATTGTCCGCAAGCGACGTCTCCACGGCGATTATTCTCCTCTCGATGGCGCGAGCTAGTGCGCGCGCTAATCAATTCAATCATGTCACGACGCGCGCGCTCGCCACATGCATGGACATGGCACGAGCCGTGCCTTATACTATTACTTTCTTTTATTTTAGGATATCCCTGGTGTCTCGTTTCGACTTTAATTTGCCAAATGCCACGACATCACTTGTTCAACATTTAGATCTCTCCTTTTCAGAAAGAAGATGGGATGGTGGTTTCAGACGGTGCTTGCTTATTATGGTGTTGGTTAGGAGATCTTGTTTAGGAGAGGTGATGCTTTTCGTAGCACCGACAGAACACGAAGCAAGACAATGTCCAACTTGCTGCGGGCGTTTGCAGGAGTGCAGGGTCAAATAGGTGAACATGCTCCTGCAATAGAAAAACCTTCCGCGGGTGGTCAAGTGCACAAGAGGCACAATTAGTACTAGACCGGAAACCTAGGTCTCTGCTCTTGAATTGGTCCACAAGGTCAGCAACCGGGCATACATTTTTGTTTCCAAGGTTTCGAGACAAGTTGTCAGGAAGCGCTATCATGTGTTATTAATGGCGACCAGATCACCAGTGTAGTATTACACGGATGGCATTCCACTAATGCCGTTTTCTTCAGACCGAAGCGAACGCAAAGCATTCGCCTTTAATTTCTAGCAAAGTGGCAGGGTCCAGAACTGAACTGAACGATGCGTGAACAAGTTTAAGCAGTCTGAAGAAAACAGGAATGCATGTTCAGGTTTCTGCCGGTGCGTGCACAAGCTGAACCCAGATTTGACGGGCAAGTTCAGTATGCTGCAATACAGAGATGACATTACATTCTCAGCTCGAAAACTAGACAATTATACTCAAACGTGTGTGCTTGCAGCATTCTTTTGTGCTTCTTGTAAAAATATACACGAGTTTTTTTAGCACACTGCTCCACGATCACGGATGTAAAGTGGCACGAGTACTTGGCAAACTATGATTCTTCCGCGCAGTTGAACGAACCTGACAGCTCCGCTCTCATGATTAGGGCTCTCTTTACAAACCACCATGACAGCCATTGATTATTCTGCATTTCCCTCGAGGAGGTGCTCAATTAAGCTAACGACAGTGGCATGGCCGGACACGAGCTGAGCTGAGCTGCAAGAATGGTCGTCTCGTCTCCTCCCACCGACACCGAAGGCGTCGCCGTCCGACCGTCGCCACCCACCTCACATTGGCCGCGTCCTCACGTAATCACATCAGGAGTGCTAGTTGCGACACCTCCATCCTTCTAGCAGTGCCATTATTGGAAGCAACAGTTCAGAAAAAAGGAAGTACGGTGTCGTATTCCTGGTTTCAGAATTCAGAGTGACCTGCATCTCCATCCTTTTTTTTGAATTCAGAATTCACAAAAAACCATCTGAAATTTCGGTACATTTTCGCGTGTATGAATGATGAACTCGGCTTAGTTACCTGTGACTACCAAACATGTGCGGCCTTCAGAAACCGAAGCTTCCATTCAGACATTCACATGGCACAAAATTCTCTGGAGCAATCACTGGAACAGGATCTCGAGCTTCTTCTGCTCCCAATCTCCCATGGAAACTGCAGGGACAGCGTGTTTCTCACATCGTCCCGTGGAAATCTTCCGATACTCCTGCATTGAAAATGAGTACTTATGTGGTGCTGGCTGCTGGGCACAGTCAGTGACGCTGTAAAAAAGCTGGAGAATCTGTTCCACAGAAGAAAAGGCCAAAAGGGAACACAATAGTTGTGCTTTTGTCCGTATATCACATGAACTTCGCACCCACTTTTCTTGGATCACCAGTTCACCAGTCACCACATTCCAGCTCTTTCACTTTTCGTTATTTGCATTAAAGCAAAGGTGATTACATTGGGAAATTTGTCAAAGGATCCCTCCTCTCCAGTATTAAATCAGCTTGATTAAAAAGCCAAAGACAGCCTCACTTGCAAACATTGCAAAGCTAGCAGCCTAGCACCGTCTCATTGTGGTTCAGGGATGCACCAGTAATAAGGCAGTAATCACGAGCAAAAGAATTTACAGAGCAATTCAGGACAGGACAAAAATTGGCAGCTAGCACCTATCTGGAACCCTTTATGGTGCTGTGAAGTTCACCTCTTTTTTTTCTGAAAAAACAAAAACAGTTCACCTATATTGGCTCGAGGAAAGCTTGAGAAAAACAAAAACAGAATGAGAGGTGGCATGTGGGTTACTTCCTCACTGGGTGTGGCAACACCTGGTCACCTTCTGCCCCTCATCCTCTTGCCCTCTTCCTCCTCATCACCAGCTGTAGGTCTCGTTATCTTTTACTCCACCTCCACACGCACCACCTTTTATATAAAGACAGTCCCAGCTCCTCTTAACTCCCCCCCATCCACTGCTCCGTCCTGCTCGGCTGCTGGCCTCACTCCTCTCCTCCGGCTCAGCTCAGGTCAGTCTCCTCAGCCTGTCTCGCCTTTCTGCAATCGAATGCCATGTTGCAATGCTCGAAGCTTATTGCTTTTCATGGCCTCCGTGTGCTGCAATTTGGAGGTTTGTTGTGCTAGATTAGAGATGCTTAGAGCTCATTGTGCTCTGCAAGTGACCTAGTGTGCCGTGCAGTTGCATTTGGATCTGGTTCCTCAATTCCTGGCCCGAGGAAGAACAGATCTTCCTAGTGTTCTGTGTTCGGTTCCTTCAAGCGGACGCAAATGTTTGGAAATTTTGGCATATAGAGCTCTGTGTTGTTGAGTTTGGGCGCTTCTTCAGATTTCCGCTCTTTCGTGCAGCTGAGATCTGCAGGAGGTAGTACAGGTCGGTTCATGTGTTAGTTTATGTCGCGTCTTGATTTGGTTGGTGGCATCTGACAGTTCTATAATGCTGGTCAAATGGTCAATTCGGCCAGATCGGGTCTTGAATTTTTTTTTTGTCTCCTACATTTGTCTTTCTTGGTGATAGGGAAAGGTGGCATCAATAATTCTTTCAAATTGTACTAGCTCCTACTGATCTAGAATCTGTACCTCAAAGGATCTGAACACTAAAGCAGTGTTTCATATCAAGGAGAAGCCTAGAACTTATCTCTGATTGATTTCTACTAGTGAGAAATCTTTAGGTAGTTGGAGTTGAGGTTATTGTTCAAGTCCACACTCATTAAAATCAAAGCTAAATATTCCTCCATGCGTGAATATCTGAACATTAGTATTACTAATAATTGTATTTTGAAGAACATGGAGTTACCATCCTGCCATTTCAGGATAGGAACCACAATTTAGATCTTTCACACCTCACTAGCACCTGCAGTACTTGCTGTCTGTCTCTACCCCAGCATTTTTGCTTATGTTTGCAGCTAGTCACTTCAGAGTTTGCAAACCTAAAAAAACTGGTGATTTAGTTCTTCAAATTTAAGAGAAAGAAAGTAGTATGAAATATTCAGTGTCTAATTCTTTCCCTGTTCTTGCATGTTTACAGGGAACCGATCGATTCAGTGAAGTGAAGGCAATCAGATTCTATGATGGAGTTAAAAGCCAGAATTTTTACCGTGGCCATGCTGGCCATTGTGTTCTCCTCCCCAACAATTGCTCAGAAGAGTCCTCCAGCTCCAGTGAGCCCAGTTCTTCCACCGGCACCCGCACCCGCACCTGCGCCGCACCACGTGGACCTTGCTGATCTCCTCAGTGTAGCCGGTCCATTTCACACCTTCCTGGAGTACCTGCAAAAGACCAATGTCCTCGAGACCTTCCAGAACCAGGCAAACAACACCAAGGAGGGCATCACCATCTTTGTTCCCAAGGACTCGGCATTTGCCGCGCTGAAGAAGACCACATTTGCCAACCTCACACAGGACCAGCTCAAGTCCCTGATCCTGTACCATGCTTTCCCCAAGTACTACTCTCTGGCTGAGTTCAACAAGCTGAGCACCCTCAACCCGGTGACTACCTTTGCTGGCTCACAGTATACGTTGAACCTTACATACAACATGGGCACCATCCAAGTGAAGTCGATGTGGTCCAACCCAAAGATCAGCAGCAGTGTGTACTCAACCCGCCCGGTTGCGGTGTACGAGGTTGACAAGGTTCTCCTGCCAATGCAAATCTTCAAGAGCGACCCCCCGCTTGCTCCAGCCCCTGCTCCTGCCCCAGATGCCAAGGCTTCTGATGTTGCTCCCAGCCCGACCTCAGGGAAAGCAGCGAGCGCAAAGGCGAAAGCAGATGAGAAGAATTCATCGTACCAAGTGGGCATCAGCATCGTCAATTACTTGGTCCTTGCTGTCTCAGGTGGCTTGATGCTCTTGTGGTAAGAATAGAGAAGTTCCTGACCATGTTGAAGCACAGGGTTCAGCTTAGCTTCCCTGTGTTTAATTCTATATGGATTTTCTGAATTCATTCTTTGGACATATAGTAGGCATTGTGTTAGGATTGAGTTGTTGAGCGTTTGGATCATATGCTTCTATGATTACTCCCCATTGATACTCGGCATGATGCGTGTATGCAGAAAGTATTTCATGATTGCCAAGGTGTTGGTGTTGAAAACTGAATCGATTAACTGTTGGCAGCATACTTTGGCTACTGAATTGGCTAGTAAAAGTCTTGGCCTTACTGCAGCTGGCAATTAGCACTCAATTCTTTGATAAAAAAATCTGTTCCACTCCTTACTTGACAACAGGTTGTGAACTTCTGATGACGTCTTGTCAGGAACAGCATGAAGTGGAAATTTGATACCTTCCACCTGAAACTTCACTGTTCTACGACATGCAGTTATTTGATTTTCTGCAGAATGTGTCTGAATTTGAAACTTCCCCATATCTCAGAATATTAGTTTATGACCTCGCCTCTCTTTTCTGAATAACGATCTGAACTTTTCACATGTGCTGGTCCGATTGTCTCAGACCTCCCCTAGTTCTTGCCGTGCTAGCCTGGTAGGCATCAGAACTAGATCCATGAGATCAACCCTGCACAGCCCTTCTTGCCACCACGAGCACCAATCGTGACTCGTGAGAGATGGAGGTCGAGATTGAGGAAGGGAGCAACTGGGACGAGATGCAGTCAGTGGTAATCGGCGGTGAAGAACAGGGGAGGGAATAACTGGGACGGGGGAATTTGCGGCAACGGGGGATGAACGAACCTGCGCGCTTAGGAGGGATAACGGTGGCCCTCCGATTAGCCCCCGGCGTGCGGGCGGCGGGACCTGCCGTCTCCAACGACGACGGCGGCGTGGGCGAGGCGCGGAGCAAAAAAAAAGGTTGCTGCGAGGCTGGGTGTCATGACCCATATGTGGCCCAGAAGAAGCCCATCAGATGTTAGGCTCATCGACCCAAGTTTTAGCCCAAGTGTAGCTCAGGTGTTAACCTAGGGAGGTCAGCAGCACGGAGGAGGGCATCGAACAGAATTGAGAAACAACCGAAGAGAGGAAACGAAAGAGCTTCTTCCTCGATTTCCCTGTGATCTTGCTCACGTCCCGATTCGATCTCGCCGGCGGCTACGGGCTATTACACTGGGCCTGGGCGGTTTTGCAAATTGGATGAGCGGAAATGATGGGCCAATCAGCCGTAGGCGTAGGCCTCGATTTTTGGGCTGTTTATATTCTGATGAATTGGGCTGCTGTGCTGTGAAGAGTTTCCTTGGCCCATTGTAAAATTCATAGCGATTACGTTTGGTAGGCTGCAAATGATTTCCCTATTTCATTTTCTAAAAAAATGGATTTTCCTTTCTTAAGAAAAATGATTATACTCTCTTGCCATTTCCTTGCGATACAAGTGTTCACGGTTCATTCTCCAGTTATATAAAAAAAGGAAGGATAAAAATTAGTGGCAGTAGGGGTCTGTTTGGATCCTCGCTGTCGTTTGCCACGCCACACTTGCGGAAATTTGGCGCCATAGTTGTGGTGAGAAAATTAACACTAGTACTATAGTTCCGAAGGATTTGCAGTGGCACGCCTTGTCTTATCCGTCAACCAAACAGCAACTCTGTTTTTGTGAGAACTCCAGCTGTTTTGTCTACACGAGGCAAGAGGCCTTGCGCACTTGCGCTGCGAGCCTGCTACCGTGAAAAACTGCCAAGCTATACCGCATAGCCATGTTACCCTCAATTTTTGTGATAAGCATCATCCCTAACCATTTCTATCATCTTGAAAAGTTAAAACTGCCCCACTTTCCATAGTTGCATTGCCTTCTCTATACCACGATCGCCCCTTGGCTGAGTTGTGCAATCGTGTGTGTGTGTGGGGGGGGGGGGGGGTGGGGCTAACGACAGAGTAGAGTAGCCATTCGAAGCTGAGAGGGTTCTTAGGATGGGAATCGAGCTGTTGGTTGGCCATCGGATGCAAATTTGTGCATGCTTTTCCCCCTCAACTTTTATTCATTCCCTATATATCGATCATGTCCAAAGGCAACGTAACTTTTCTCGTAAAAGGTTACGAGCATCCGAAAATAGCTACATGGAACTTGGAAGTTGGCGGTGAGTGAGCCATCTCAAAATAGAAGTTGTGATATTTACTTCAAAAAAAGTTGTGATAGAGAAATTTAGGTATGTGTTGACTTGCCTGACAACTAGTTCGTTTGGCAAGCATGTTGCCCTCTCACCTTTCTCTTTCTCTGGCTCTCTCAGGGCAAGCCCAACCCGGTCTATCAAAGACGGTGGTCTCACAAAAAAGTAACTGACCACGTAGACCAGGAACCTATTGAAACCAACAATGCAAGGCCTCTCCAGAAAAGTTACATCTACTTTTACTGACCCACTTGCTGAACTTTGTATGGTCCCCCGTGGATCCTAGCAGCAGGTCACTACTTTTTCTAGCCATAACGCATTCCTCAGCAAGAGTCTCTGCTCCGCGTCGGAGTAAGCACACGGTGCTTCTGCAAGCCAGCATAGCTCTGCGAAGCCACCAGTCCAGCTGACTTGGACATGCATAGCCGATGTGGAGGCTGAGCCAAAGTAGAGCGTTGGGGCTGGCCTCAAAGCGCTTGTTGTTGAACAACAAGCAAGACACCAACCTCACCAATCGACATACATTCGTTGGTTATCGCTATATTCACTGTCTCCGAAACTAAAACTGCCAATACTTTACAGTTTTACAGGGTAGAAAAGGAATACACGGTAGATCCAAAATAACCTAGCTAGGTGGTTGAGAGAAACATGACGTGGCTCCAAAAAATCATATGTAACAAGTGGCAAGTGAGTGTAAGGCCAACTCAAGCTAAGCTAACAAAAACACTCGTCTAAAAGTAGTTGCCAATGCCTGTACTTAAAGAAAGCCATAAAATTACCAATGACTTAAGTAATTAGAGTTTTATGCTTTGTGCCCGACCAAATGTCAATTGTCTTTGCAAGCCACCATGAGTCTTCAATGGAATTGTATGGGCATTCATGGGGATATATATATGAACTAAAAAATCCACTCATTACGAGGAGTACTCCATCGGTCCATTTATATTTGTCGTCAGACAAAATCACGTTACCTATGCAAGCAACGAGAGACCCTGCTACCCCTAGCAGAATTGAACATTGTCAGACGAAACACGAAAGCACATGTCTACCCCACCAACACGAGAGAGGTCGTGGCTCCTGAGGGATGAGAGGTTGTGTTTTTTTTTTTTTGGAAAAGTGGATGGTGTGGACCGACCGTGTGGGGATAGGCAGAAGGCATGACTGGCTTGTGAATCGTGATGTTGTGCAGGCGTGATAATAAGGGGCGAAGAGAGTACTATGCTGTGTTCAGATTCAGGAAAAAGTACTTCTCCAACAAGTTTTTTCTATTCACCTCACTCACAGAACACGCTTCCTAGTGCAGTATTCATCTAAAACTTCCACCCACTTCTTTCAATCTGAACACAACCCTAATATGCTACAATTCTTTGTTGGCTTGATGCCGGATTGGTTGACAGGAAGTTGAACGCACCCGTGCAGGCCCTGGTTATTGTGTGCCCGTGCCAAACTTACCGATCGGATCGGAACGTGCATACGCCTCGCTCTGCAGCGTGGCCACGAACCATGCCCATGGGCACCGGAGCCAGAGCTTCGCAGCAGCCTGCAGCAGGCTGGCGTGGTCTCGTTTTAAATGGCGCCTTCGTCCATTTCTCCGAAACGGAAGGAATCCCGCGAGACGAAGAAAGCTGCAGCGAAAGCTGCTGTGAGACCCTTGCACGGGAAAAGGCGAAATGCAACCCACACACACAGTGAACCCCCTCGCGGTAACTTCACGTGCCCCCGCATCACCCTCGCCGTGCGATCGAATATGCACGGCACGGCCCGGCTACCACCCGCTCTCGCCGTCTCGCGCAGGAGGAGGGGGTCGGGTCCCGATTCCGAACGGCCGTCCACGCCGCGTGTGTCAGGGACAGAGAGCCGAGGCGACGGAGATCGCGACGAAAGATCTCGTATCAGGCGGCCGCATTCAACTCCGGCGAGCCCGGCTGGCTCGACGGCCACGGCCGGTGGTCGGTCAGGCGGTCACGCGACTGCTCTCTATAGACTCGGGAAAAAGCACACCACACCAGTTCATGCACCCAACCACCCACGTCGCATGACAAGTGGGTTCCTCAGGGAGCTCGCTCCGTACATTCACTACACTTCTGCCCACCACGTGGCACTGCAACATGGGCCCGCTTTACATCGGGCCCGCATACCAGTGAAGAGCAGGTTTGCCCAGCGAGTGAGGTTCGAGAAGGCGGACGAGGGTCCGAGGGAGAGAGGCGGAGCAGGCATAAATTGGACGTGACCCTGTCTTTCCGCTGCTCATCATCAGCTGGAGAGAGGGTTTTGGGCGGAGTTGGTGGTTTTTGCTCCCCGGTGGATCGAAGCTGCAGCGATGGGCTCCCGGCCGCGAGGCTAGGGCGTGCGGCTGCTCGAATCGCGCGGCGCAGCGGAGGTACGCCTGCTCGACCAATCCTACGCGCCCGGTTCCGTGTGCTCTCTGCGGATTTGGCCTCCCGACCCCGAGGGCGATCGCCCGGATTGCGGCCTGTTCGCGGTGGTTTTGGGCTGATGTTAGCGGGCAATGCTTCGCTTTTTTTTTTTCGTGCGGTAGGTTTCGCGGGTGCGAGGGCTCCGGGGGAGAGATTATTTTGGTGCCTGTTATTTTTTTTTCGGATTTTATTTTGTCGCAAGTTTGGGGTGCTGGGTGATCGGTTTGGTCCGGTGGGGTTGAGGCGCTTCCGGGCAGAAATCGGTGGGGAATGCCTGCGTTTCGCGGCCCTTTTGGTGCGTTTTGTAGTGGTTTGGATGGGGTTTTGGCGCATTCCTTGGGTGGAATTTCTCGGTCGGTTTTTATGTTTTGTTTTGATTTGGTCGGTCCGTACGGACTAGTGTGTTTTGGCGCAAGATTTCTAGTTGTTTTGCTTCAAAATCACTGGGCGTAGTCTTAATTTTGCGCGCTTGGTGTGACGAGGGTGCCTGGGTGCTAGCTAGGGAGCTCTCGAGTCTCGATCGATTGCCGCGGCGGGCTTTGAGCAGTGGCGGAGGCGGGTGCGCGGTGGCTCTGTGGTTGTGCCTTCCCCTGATTGAGTTCTCTTGCGCGCACCCGCTGCTCATCGCTGCTCTCCCCCCCCCCCCCCCCCCCGCCTTACCAGCGACTCCTCGCTGTGATCTCCGGTTCTCTCCTGAGTTGCTTCGGGCAGTAGGGTGTCGTTTCCTCGTGGGGTTAGGCTATCCCAACCCAAATGATGTCTTTGTGTGCCATGTCATATGACACTGCTCAAGAAACTATGATGTCCAATGCATCACATCTACTAAGAGTCTAAATAATTAATTAGCCACTTCATTCACTTTTTTCTATGCATTCTATTGACTAATCATTTTGCTTCCTCATAAATTATATAGACACTACCCTCTCCTAATGCTAATATTAATAGTGTCTAGCGCATTGGTTTTCGCATAGACACTGGGTCTCATGCAAGACCTAGTTTCTTCCCATCTCTCCTCTCTCTCTTATTTAATACATGACACATCACTTAAAAATCCTATGTGGCACTATAATTAATTCTATGGACACCATCCTACTTTTCCGAAAATTCTGAGGTAATGAATAGGATTGGTCGGTAGGTCGTGGGTAGTAGTAACGGCCATGTACCCGGGGCTGCATTTATCATTTATGCTCCAAATTGGATACCGGAAGATCCACTCTGTCTGAAGACATTAGGGTGTCTTAACTTCCGGAGAGTTTACAGTATACTTTATTCACTCCCCTTGAACCAAACTGGGCTTGCCTGAATGGTTTGTTGGTCTGATAAAGCCTGTGATTCAATTGAATTCTGCTGTAAAAGGATTGTGCAAAACTGAGCCCAAGTTATTATGTTTTTTTATGTTAGCATTTTGGATGCCGCTGCTGCAGGGTGTTGGAATGTTCCTCTGATTTTGGCGTGTGGGGTTCGTGCTTTTGATGTTCCAATTTTTCGCTTCTGAGTGATTTTGCTGAGCGCTTATGTAACCTTTTGTTGTCTCATGCTGATTTGACAAGGAATTACTTACATGTGTTCAAGAATTTGAGTTATCAAAAGAACACTTGCTCATTCAAAATTGCTTTGAATGCATGCTATTTTGGTGCTTTGACAGGTGTAATAAAGGTGGAAAGGCCATACAAGAGTTTTGAGTGGTTGACTACAAGGATATGGCTGGGCAAGCCGGTCAAGAGACCTATTCCAGTGTTGATTTAGTTTGCGCCCTATGTGACAATGGAGGTGAAATTGCAAGGTGCATGTCCACTTTTCCTCTCTTTAATATACTTTGAATCTGAATTGTGCTCCCACTAAATGCACTGGCGATTATGCATTTCCTGCTAGGATAAGAAAACACTCTGAATGTGCCACGACTGGTTTAATTCATCTTGTTAATATAATGTTTGGCTTTTTAGATATTAAACCATGGTATTACTGTTGTTATTATGTAGTATTATACACACAGTAGGAGTATTGTGGTAAAATCAGACTGAGGGTTGTAAAATTGATTTAAAACTCTTGGTTATGTTTGAAACTCATTGACATTCTTCTTCTCACCAAAAATGAGTTAACTGTTTGTTATGATAGCAATATATTACTTTTTTGAAAGAAGATGTCAATTTATTCATGTTTTGCCTTTACGTCCTACATTAATATCCAGTTTGTAGTCATACTTTCTGAAGAGAACAAACCAAATTCTACATATATGGCATATGACATCAACGATTATCTTTTCATGTTAGATAATACCATGTAACATCAATGCTCATCCATTGTTTCTGATTCATTAACTGGCCTTTTTCTATGATCTCTTTCAGCTGTGAAGGCAGGTGTCTGAGGTCGTTTCATGCAACTAAAGATTCTTGCGAAGATTGTGCAACCTTAGGCTACAGCAGGAAGCAATTCAATGTATCTATCATGATCCTCTTACATTCAACAAGTTTAATTTTAACACTTAATGTATCCTCCAATCCGTTGTGGGCATCCTTTGATGAATTATGCATGTTTACAGGCGATGAAAGCTTTTTTGTGCAAGAATTGTGAGCTTGAAAGATATCAGTGTTTTGCCTGTGGATGCTTGGGTTCAGCTAAAACTGATCTTCCTGAGGTAAATTCCTTCCCGGAAAATTACTCATTGAATATTCATTCGTAGACTAATTGGCTCATGACTTTAGAAGTGTAATAATAAAATGTGGCATAATTACTAGTGCTCCTTGCGTGTATTATGAGATGCTTCTGATGGTTTTTTTGTCTAACATCCTTATTTCTTTTAGGTGTTTCCATGTGCTTCTGCAACTTGTGGTTACTTCTATCATGCTAAATGTGTTGCCCAGTTACTCTTCCCTGAAAGTGAAGCCAAAGCAACTGAGTATACATCAAAGATAGCCAGCGGGGCAAAATTTGCCTGTCCGCTCCACAAATGTGGCATCTGCAAGTATGGCGAAAACAAAGAGGCTAAGGAACTGCAGTTTGCTGTTTGTCGGCGATGCCCAACGGCATATCATAGAAGATGTTTGCCAAGGCATTAAACACTTATTTCCATTGTTTATATTTTGCCTGTAGAAGTTTGCAGTCCATCTACAGTCAACTCAGTATATATATGTACCTTCCACAGGAAAATTGCCTTTGAGGACTTCACTGAGAATGGTCAATGTGTTTTCCAAAGGGCATGGGATGATCTTCTTCCCAATAATCGTATCTTGATATATTGCCTGTAAGATTTGTTTCTGCTGTCAATTAGCCACAGATTTTATTATTAACTAATAATGACTATAATTTTTTATTTGTCCAGGAAGCATGATATGGATCCAAAACATAGAACCCCTGCGAGGAATCATATCAAGTTTCCGGAGGATCCTGCTGCTTTCAAGAAATCTACAGCTGTCAACAAACCCCTCAATTATGTAGGAATGAAGAAAAAGATAGTGAAGATGCGGCGTATTGATGAGCTTCCTTCTGCTCCATTGCCTAGTGCTAAAGTATCTTCTGGTATAGTGAAACATTCTTCATCGAGCAATTTGATGAATAAAAGGAGGAAAGTGCCTGTGTCTGGAGAAAGATCAGTGGTTATGGAAAAGCCTGTATTTATGTCAAATATCCCATTTAGCTCATTCCCTGAGATTGACAGATACACTGAGATGAGGCAAGCCTACCACCCCTCTGTTTTTCAGTTTTTGTCACTTAGGTCTCTTTATTCTCCTGAACATATCACTCTGTTCTTCTGATGCTTTCTTCTGTTATGAAATTTGATGGTAACTTTCTACCACAAAATTACTAGAATTGCTGTAAAAATAAGCTATGCATTTAATTTTGTTGATACCTTGCACACTGGAGTAGAAGTCAATGAAACATTTCTGTTATAACACCGGGTGCTCAGTTTATTTTGCTTCAAGATACTTTGGGATCTGTGTATGTTTGTTTCATTGAGACTCGAGATGTCATTCAAAAACCCTGAACATTTATCTGTGTTGCTGTCATTTACACAAGTGGAACTGTCATTTACTACTAGATTAAGATGTTTTAATGAGTGAAACAGCTGCGCTCAGATTTCTCAGATCACTACCATCGCATTTATTCTGTTTACGATTATTTCTGTTCCAATTATCATATCAATTATGGCATTATGTCGTTCCAGTATTTGTTCAAGATGTGATTTCTTTAATACTGGTGTGCCCTTTTCTTTCCATGTTGTTCATGCACTGAAACTACCCTTCTCTCTAGAATAAATAATTTTGCACAACAAACCTCAGCTTCTATAACAATGGAGGATGTAAGAAAGAAGCTTGTGGTACCATCTACACACGCACAGTCTTCGCATAGTACCGACAAGATTACACTGGGACAGGTGGAAAGATCTGTTGAGGTACTCTGCTGTACTTATAACTGAAGAACTGCAGTGAATTTGGTTGGTTCTTATGTGTTCTCCATTCAGGCAGTTATAGCTGCTCTGCAAATGTTGGAAAATGGTGCATGCATAGAAGAAGCTAAATCTGTCTGTGCACCTAGTGATCTTTATCAAATTGTGAAGTGGAAGGTACAACAAAAATGACCGAATGCTCCCGGTTTCTTTGTTTGTTTTTACTCAAATTATGGTTTACTACTGTTCTTTTACAAATATATAACTGTTGATGACATCCATATATTAATTTTAAAATGTTCTAGTTCTTATTTTTTAGATTGCTTGTTTTGGTTACCTTTATTACTTCCCCTATGGGTCATAAATACTTGACATTTAGGATAAGATGCTACCAAACTCCAAAACTTTGACTAGCATTAGTTTAGAATATTTAGTTTGGAAGCATAAACATCATGAGAAGATTTGTCTCGTAATGTATTTTCACAATCTCATTTATTAGGTTTTATAAAATATATTATAACAAAAAAGTAGTGGTCGAAATTCCAGTATGTGTTTTTATTATATATTATGTTTTGATATGCATTATAACATGATCTATTGTCCACAGAACAAATTAAATATATATCTTGCACCGTTTCTTCATGGCATGCGCTATACATCTTATGGGCGCCACTTCACAAAACTGGATAAACTTCAGCTGGTAGGTGCAACTATTAGTGATTAAAACAAGGCATGTTTATCCTTATGTTGTAACTGATCTTTTTTCCATTCTCTTTGAAGCTATGCGTCAAACTGTCACTTTGTGATAGTGTTCTATCATGAGCATTTACAGATAGACATGCTCCTGTTGAGTTATGAGGGCAATATTGTAATTTAGCAATTTGTAAGATTTATATCAAAAGAAAAAACACCATAATACACTTAGATGTGGTTTGTACCGACAAATTGATCAGTACTCAAGAACAAAATTGGAACATAATTTTAACATTCTTTTTTTCTTGAATACATATAATATGATTGCTAATGTGGTTAGGATTCTAACATCATTCTGTTTTGATAAGTTTTGGCATCACTTCTGTAGCCAAAGTTTCTTGTTGTTATGTGAAAAATGTGTAGTACATGTTACACTATAATTCGCATGCAATAGATTCAATCTAAAATTTGTTGAGGCCTTGCTACAAATTATACTGCCTTCTAATGTAAGCCTATGCTTTTGTACACCATTGGAAGTGAGCATATATTAAAGGATCTTTTTGTGCTACTAAAGCATCTCCTCTAAATCTGTACAGATTGTTGATAAGCTACAGTGGTATATTCAAAGTGGCGACACGGTAAATATCTGCTTTTGTTTTATCGTCTAAATTTAGTGGCCTTTGTTTGGTTATGGTACAACATTTAGTGCTGTAAATTCTTATTTTTATAGGTTGTCGACTTTTGCTGTGGTTCAAACGATTTGAGCTTGTTATTGAAGGAAAAGTTAGAAGCTTCTGGGAAAAATTGCTTCTACAAGAATTATGATCTCATTCAACCAAAGGTAATATACCTAATTTTTTTTTTGCATTGACCAGTTTTAGTTTTTGTTTGTTTAATGGTGTCTTTTATGATGCTTAAGTTTTGGTTAAGGTACATAGTTGAATGGCCTCAACTGACACCTGATATGTTTTGCTGCTTCCTTCCAAATTTCACATGTTAAAATGATCTAGCACAGCTAACTTGTGGAATATCATCGTCAATTTTCTAGAATGACTTCAGTTATGAGAGGCGAGACTGGATGACTGTTCAACCAGATGAACTGCCGACAGGATGCCGATTGGTATGATCATAGTAACTCGTGAATTGCTCTCATCCCATTGGAGGCTTTTAATATTTATATTCAACACCCGTTGTTATCTACAGATCATGGGGTTAAATCCTCCCTTTGGATTTAAAGCCTCTCTTGCAAACCAGTTTATCAACAAAGCCCTCACTTTCAAGCCGAAGCTTATAATACTTATTGTTCCCAAGCAAACTGAAAGGTATCGTCTCTCACTATCTATCTGCATGTTTATTTGCTGCAATTGATATAACATTCCATGCTTGATGTTGGATAGATTGGATAAAAAATACCCACCATATGAGCTAATATGGCAGGACTCAGAGCAGCTCGCGGGAAAGGTACTTCTGGACATTCTCTTGAGATATATCTTACCTTCAGAATGTTGCTACATTGTTGACTGACACTTTTTGTTGGGAAATCATGTAGTCATTCTATCTTCCTGGATCTCTGGATGCTGACAACAAGGTGATGGAACAATGGAACGTGTCACCTCCTCCGCTTTCTCTGTGGAGTCGAAGTGATTGGGCAAAGAGGCACTCAGAGATCGCCAAATCAGTGGGCCACCTACCCAGTGCAAATGGTGATTGGCAAAGGGAGGTAGCTGATGGTCTATCTGTAGCGACCACAGGGCATGTGGAAATGGATGATGCAGAGGTTGCTGGTATGCCGCCCTCTGTTTTGGGAAAGTTATTATCTGACACATTCCATGACCCAACAAGTTCTCCAGGGGACTACTGGAATGATACCAATGGCCGATCACGACAGCCTTGCAACTATGAAACCCCAGGAAGGAGTGATCCAACCTATGCACATCATGAAGAAATGAGTGCCGGATCTGATATGAGCATTTCATTGTCAGATTGTGAAATGCAAGATAAAGCTTCATCAACCTCAAAACATGGAGGCACCAACTCCCAAGCTTGTAATGCTGTTGGAAGTGCACTGGCCGAGGAACCAGCTGCTGCTGCTGAGTGCGACGAGGTAACATCAGCTGCTGGACCATACAATTTGCCGGAGGGTTCATCGCAGATTCACGCAGCTGGAGTTCAATATTGGATGATGGAAGACTCGCCGCTCCTGGAGGAGGGAGAGCTGAGCAATGTATCTCCGGAGTGCAGGCCGGCAGCTGGCACGCAGCATCAACATATGGAAGACACGGTGCCAGCGGTGACAACTGAAATTGACTCCCAGTGTGGGCAGCCAGACAAGTCGCGGCCTGCAGCCAGGCATAATGCTAGAACTCTGCCACCAAGAAACACCTTCCCTGGACTGCGTTTTCGGCAAGGATGCAACATTACCTCTCGTCAGTTCATGTCGCAAAGCATTGGCCATCCAGCGGTCTATCAGGGGCCATCAAGTGGCTGGCTCGACGATGATGATTATTAGATTACCGAAGAAAAAAAAATATGCCCACTTGTGATTGTGAATGATATGCCTGTGATGTCGTTGCTGTGTAGTGTAGGTGATAGCTGCTAATGTGCCTCGGTTTTTATCTTGAGTTTGAGCCAGTTATGCTGTACGGCCTGCTTTGGAGTACGCTGAGGTTAGGCATTGCTTAGGTTCGTAGGGTTGGTTCCGATGTTGTCATTGGCGCGTTACATCGTTTTGAACTGTCGCCTTCATGCCCTGAGTGAGCTGGTAAGTGGCAACTGTTCTGACAAAACAATCTTGCCGTGGACATGATTGCTGTAGCCCGAGACAACAGAAACGAGAATGAATTATTGTGGACATGGTTGGTTTCGTGTTGTGACTTGCATGATGAACATTATGTTTGTCTGCTGCAGGAACTAGCATCCCCTAATGACAATACTCTATATACTTGTAGTAGTGCTGTAATTCTCAATTCATTTATCGCTTGGTTTAATATACAGTACAGGCCAACTATACGAGAAATGTTTGTACTCCATCAGATTACATCGATACTAGTCGCGATTTGGTGCTTCTGCAAACAGCGGAGCTGGGGGGTAGAACCCAATGCGACGGCTAGGGAGCTGCCCCCAATTTTCACAGAGGCAGCTTAACTTTAATTGCTTCTAGCAGCTAGCTCGAAGCTAGCTGCTAGAAGCTAACGAAAGAAAGAAAGAAAAGAAGCTAACGATGTGTACATGTGTGGAACTTTTGTGTCATGCCCTGAAGAAGCGGTATTTTAACTGTGACTATGTGATCAAGTCTGTTACCGCTCCGAGAGTCCGAGCCTCCGAGGGGGAGGCGGATCGGAGGAACGACGACGCTATCCCATGGCAACGGCAAGGTCGCCTCAAGACGGTGCAGTGGCTCCCCTCGACCCTCATCTCTTCCCTAGCTTTCGTTGGATCTGTGCGCCATGGCCTTGATTGATTTCACTTTTGTTTCATTTTCATCATATCTTTACCTACGATTCATGGCCAATTCCGCGAGCTGTGAGCGTGGCCACGTCGCGGACAAATCTTGGCCGTCGGATCGGCCAAGCGAACGGCCAAGGCTGTGCTCGTCCCGGCAACTTTGCAAAAAAATCCTTGGGTTTCAGGGAAATAGAACCCGCCGTCCTATACCCTCTCACAGGAAATTTTGCGAAGAAGCCCCCACATTTTCTCAAAATCAACCAACGGTCCATCCCAATCGCCAGAGCAGTATTGTCCGAAAACCCCCTAAACTTTCTTAAAATCAACCCGCCATCCTTTTATTCTCTTAGAAATTTTCTCGAGGAAGCCCTTGATTTATACTTAAATAACATAACAACCTGTTCTATTAGTTATTTCCATACAAACACGCACAATACATACAATTTGACCACAAAAACGCGTTCAAACCAAAAGGTGTCCAACATAAAATTTGCTTACAATTTGTTGACCTATAAATTTATTGTGCAATATATATTTCAATCCAAAAAAATTTCCCTAGATATTTATATAGGGTACATCGTATCTACAATTACAATAGCAGAATATTCTCAAATTTAAAAGTTTTCATTAAAAAAACTAATCAAAATGCGAAAACCTAAATCTTTAGTATGCAACAAACTTTAAATTGAAAATTTAAAGTGTTTCTGTAATTCATTCCCAACAATGATTCGGAAACCAAAACATCTCCAAATTCAAACAATGACCATGGAAATAGCTCAAAATTTAAAAATAAAAAATGTAGAAAAACAAAAAAAAATCAAACTCATTTTCTATTCTCCCATTATAGCTAACATTACACAGCAAATTTTTAAATTCAAAGTGTCCCATAATTCGTTCCCACCTATAATCAAAACACCGAAACATCTCCAAATTAAAAAAAATGACCATCAAAACGGCTCAAAATTTAAAATAAAAAATATTGTACAGAAAACTAAAAAACAATCGAACTTACTTTTCCAATTCCTCCATTATAGCTAGCATCCGACCATCAAAATGAATTGAAAATATAAATATACTGTAGAGCAAACTTAAAAAATCGAACTCACTTCTCCAGTTTTTCCATGATAGCTAACAAATCTGAACACCAAAATCTACAAAATTCATTTGTACCAAACATAATTCAATGCTCCTTTGCGATTCTCTTACATAAATCCTCATATTTTGATAAACATGTTATAATTCAATGCTCCTTTTCAATTCTCTTGCATAAATTTTTATATTTTAACATAACATACACTTCAAAATAAAGGTTTATACAACGTTTCTATATAGGCTTTTATGGGTTCAACGCGCTTTGCCATTTATTTTTTTTAAAAAAATTCACATGACCAGACGTTAAAAAACCCGTAGCACATATATATCCAATGGCCATCCGCGGCAATGCCGCGGCCTTTTCTAGTATATATGCTATTCGCCACAATTATCAGCAGAGTTTCTCCTAAAATCAGCCAGATGCCTCCTTTTTTTAAAAAAAAAACTTTTTGTTTGGTTTTTTATTTTTGTTGTTCATCAGGTATGTTCTGTATCTCCCCTTCGGCCACCAAATGCATGCAAGCGTTTAACAATTCACACGACGCAGATATTTTATTCACGACAGTAACACACTATCACTCATACATGCAGTCATACTAGATATGTATCGAGACAATGGATCCGGCCAGCAGCCGTTCAGCTCACCCTGCACGAATCGAAGAATTCCAGCCATCATCGGATGAATTAACAAAAGAGCAGAGGTGCTGCACATCTATCGTGCGCATGCATGTAACTGCAGTGTTACTTTACCTGGAGCAGTCGTTGGAAGCGCTGATGGTGTAGGGGATTTTGACGGCGCACCTGGCCGGGATCTTGTCGGCGGCGGCGCGGTTGAGCCCCGTGACCCTGGAGGCGGCGGACTTGAGGCAGTTGCAGGCGAAGCGCCTGTCGGCGGCGGTCGTGGTGTCGGAGACGAGGCTCCTGAGGCCGTAGCAGCACTGGCCGGTGATGGGCCCGCCCGAGCCACGGGCGTAGTCGAAGCAGGCCGCCATGGTGGATGTGACGTCGGCGCAGGTGGTGATGGCGGCCTCGGAGGAGGCCGCCGCGGCGGCGAGCACCACCACCGCCATCGACACGAGCTTGGCGCGAGCCATGTCGTCGATCGGTCGGTCGGTCTCGACCTCGGCCTCTTGTGCCAGCGGCGTGTATGCCACTGCGCGGTGTACTCTGCTTTGCAATGAGGATTACTGTCTGTGAGAGCAAGCGCTGGTGAGGAAGGTGTGTGCAAGGGAATGTTGGTCTTTAAATAGGGTCTGATCTATGGTGCCGTCTGGTGTGGGAGACTGGGAGTGGTGACTAGTGACGAGTGCAGTGCAGTTCCAGTGGTTGGTACGTGCGGTGGATACAATTTCCGGGCATGTCCATGAGTCCATACATTAGACGTCGGCTAAAGCTGAAGTTGAGAGCTCGGCAAAGAGGTTGTTTTGGGTATTGGGCCGGGGGAAGATCGATCAACCACGACGAGACACGTGCACACGAAGATCGATCAACGCTGGATCCCCTTGATACACAAGCACCGACGATGGCTGCCGAAGCTCTCATCTGTCCAGAGACTCACGACGTATCTATCGTACGCGCATGCCTGATTGCCTGGTCTATGCTTATACTTCCTCCGTCCCAAAATAGATGTCATTCTCGCTTCCCAAGAAAAACAGCATCTTTCAATATTAACCAATTATATAAAAAATAATACTAATATTTATAATACATCATTGGTATCATTAGATAGATATTTGAATCTAGTTTTTTAACAAATTTATTAGAGATATAAATATTGCACATATTTTTCTACAAATCGAGTCAAAGTTGAGAAAGTAACACGTGCACGCATCCCATAATGTCATTTATTATGGGACGGAGGGAGTATATGCTACTACCCTGTGGTCACCACTCTTCTCTCAATGCATCATTTCCGTGTCCATGTGCCTGAATGCGTATGGAAGTGGTGTCGCTATGCACCACGGCACCGTACCATTGGATTAAGTTTAATTGACCGGCCGCCGTCGGTGTGCTGCCAAATTTGTACCTCCCTCCCAAATGTAAGCGATGGCATGAATGCCGGTGAGGCTCGTTGTGACACGTATGTACGTACCACATCCCCCTACTATTGGTTCCTTCAAGGAGGACAGCCAAGCGGGCCGAACTAGGTCATGGGGTCCAGTTCGGTTGTTATGGGCTGATGGTGTCGACCTTGGGGCGAGAAAGGAAAAGAAAAGATAGGTGGGTTGGGCTGAAAAGGTAAGAGGTTTCGGCCTAGTTCGGGGGTTTTGGTTCTGAACGGTTTTACAAGTTTACTCAATTTTAAAATTCAAATATGAAGTGCTTTTGGAAGGTAAGAGTAGTTTAAGAGAAAAATGCTTTAAATTAGAAGATCATTGGGTTAATTGTCGCTAATAAATCAAGAGATAATAAACTGGATCTTGTGAAAAGAAATTTTAAAGAAGACAAGAAATCTTAGTTTATTTTAAAATTCTCTAAGAAACAGGTGTTACGCTGGACAGATACATGACACGCAGCTAGAGTTCAGTATTGGAGTGGAAGGAAGACTCAGCAGTCACCACCCCTGAAGCGATATCCACCACCGGCGAGACATACCACCTGCGGTCCGGGCGTGGGCAGCCTGGAGACCGGGTGAAATTGGTGAAATGCCATGTATCAAATTTTATTAGGAAGCGTGCTATGTGAGGTGAATGAATAGTGAAAAGTTTTTCAGGAACTAGAACTCTGCCACCGTGAAAGTAAACACGCTTTGTTCCCCGAGTTGAGCTCACAGCATCCCTCGTCTGGTTGGATCGACGATGGTGAACGCCCTGCTTGCGATTTGTGAATTGTGATCATTCCTGTGTAGTGTTAGCTCCTTTCAGACTCAGTACTCACCAATGATAAATGATTTCGGAATGTCCTGTACGTACAAAAATGTCTGTAGAGCTTCCCGTGAGATTTGAGTTCATGTTTTACAAGCAAAGCTAAAGCAGGTGTAAATTAAGTGCGGACACCTGAGCTGGACCCTGGGCGCCTTGTGAAAGTAGGCGAACAACGGAACATGCAGATCATCCCTGGCACTTTTGTGCTGTTGGCCATTGTGTTGTGTCCCAGTACTGTCCCTGCGACTTCATTCAGAGTTCAGACTCCAGAGGCACGGAGCCACTGGCTGCTGCTCGTCCGAGAAGGGCGGGCGGGCGTCCGTCGACAACGGCCGGGATGGGGATGGGCGCGCGCGTCGGAATGGAAGGGCTTGGGTGCGCGAGCGCCATCGGTGGAAGAGCCGGGCCGGTGTCGTGGGGCTCGGTCCCGGGAACGCCCGACCGCCAGCTCCGGCCGTGGAGACCCGCACGTGCGAGCTCACCCTTGCTTTGGGACGGCGAGCGGACGAGCGGCCGCCGTGGCTGGCATTCTGGCAACGCGCCCGCCCGGGGCTGCACGTGAAGAGCCGGGGCGACGAGAGTGGCTGGTGGTGGTGGCCCCTGAGTTGGAGGTCAATGTGTCACCTGTGCCTGTGCGGCTGGGCCGCGCGACGTCGTGGTGGTGGTGGTGGTGCGATGCACGGCGTGCGTGGAACGTGGACCAGGGGGCCTGATAACTCTGCCTTGGGCTTTTGCTGCTACGTACCTCTTTCTCATTGATACTTTGTGGAGGTCTCAAATGCTTATTGTTTTTTTTTTGTTACGTCAGGAGTCGCTAGCAATAGTAGTCTCTTAAGTGAGAGCAACTGAGCATAGTCAACATGGTGATGTGGGCTCGGATTGAGAGAGATAGAGAGAGGACACTTTCAATCCCGAGCAACCTCTTGTTTTTTTTTTTATACCTGTGTTTTCTTTGTGTGCTTACAGGTTACATACGCTGTGTTTTACTATCTGCCTTCAACTCAAAGCAAGGAGAGTTATATCTTGACAACACCCTGTGAGAATCCAAAAGGATTGAATAACATTTGGACAAAACTAGATACATGGCGATTGGTAGTAGTTTTCATCTCATGTTCGTTGGATTGATGAAACAAAATAAGATAAATAAAATTGTGAAAAAAGTGTAGAAGAATTATTGCATGCCATGGTTTTTCTCATAACTCTGGTATGATCTTACACATAACTCTGACATGACCAGAAACTGTAAAGCATACATATGAAACAAGAGGAAAAAAAAACACACACACAAAGGCTCGATTTTACACATGTTCTTTCAAATTACTGGATATTGCTTGATGCCCACATGCAAGGTGGATGTCCTGGTCACAGCACATGTTTATTGTTCTATGAACGCTTTTTCCCAAGCAGAGATTTGAAGGCAAAACAAAAGTAACTGCTGCTAATTGCTTCAGCCTAACGGCTAAAGAGAACTTCATGACTTCGCCCCTCCTTTCACTGTGTATGAAAGATGGAAAAATGGGCCCATATGAGCGTGGAAAAAAGGCACTGTTTTTTCCACTTTGGACCACTACCATCTCTTTGATCAACAAGCCAAAAGCTTCGGAGCTCGTCGTTCTTTGGTTAGCTACCTGTGGGAACAAGCTTCTTCCTTATCTCTGCACTTTGTAAGCTTAGATCTTCTGCATCTATCATCCACTTTTGGGAGAATGCAGACAAGAAAGATTTATCATGCACAAAACAATCAGAGTAGGGATTTTGAGTTAAATAGTTTTGTTCATGCAACGGCCAAATTCTTCAGTATTTCTTATAAGTTCGCTATATGACCCATTAGTGGTTCCTTTGTAGTTTGTAGTAAAGGCTGAATATATACCGGCAATGAATATATCAGACTGTGATGTAGGGGCCGATATATTAGACTATTTCTTTATCTAAAAATATACAGCAAACATTCAGAAAACAACAAAACAACCACCCTATAATCTAGGCTATTTACCATCAAGTTTTTAATAAAATTGGCTTTCAATACTCCATAAGCCATAAATCAGCGTTTGTAGTCTCAGGCTGATCTGAACAGGGGTAATATTGATCCAACATATTGCGGAAAGGACGAAGCTACCCTTATCCTATGCTATAGTACGCCTAGTTTAAACTTCATAATTACCTGATCGTGTGCATGTCTAGGTGCGCCACATGTATGCAGCCACATAAGATCCTGGTGTGAGCCCTTGCTAACTTGCTACGTTGTGTGTGTTTAAAAACCTCTAGTATTATAATCTACTACCGCACTGGCCTCTAGTGCAAAGAAACCTTCCCTTCCCTCTCCATCCCTCTCTAACACACACGCTTTCTTGGTGCTTTCTGAGTTAGCAGCAGCTCACCAGGACATGAAGAAGGATGAGGAGGATGCCAATGCCACCATCTTCTTCGACCTGCCGCCATCTCTTCTCCAACGCCGCCGTTCCTCGCTCCCCGTCCGGTGACCTCTTCATCTTCTTCTTCCTCGCCTTCTCAGTTCTTCAGAGCAAAGCCATGGAGCTCATCGTGCGAACCAGCGGCTCAACGGATTGAGGAGAGTTCTGGCGAAGAAGAGGCCGTGTTTCGTGATACGGATTTTGGCATGCGGGAAAGCCAGGCATTTTTCTCAATTCAGAATCGTTTTCGCTTTCCTCTCCTTGGTGTTTGTTGCTGCTTTTTGTAATTTGTTCCTTTAGTTTCTTTCCTCAAAACTATCTGTAGCTTTCTCGATTACCGTTTCAAGAACATTATGGATCATTGGAGATCGAAATGGTCCTATGGATTCTATATGTCTATGTATAAAGTCATCATTTAGCAATATGCGGAGTTCAATCAAGTGCAATGTTACACCTTATTATAAGTCTATTTTTTGCTATTTTGCATTTGTGAGATGATGCAATATTCCTGAGTGATTGTTAGCTTGTGAAATCATAAACCCTGCATCTTCTCTTCTTTCCACACTCTATCTTGTTCGTGTAGGTTTAATTTTACTGCAATGCAGTTACTGTTTACTGCATCTACTATGCACACATATAGCTCCTGATTCTCCAATTCTAATTCTAAGACCAAGATCTACAGAGCAGGACTGAACAGATTTTTGCAGTGCTAATAACTTGATACGTCTTGTTCCTGCAAAGAATCATTGAACAAACATTATGTGCAAGTACTTTTGTCTTTTAGGTGCCTTTTTGCGTGCAGTGTTGAGACTCTCCAGTCTCGTCCAATGGACCATCCGTGCACTTCGCCTTCTGTTGATGGGATGGATAGCGTCTATGATTGAGCAGTGATTTGCTGATGAGAGCCAGTTTTTAGAACCATTCATGTAGCTTATTGAGGTCTTTTTTAGCCAAATATTCTTCTCGTTTGTTTTGAATGTGTGATGGTGTACAGCTATACACCTAAAGCTTGTTTATTTATGCTCTAACAACCACTTAATAATGTGCATATAGACTATTTTTCCCCTTCTCATGTTGTATCACATCGATCCTTGTTGTCAATGACAGCTTGACATCAGCACTGTTCATACTTACCTTTTCCTGTTACCCCAGGCTCTTTTTGACCGGTCAAGTCACTTAACTTACCCCAATTGTAATTTAGAGCCTGTTCTTTGGCTCAATGCACTCGAGGAAACTTGTTTTATTCCAGTAAGCTTCTGAAATGCAGCAACTGCATATGGACATGGTTATTTGAACTTACCAAGTATTAGCACCTGACTTAAATGAAACTTTTAAAAAAGTACTAGCACCTAGGAGTACTACTAAAGTACAATCATTTAGTTGGGTTCAACAAATGCAACCAAACCTACACATTCATCTGAAATGTATATTCCAGTTGAACAAAAAAACAAGATGCTATCAAGTTAAACTGAATTCTACATTTCTATTTTAGGCGTGGCGCAAGAGAAGGGGTGAAAAAAAAAAACTTTCGAAGACTATGCAACCAACTAGTAATGCGAGTACATTGCTGTCCTCGGGATTCGCGCGCTCCCCCGACCAAGTTTGCGAGGAGAAAGATAAAAAAAAAGAAGAGACCCCGTAGCATATGCAGCACGAAACGTGGATCGGCATTAACTAGTAATTAAGGCGTAACGATGGCGTCGCCGTCTCGACCACCTTTGTTTAATCAGATTACGATGCGTACCTGTGTTCTTGAGCTGCCGGTTTTGACTTCAGGATCGATCCGGTGCGCGCTAGCTACTGACAGTAGCAGGAGTAGCTTGGGGTTGCAGACCTGAACCTGCAGATACCTTTGATTTGCTTGCCCAAGCGTTTACATTACTCAGTCTACCTGCATTTTTCAACCCCAGTTGATCTTTCTCTCTCAGTATGACAGATTAACAGTAGTAGAACTTGTGCAAATTTTGACGATCTTGGTCTGTCCTGTCCCAGAATTCAGATGGGTCAGTTTTGAAGAAAGAAAAAAAAAACAATCATCGATAATCAGACTAGACTTCCTCAGATTCTGTCTGGATAGATAATCTGCTTTAAATTTCTAGTACAAACTACAAAGTATACAGTACTATGTATCTTATCGAAAACTGTAGCTCAAAAGTTCAATGCTCTCAACAGCGACTACATTGACTTCCTGCCGTCCACCACCACCACCACCAACAGCCGCGAGAACGAACAAAAAGCCAAGGTTTCCGTTAGCCCTCTCATCACCGGCGTCATGTCACTCGCCGTGACGACGAGCCGGAAAAAAGCCTTGAGGGCAGGCGCGGAAAAAGCTCTTTTACCACATGCACACAGCTTTCCCAAGCAGGCAATAGTCGTTTGACTGAAAGATGGGCTCAGCCGACAGTGCGAGTAGCAATGGATAAGGCGTAGTACATGCATGAACAGAGCAGGAAACAAAAGCATGGCGATCTCTTGGTTCTCTTCATCCTACACCTTCATCAGGAAACAAAAGCATGTGCATTTTACACGGTAGTAGACTGATTGAGCAGGCGAAATCAAGACAATGCGGCAAACCATTACCAAGTTATCAATGATATGCATAGTTTTTAAACTGCAGGCATGTCATGAATGAAATACACTGGCATTTTTGGCTGGATACAAGAATCTGCTGTCGATGCTGCGGTTGCGATGCTATGATTGATGGGTTCCTGTGCTGCGCGCGTCCCGTCGTGGTGGTCCGCCGAACATTTGACTCGCGAATCATGCAGACGCGTGACCGGAGAGAGATCCCTACCGCACGCCGCCGCGTCCCCGGCAGCTGCAGGCAGGCACGTCGTCTCGTCCCTGACGGCGACGGGACTCCAGTGGCAGAGGGGACGGAAGGGAAAGAAAATATTCCCGTGACAAGAGGGCGTGGCCACAGCCACAGGACCCCCCAGACCGGCGCCGCCTGTCTGCAGGTGTGTGCCCCCGGCATGATCGGCCAACGAACACGCGCGCCATGGCCCGTCGGTGTGAGAAGAGATGGATGAATCACCATGGAGGGTAAGGTGCAGAGTTTGAGCTTCTCTGAACTAGGAACAGCGAACTGAAAGGTTCAGAAAAAAGGAACAGAGGAAAAACAACGCCATGGTTTTGATTTACCCTGCTATGGATTTGTGTCTGGGGTCTGAAACCTGGCACGGTGATCCCCCAATCAGAGAATGGATGAAAAATATTGTTGGTGTAAACATATCAGGCCACACACTGAAATTTACTGATATACAGTTCCAAAATTCCAAAGGAAGAATATATGGGGACAATTTGAAAAATGGAAAGCTACGTGATCCTATCCAACACCCATTGCCTTGACTGAACCTCTAGATCGGAAGCAAGGAAAAACGGGCGGCGATTCACCTAACTGCATTACAAAAGGAAAAATCGAAACCTTGTTATGAGAATGTCAATGGCAAAAACAATCATCGCCTGCTTGCCATCAGTTTCTGTCAGAGCTTCCTACAGAGAATCGACGGGGACCATCTTCACGGCGGCGGCGATGGGCATGCCTACGAAGCCGATGAAGATGCAGGCGATCCACTGCGTGAAGGAGAGGGGGGTGGTGTTGGCGAAGCTGCCGAGGAACTGGATTATGATGAACTGGAAGACAACAGTGCTGCCGAGGACCGCGGCGAACACGTTGTTGTCTAGGATGCCTTCAAACACATTTATCCTCTCCATCTCCCTTGAGCTCACCTCATTGAAAACCTGCATAGTTCAGAAAAAACTTACTTCAGCTTCGCACAGTAAAATTGAATGATTATTCAGCTAATGGCTAACGCAACTTCCACTAAATCATACTTTGCCAGATTGCTGTAATGAAACCTCTTTTTTGACAGTGGAATGTATCAAAGTACTAATATCAACCTTTCTTGGTAGGGATTTCTGTGGAATAATTCCATATTTTTCTGATATATATAAGTTCTTTGTACCAACTAGTGTGTGGCTTAGTATTTTTCTGGAACCATGTTATTCACAAGGAAGCTAATGCCATGATGCTAGCAAGAAACAAGGCCTTTATGTTTTCTGAAACAGAAAAATAAATGCTAGTAGCACCTGCACATTACCTGGCAGAATACGAAGCAGTTGAAGATGATTGTATTCAAGACTAGATCGGAGTTGCTGCCCTCAATCCCGAAGAGCCATTTCCCTTCTGCCTGCAGATGCCAAATCACAAGGAACTGGTAGAAGGCCTGTCCCATGATGTTCCTCCACATGATGTTGCTGATGAAGTTTCCTTTCCTTCCAACTGGAGTTCTCTTCATCAGCTCATTGTTTGGAGGTTCTGTGGCCAATGCCAATGCGCCTAGAGTGTCCATGATCATGTTGACCCAGAGCAATTGCACAGCAGTAAGAGGAGCACTCCCTTCATCAACCATAAGCAGGACAGTGAGAAACAACTTACAGAGCAAACACATTAGGAGGTTTAAAGATTTATGTTACTATAACAACACAATTTCGGATTGTCCAAGATATTATTGCAAATATAAAGAGATCATTTTGGTATTGTCTAATATAGATGAAAATATCATTGCAGCATACATTTTTGTTTTTGTAAAAATGAAAAAAACTTTTCATCAAGTACCTATCAAGCAAGCCGAGGAGAAGTTTACAATGAGAGCAACCACATTGACTGTCAGCTGAAACTGCACAAACTTCTGAATATTGATGTACACTGATCGACCCCATTTAGCAACAGTGACTATAGTGGAGAAGTTGTCATCAAGAATGATAACGTCGGCACTCTCTTTTGCCACCTTCACATAAAGATAAGGAATCATATCAAAGCAGCTTAATGGATGGCATTGGGAGCACACGTAAATTATGGTTCAACTCACAGAATTGATCACTCTCATAGATGTTATAACGATGTCAACAAGAGTGCAAGAAAGAATACTTAATGACGATCACAGGTACCAATTACATTATAGCTAGTTTCCTATACCTTAATACTGATCATAGTTTTGTAAAATGAAATTTAAGCATTTAATTTTTGAAAATGGCATAAATATATTAAGTACCTCAGTTCCAGCAATGCCCATTGCAAGCCCAATATCGGCTTCATGAAGTGCAGGTGCGTCGTTTGTGCCATCACCAGTCACGGCGACAACTTCATCAAATGTAGTCCGAAGATGCTTGACCAAGGTGTGCTTGTCAAGTGGCGAAGATCTTGCCATCACCTGACTCATGAAAACCAGAGCACGTTGACCTAAGAAAAGTCATGACAGGTAATAAGTAGGAAGTGGTCCAAGACCAATTCGATCACCTGTATTTTTGGTATCAGGTCATGTAATTCTTCTAAACCCTTTTCTCTGAAGTCGGGGCCTTCAATGGCCACACCACCTTCAGTCAAAATGCCGCATTCCCGCGCAATTGCCTTCGCCGTGTTGATGTTGTCACCTGTAACCATCCTGACGGTAATCCCTGCCGACCTACAAATGGCGACCGATTCCTTCACGCCGGGACGGACAGGGTCCTTGATCCCTACAATCCCAATGCAAGTGTACCCATCCATCGGAATCTGATCATTTGCAGAGAACCCCTCATCGACGTCAATGTAGGCAAGGCAGAGCGTGCGTAGCGCCTCGTTTGCGAAGCTGTTGATGGTTGCATTGAGGTGATCCACGGTGGCACCATCGAGAGGCACGACGTTGCCATGCTCGTCCATGTACTTTGTGCACGACGCCAAGATGATCTCCGATGCTCCCTTGCAGTGAGCTCGCAGCGCGCCGCCGGGGAGCTGGATGACCACCCCCATCCTCTTCTTGGCCGAGTTGAACGGCTCGACCTTGATCAGAGTGCTCGCCTTGCGCACCGCGGCGAAGTCACCGCCGAGCGAGAGGCCGAACTCGAGGATGGCAGTCTCGGTGGGCGTGCCAAGGATCTCACGCTTCCCGTCCTGGTTCATGACGACGTCGCCGCCGGTGTTGTTGAAGATGGACTGCAAAAGCATCGCCACGACGGAGCTCGGCAGCTCGGATGGCAACGTCTTGGCCGTCGTCTCCGGCGACGAGCTGCTGACGTCCTTGATCTTGCCGCAGATGCAGGCCTTGACGACGGTCATGTGGTTGGTGGTGAGCGTGCCGGTCTTGTCGCTGCAGATGGAGGTGGCGGAGCCCATGGTCTCGCAGGCCGCGAGGTGCCTGACGAGCGCCTTGTCGTTCATCATCTTCTTCATGGCGAACGCGAGGCTGAGCGTGACGGCGAGCGGGAGGCCCTCCGGGACGGCCACGACCACGATGGTGACGGCGATGGCGAAGAACTCGAGGAGCTCCATGGCGTCGTCACCTGTCCAGCTGAAGTAGGAGCCGTCGGTGAGCTTGCGCCAGAAGAGGCTCTGCGTGAGCACGGCGAACGTGACGACGGCGAAGATGAGCCCGATCTTGCCGATGATGGTGGCCACGCCGTTGAGCTTCACCTGCAGCGGCGTCTCGTCGTCTCCTCCCTCGCTCAGCGTCGCCATGAGCTTCCCCCACTGCGTCCTCATCCCGACCGTCGTGACCAGCATCTTGCACGACCCGTCCTGCACTTTGGTCCCGGATAACAAGAACGGGTTCTCGGCGTTCACTGCCACCGGCTCACTCTCGCCGGTCAAGCTCGACTCATTGATGAGCAGAGAGAATCCCGAGACGAAGAGGCCATCGGCGGGGACCTGATCGCCGATGGAGAGGTGCACGATGTCGCCGGCGAGGAGGTCGTAGATGGAGAGCTTCTGACGGAAGCCGCTGCGTGTCACCTGCACGGTGATCTTCTTCTTCTCCTTGTCGAGGTCCTTGAACTGTAAAGACTGGCGGTAGTCGCTGGTGGCCGTGACGAAGATGACGAGGAGGATGCTGGCGACGATGCCGAGCCCGTCGTGGGCGCCGTGTGGCCACCCCTCGGTGGCGACCCCCACGAGGAGGGAGACGAGCGCGCAGGCCGCGAGGATCATGAGGGTCATGTCCTGGAGCGCCTCCCACACGAAGATCCAGAAGCTTCGCTGCTCGGCCTCCGCGAAACGGTTCACGCCGAAGAGCTCCTCGCGGGTGGAGAGCTTGTCCGGCGAGGATGGGAGGCCGTCGGAGGCAGAGGTGCAGAGCTTGGAGAGGATGCCCTCGACGCCGCCGTGGGTCTTGAGGCGCTTCACGTCGTGGCTCTCCACGACGGAGCTCATCTCCTCCGCGCACACGCCGTAGCCCGCCGCCGCCACGTCGGATGGGACCTTGTACTCGCCCTGCGGCGGAAGGCCTGCGGATCGGAGGTTTTGAATGCGGTGAGATCATATATCATGCAGAGTTAGATATATATATGTATATATGTATATATATGTACCGTGGATGAATTGGAGGGCGGCCTTGGAGACGAGGACGGCGACGCGGAGCTTCTCCTGGTTGGAGCGCTTCATGGCGGCGGCCTCGGAGCGCTTGTCGAGGTTGGCGGTGAAGCGGAAGCGGCGGGTGGGGTTCTTGACGACGCCGACGACGCTGCGCCATCGGCCGAGGGCCTCGTCGGACGAGTGCTTCGCCTTGACGCCCCCAAAGTTCTCATTCAGGTAGCTCTCCATCTCGATCTATCCCAATAATGCAAAGAGGTGGCTGGTGGTGGTGTCTATCTAGGAGCGCGGCCTGGCGCCGGCAGCGAGCATCCCTGGAAGCTCTCTCCGGGTGGTGTCGATCGAGCGAGTGATCGGCGATGGTGGTGGTGGTGTGTGTGATGGTTTGTTTGGGATCCGTAGGAGACGGGAGGGGAAAGCGGGTGGTGGTGCCTCCTCGTCCGCTCTTGAGGTGTGGCCGCGAGATGAACGGGGCGCCAGGAGGCTGCTTCGCGCCTGTCACGGCTATAGATGGTCCATGGGCAGCCCAAAAGCACGGAAATTTGACCCGGTCTAGGCACGGTCCAGCACGGCCTCCTTCGGGCCTAGGCCGGCACGACCCATATGTAGCGTCGGATCTGGGCTGCCTTCTCGGCACGTCGTGGCGGCCCAGCCCGGCACGGCTGAAGGCGGCCCGGAGTGGCCCGTCGTGCTAGCCCAGGCCCGACAGCCCAACTGGCCCATCTAAAACCCTAGGCTACTCTTTCACCCACCGTCACCCAATCCATTCCCCGTCCCACTCACACAGCTCGACGCCTCCCTCCTCCCTCGCCTGCAGGCTGCGGCTCCTGCAGCTCGGCGCCTCACTCCTCCCTCGCCGGTGGCTCCTCCCCACCAACTCGGTGCCTCGTTCCTTCCTCGCCAGCGGCTCCTACAACACACCTCCCTGCTCCCTCGTCGGCTAGATGGGCGGCTCCTTCGTGCCTCTCCACCACCGGCTGGCCGTTGCCGCCGCCGCGGCGCCCTTCATCTTGGCCGCTGTTGCGAGCTCATCCGGCCAACGGGTTGGCACGGCACGCCGCGGCACGCCGGGCCATCGTGCCGCCCAGGCACGGCCAAGAGGCCGGCGTGCCGTGCGTGGGCTTCCTTCTCGGCACGTAGTGCCGCCCAGCACGACACGAAAGCGCCGTCGTGCCGCGCCGTGCTGGGCCGCGTCGTGCCCGTGCCGTGTTGGGCTGGGCGGCCCATATGGCCATCTATAGTCACGGCGAGGCGAGTGCCACGGGACGGACTCGTCGTTTTCTTTTTCTGGGCCTTTGGGCCGGAACCCACGCACGTAAACGGCCCGGTTTGATCGGTCTGTAGATTGCCTGAAGAAGCAGCCTGCTTCCCAGTGGGCCCGGTCCGTGTGGAACTCACTCCACGGGCCCATATTCGAAGTGGGGGGGGGGGGCGGGGGGGGGGGGACCGGGGGACAATTCTAAACGATGCAGGACAAAGATGGCAAGTCGCCTGGATGGACTACAACGATTACCTCGTTTATCGCATGCACTATGTTAGCAACGAAGAGACAAGAAGCGAGGTGCCAATGAAGCGGGTGGGCAATGTGATGAAGGTTGATGAGGCAGCTTTGAAGAAAGTGGTCGAGGAAGAGATAAAGAAGCACAACGAGGACTACAAGAGCCACAGGAAGATGGTCATGGAGCAGGAGTATGAGCTTCATCGAGAGGCAGCGATGAAGAAAAGGTTTGAGGACTGGATGAAAGAGTATGGCCGGACCTAGCTACTAGACGAGGAGGGAGAAGGCTCGACGGTACGAGGTGTTCAAGGCGTAGTACAATAAAAGCAGACAAGCTTAAGCGCATTTAACCGAGGATGAGGAAGTGGTGCCTGTTATGGCACTAACGATTTTTCGGACTGGACTGAGGATGAGCTCAAGAGGTTGGATTGCCGTCAGGGTGACATGGACTGGAAGTCATACTTTGAGGAGTTGAGGACTATGAATGCTCAAGGGAGGGTTGACGGCCAGCGGAGGACGAAGGTGTAGCTCCTCAAGAACTGGATTGCACTGATGCAGTGAAGAAGGTGTGTAGTCACCGATCCCTAACTATGTTTACAACTATCGATGCTTGCTAAAAAGAAATGTGCACCTATGTCCCATAACTAGAAAAAAAAACAATGCCATGCATGTTTGATTTGAAAGATGGCAATTAGATCTTGGCATTCCTATGCATGATCCATATTTTTATTTTGGAAATTTTGTTCTAACCCTTAGCATTTTGGCTGAGGACAGAGGCTCAGGGAGCTGGCAGCACGGAAGGCAAGGCCGAACAAGAACGTCAAGCAAACAAGCACTAGCCAGTGAGAAGGCAGAACTTGCAGGCTACTAGTGATGGAAAAGGTGGATGGTAAGCACGGACTTGAGCATTTCATTATTGTAAGATTTCAGATGCTAAAACTATAATTGCCAACCTGTAATAAGCACTCTGCGCTGATAGTAGGTGGTCGGTACTCAGTAGGCGTCTAGCCAAGATGGGCGTATTAGTGTTTGTACAATTGTTCAGTTCCTTCGGTTATTGCTTTCTTGTTGAAGTAAGTAGAAACAAATCGGTAATGCTATGTGTGCGCGCCCAGCTATAGGCCCACGTGTAACGTTCAATGTTGTTACCTTTCTTCTTAATACAATAATACGCAACCCTCCTACGTATTCTCGAAAACAATCATACACGTTCCTCTTGCAATTTATCTCCTAGTAAAAGCGCAAAATCGAAATCGGCTAATACGAAATGCCGAGAGCCCCCGTTTGAAAACAGAAAAATAGCAAATACAAAAAGTAACAAATCTACAAATCCAAAAAGCAACAAATTGAAAGTACATATGCATAATGTTCGTAAGTTGTCTAACAACATTTATATAGTAGTGGCAAAAATTATGTCTAATGTATATCATAGAGGTTATGCTACAAAATTATCACGTAAGAGACCACTGAGAAAAAGTTATGTGTATAAACCTATAGTAATTTTGAAGTTAGAAACTTAAAAGTTATACATTGATTTATATACACAAAAATTATGCAAAAAATTATCTCGTAAAGTTGTTAGCTAAAAATTGTGTGTTGAAGTTATATGCATGAGCTATGTCATTCTAAAAATAGAAAGTTGCCACAATAAAAATTTTTCTAGATTAAAAAAAGAATAAAGATTTCTAAAAATGGAAGTTCGGGATGACAAGGGTTGTCCAGAATCGATCGCTGGAAGCGCTTCTAGTGTGTGCTCGTGAATTAGGAAATTCTTGGGGCGCCACAGGAGCCAAACAGTGGGACTGTGGGAGACCTCTGGTGTGGGACGGGTGCGAGATGAGAGCGATAGGAAGAAGAAAGACGGACTGGGAAACAAAGAAAGAGCTCTTTTACGATGACTAGTATCTTGGCACGTGCGACACGCACATGCTATTAAAAGAAAATAGAATAAAAGGAAATTAATTTAGAATAGTGACACATGCTATTAAAAAAATAGAATAAAAAGAAACTAATTCAGAATAGTTACATTCGGTTCAACCATACAGAGCTGAAATTTCTTATCTTAATATAAAGAACAAAATTCATATCAAGTATGAAGAACTAATTCTAGTATTGGAAAACTTAAAGGGATGTCTTTTTAACTTTGGCAGCGGTGTAAATTAAATATTTTTAAGATCTTCTATTTCTGTTGCGACGTCAACTTTACTACTTTTGCACAACCCATACTTCACAATTTGGGTAATTATTGTAGGAATTTAAAATGTATAACAACCAACCATCGTAAATTAAAGTGATTTTCTCCATAATTTTAGTAATCATAATTATTAATTTCGGAAGAGTCATATGTTTTGCTGATTCTTTCTTTTTCTTTTGTTTGGAGAAGCAAAATCGATCCACACACTCCCACGTCAATTAAAAAGAATGAAAGAGCATATGTCATGTTACATGATCAAAACAACCAATCTTATTATCAATCACGTATTCAGTATGAAACAATCACATTGATGGAAGAGGTGATGAGAATCATTTTTTAAGAAAACAAAAAAATCACTCTCACAAAAAAAATTATGTTGAGAGTTGAGATTAAGTCAGCAGCCTTTTTATCATATGCATATTTACAAGCGTATTCAATTTTTTAGCTGATGCAGCTAAAAGTGCTTCTATCTTAATTACGACTGCCGCACACATGTAAAAAAATATACAAGCAAGTCACTTGGAATATAGATGATTGTTGAACTCTACGAACAATCTTCTTAGCATATTGGTGCCCTTGTGCAGCTGCAGAGACCCCTTGGCGAGGAGGACCTTGGTGCCCATGCGTTGGTTGTCCCAGCTGAAGGTGAACAGATGGATGAACATGATGAACCAAATGGGGCAATTGATAATAGGAAAAAAGTCCTTCAAAAATCAGGGAGATCATATCCATTGTATGTTTTTTGCGGCAACTTTCTTTTTTGTCCAGTTAACATGCAAATCAACAATATTCAAAATCAAAATTAAGCCAAGGAAATATCATGTTTCATCAATTAAACATCGTGCCATACGAATTAAAATGAGCTAAACAAACAAGACCCATTTCAACTGAACAAACTACAGCATAGTAAGTACAAAAAGTATTTTCTTAACATTGCTTGTTTAAGTGCCAATCTCTACAGCTAAGCACATAATTCCAAAGTAACGTTACCAAGAGCAAGTATTGATGTTTCAGCCTTCCCCCTTCTCGGTATTCTAGCTCATTCCTATCCTTTATTTAGGAGACAACAAGAATGTTTCCTTTTTTTACGGTAGGCGAATCTGCTCATTCTTTCTTGGCCAATCATCTAAAGCTAACTCTAATCTTTCCTTGATTTTATTGCTCTTTCCTTTTTCCATAGTTTCCCCCAACCATGGAGATATCTAATATCTATTTTTTTCATTGCAATTGTGGCCACAAATGTGCTTTATGTCTTTGATTTTAGGAATAGAAGATACGCATGATTTGTGACTCAACTATAAAGTTCCACAGTGCACATGCAAATATTATATTTCTATAACGTTGCATGTTTTTTTTCTTTTTTTCTAACATGAGATATCCTTTATTTAGGAGACAACAAGAATGTTTCCTTATCTAAAGCTAACTCTAGTCTTTCCTTGATTTTATTGCTCTTTCCTCTTTTTTTTCCATTGTTTCCCCCAACCATGGAGATATCTAATATCTATTTCCTTTTCTTCATTGCAATTGTGGCCACGGATGTGCTTTATGTCTTTGATTTTATGAATAGAAGATACACGTGATTTGTGACTCAACTATATAGTTCCACAGTGCATATGCAAATATTACATTTATTATCGTTCTTTATAGACTGACGATCTTTTATTTATTTTCCTTTTAGCGGATTAGTTCACATAGGAAACAAGGATGTTTTTTTAGTGTCTCCTTTAATTGTTCTAAGACACTTTACAAGCGAGAGCTCACTGCATCTAAGCAAAATATAAGCTCCACCAACCACTTCTTCGGACATAACCAAGGAATTCTTCTGTTCAACAAAGGAGATGCTCAGAATCATATCGCTAAATACATCACATGCCCTGTCAGACTTGCACTATCAAATGACTCTCTACATTGCCTTCGTTCACGTAGCTGCACGGAAGGTTCCAGCAGCTCCTTCTGCAAGCAGCAGGGTCACCAATCCATCATACATGAGCTGATAGCTAGCTGCGCAAGCAATGGAATTTTTTAAGGTAGAAGTCACATGTAATTTTGTTTAATTTAAGGAAAGAAATTACCTCACGATCTTGTACTGGCTCCAGCGTTAGAGGGGATTCAACATAGAAGTAGCTTTGGGTCCTCGCACAACGAGGGCTCGGTTAAAGAAATATTCAGAAATCTAAGGTTAAACAAAATACAGAAAGACCAATTTGTTCTTCAAAAATAAAATATTCTTCCAGACCAAACTTGTCTGTCCGTGGCACATTAAATTAATCAAAATTAAGATAACTAAAAATGACGACACCAAACAAAATTCAGATAACAAAATTATTCTTCATAAATAAAATATTCTTCCAAACGTTCCTCCCACTACTAAAATCCACTATCACTCTCACGTGCATACAAGATAATTAAATGTCAAAGTCCCATCATGTGTTGATCATGTACTCATAGACCGATTGCAGGGAACGTACGACCAGTGGCCTTACACAATCTGCTCTTGCATTCGTCATTATACGATCATGCGCAGCAACCGCAGCTTTGACCACATCATGAGCCATCACGTCCATACGCAGTTCTTCCCTCACCGTTGCATGGGAATAAACCATAAATAAAAAAACTTCCAATAAATACTTAAATATTTTTATATAAGACCACTCACATATAAATGGTACCTTTGAGATCCGAAATCCTAGGATATACCTCACTTCCAATCAATGTGATTGAAGGTCTACTCAAAGCACCCTGCAAAACATTGAAGTTAAAAAATTAAAAATATTATATCTATCTCTTATATCTCTATCCTATAAAGATCCAGCAAATTTTGCAACGAAACTCTGTCGTGGTTTTGATGCTCGGCATCAATCAGCCTACCACCAGTAACCTAGCTGTAATCCGTGATGATACAAAGGAATGCGATGCGTCTATACCAAGATCCATTAAATTGTTAAAGAGTATAGTGAGAGCAAATAAAATTACAAAATAAGGGCAATGATGATACACACGAACCTTTTGTCCTGCAAGCATATCTCCCTGATGGTGTATAGATGCAATGAGCATCGATGACTTCGTGGCCCAACGCTAGCCACGACGGCAGATAGATTGACCTCGGATCCATGAACCATCTCAAGAACATCAACCAGAGTCACGAAAAACACTGAATAAACTATGGTCGTTGAACAACTTTCGTAGAAAAATCTCAAAGACTTTGAGGCGAGGTGTGTACGGGTAAGCGAGGGGCGTGATGGCATTGAGGGAGTGGCTAAAAGAGACATATATAGATGGGGCGTGATGGCTTATTTCCTTTTTTTCTATTTGGTTTCCTTTTTTCTACTACAGGAGACACAAGGGAAGATTCCTGTGCCAGCAAAAAAAAGAAGAGATCAGGCGACGTGATCAGAGGGATCAAATGATTTATTCTTATTTAATGTTGCTTTCTTTTTTTTCCTACGGTGGGAAGGAAGGGATCAGATGACGTGATCAGGGGGATCAAAGGGTTTATTCAACGTGGGGGTTATTTCCTTGTATGCCGTGGGGGATATTAATTTTCTTTCTATTTTTGCCGCGATGGATATTGGCCATGGGGACATTTCTTTGTTTGTCTGTAGGGACATTCCATTTTTTACTGTGGGGGTAGATTTGATGTGAAAAAAGATTAGAGATGAGGAGGTGAGAGGGGAGTTTTTTAACATGGTGAGGACGACCAAATCAATCTCTCCCCTCCTTTGGTCGTCCTAGACCCACCGTTCAGCCCTGGTAGGTGGGTCCGCTGTGAGAGGTAGAGGGGTGTGTTTGTGGGTGAGAAGTGTTTTCAATTTGTTCAATTCTTTATAGTATAGATTAGCAAGGTACTATAAGTATTTTTTTTGGTACTTATCGATACTTTTAACTATAATTTCAAAATAAATAAATAAATTATTACCTGAGCCTGTTTTTCTGGTACTTGGTCCCATAATTTTAGTATTTTTTTGCTAGTTTTGGATGGGTACTTTTAGGTACTAGACATATTTTCCACCGTTGGATACCTTGCCAATCATTATAAAAGAGCTCATAAAAAATGATAAGATGGGAGTATGGAAGAAGAAATATGGTCTGGGAAATAAAGAAAATGATAAGATGGGAGTATGGGACTCATGCAGGGGATAAAATCTCTGGAGGAGAGGGCTTCTCGCGGTATCCTGAAAGAGAGAGCAGCCTCCAAGTATCCCTAACTAAAAAGATTCTGCCATGCCACATCAATACACACGATTGTAAAATTGTTGTGGTGTGTGCATGAATCTCTCTTGCTGTGATGTGTAAAGAGGACGCCTGGACGCGCAATCGTGTGTGTGCATGAAGTGTAAGTGTGGTGTCATGTGTGCCGTGTGCATTCTGAGTTGTATACTCCCTCTGTTAAAAACACAAACACCATCGTGATCGTGATTCGTGAGTATGTCCTCAGTTCTCTTCAGTCTGGACGCACTTCTCTCTTTTCATGCATGTTACAACTTGTTTGCCTTTTTTGTTAGCGGCGTGTCAGCAATCACAGTTATCGGCTGGAACATTTAACAAATTCCACTATCGAGTGTGCACACCCCAGCTAGGACGGAATAAATAAAGCTCAATGAAAATCGACAGGCAACTAGACAAGATGTACCGAGACCTACAAGACCTACAATATTAGGTTCTTCTGTCTTCCTTCTGACTCTCTACAAACAGCAAAGCCCAATCAGAAACTGCCTGTCGCACGATGAAATAGCTCGTCAGAATCCTGTCCTCACCCTTTTTGTTCACATCCTTCTATGCTCACCGTCACTCGATTCTTCATCATCATCATCATTATCATCGTCGTCTTCGTCATCCGAATCCCTTCTGGCAGGGATGATGAACACGTCAGACTCGTCAGGGGACCTGAAGCTCACCCTCCTGGACACGCTCTGCTGGCTCCTCATCGACGCCCTGCTGACGACGGACACGCTCTCGTGGACGCCCGCCGGCGAGTAGCCGCTCTCGGATCCGTCGTCGTCGTCGGAGAAGAAGTCGTCGAGGTCGTTCACCGGGCACACCTTCGGGGAGCTCCGGCGAGCCGGCGTCCCCTCCCAGCTCGGCGGCGGGTACAGGATCTCCTCCAGGGTGAGCTGCCTCACTTCCGCTCCTGCGGCCGCGAGGTTCTCGCCGTGCCCTTGGCTCTGCAGGCAGCTTGGCACCACCTTGTCCAAGATCACCTTGAGATGGCACGAATGACAGCACTGTAAAAAGCCCATCTTTTCACTTCCCTCCTCACAAGGGTGATCTGGGGATAATAGTGGTGAAAAGATTTAATGGACATGTGTATATATGGAATGATCAAGAGGAATGTGGGTCAGCTTTGGAAACTAAGAAGATGGTTATGTGTGCTGTATAAACTGGGCTAGGAGAAATCTTGGACATGCCGCGGTGATTATAGCAAGGGTCAAAAAGGGACAAACATGTTGCTTAGATAGAAACTAGGCTATATTGTTCTTTGTGATGGGGAAGTTACTTTGCTGCTACTGTTGTTGTTGTCATTGCAGGCATGTAGATTATGGTTGTAGTTTTGTGAAGATTGGAGAACTAAAATCCTAAGTAGGAACAGATACAGTGACAAAGTTGTAATTGTGGAGCTCTTGATGCTATCTGATTCTTTACAAATAGGGATATACCTATTTCCATCAAGGAACTTTAGGAGGAAAATTAAAAGGAAACGTGCCTTCATTGACCAAGCATTCTTGTTGTTAACACCGCCATTTTGCATAAGTATCTAAATCCTTGAGTAACATCTGACAAACATCCTTGTATTTTTTTGAGGGAAGGCCATCCAACAGTCTTTATTGATCTGATAAAATAATTAGTTACATTAGTTGACAGAGCACCTATAATGAAACCTGGATGTTTATCTAACAAATTACAAGAATTTTGACTGAAAAATGCTACTTTGGCTAAGTCAAGTGCAACTTGATTCACCTCCCTATTACAATGTTCGATATCGACTGCTACAAAACCTTCCCAAAGGACCCTACAATTATCATAGATAGCTACTGCTTCTGCTGTCGCCGAAAATCCACCGTTCATCATTGTTTCAACAACTTCCATGCAGTCTGATTGGATGATAAACCTCTTACAGCCAATATGTTGCGCCAACATAAGCATCTTTGTTGTTTGCACACATCTCCTGCCTCGGCTAGAAACTACTGGAGCGTGAAACGCCTTGATAACTTGCCAGGACTTTGGTACCAAACTACCAATGTAGAATTCATAGACGCAATTATATTTACATAGGGAATAATTCTATGCCCTGTCGAACTGAATTCAATCAGTACTAGTCAATGCCGAAGGTAAATAAATATCTACAACACTGAAGTTCTCTTGTTGATGCCCTCAATTCTTGTAACTCCACCGGATGTCCGGATGACAAGAGAGCATATATGAAATAATCATAACATAAATTCAGTATCCAATGACAACGGTGACTGGTGAACTGGATCACGGTCATTATATTACGTTGAGAGACATTCAATTACAGAATCCAATGATCTCTGTTCATACATCTCAGATTTGCGGCGACCTCGAATTTGTCGATGGATACAATAATTTCTAACTTGGGAGAGTTTGCTGGTATCTGATCCTGTACAAACTTGGAAACGGGCAGGGCTGACTGATCAACGGATTAGATATGTTATAAGCACAAGCAAGAAAAGCACAAGAAACAAATGTTGAAGCCTCAGGCCGGCAGGTAGGATATTGGGACAGTATGTCAGTATCTACCTTGTCTTATTCTGGAAAGACTCTGTTGATAAGCACAAGACAACCGAATTACAATTGGCTTAAATTAGTGAAGCAATGACACACATACAGTTGACACTAGAAGTTTGAGTAGCTATTCAAGCCATAATGGTACTCAAAGCCTGTGCAACAACTACAAGTTACAGCATTAGAGCTATTTAGGAGGAGCGTCTAAAATAAAAACATTCTTTGTGCGGTTTGATGTTTGAACCTTCTCTCGTATTCTTTCAAATTAGAGTGACAGGAAACTATTGTTGTTCACACGTCTCTTGTTATGGAAGTATGACGTCCCTGCGAGATCCAAACCGTGAAATACCAGGGAAAATGGGAAGTTTAGTGAGAACATAGAACTCAGAGGTGTATCATGCCACGTAAAATTAGTTGAATAGGATATACTGACAGCGTGTCTGTCTCTGCATTGCACTCTCATGATTTTGGCCGATGCCAAAATGAATGTGCTTATATATTGATATTGATAGTCAATACGTAAGGGAAAAAATCCATACTACTTGTTTGCTCTTGTTGCCATCCACAATTATTGCGACAAAAAAAATCTGTATGTGCTGCCTAGTAATTACTGACGACTTCACAAAAGAATAAATAAAATAGCGAAGAAACAAATGTTGCAAGGCTAAGGTCGGCAGGTAAGAATTGGGGACAGTTTATCTACCTGTCTTATCCTGTGAAACGGTATTGATAGGCAGTTAAGCACAATCAATCAATACCATTTTGCTTACGGTAGTGATTGCAATGACACAATGTTCGACTGGGTTTGGGGTTTGCAAACAAAACAAAAAGGCATTCAGCCTGTGTCAGAAGTTACAAAATACACATGAACGAAGAGGGAAGTACAGCTCTCAAGTTTTCCTATAGAATTAGGATCAAAGAGACCTATACTGAGTGTGGGAAGTTGCCGATGCTTCACAAGAAGCTTCAAAAAGTTGAAAATTAAAAGTGGAAAAAAAATCTTAGACTTGGAGGGGAAGCAGATGATTAACGAGGAAAGCTCATCGATGACCAAAATTCATCTTCCATACTGTAGCGCCTGCTCAAGTTGTAGGCACTGGCATTGATGTTACTCTCTTCAACTGATGGATGGCTCAGCCGAACTGCATGCTCTTCAGTTGTCTGATTGCTTCCAGCATTCTCTGCCGAACTTTGCAATGCTTCTAGTCCCGTCTCAACTTGCCTCATCGTGGGCCTGTCCTCACCTTTTGGGTTTAGGCACATCACTGCAACTGCTGCAACTTTATCGGCTTCTTCTGCTTTCACCTCCTCAGTGACTTTCGGGTCCAGAATATCACATAGCCTGTGCTCGCTCACTAGCAAGACAAAATGTGAAACCAAATTGAAGCCTTCAGATGATATGTAAGATGATGGTCTCCTCCGTGTCAGCAGCTCCACAAGTATCACACCAAAGCTGTACACATCACTTTTTTCAGTGAGCCGGCTTGTTTGGTAGTACTCTGGATCCAAATATCCGAAGGTTCCTTGAATGGTCGTCGTGACAGCAGTTTGATCAATAGGTATATCTCGAGAAGCTCCAAAGTCTGATACTTTTGCTATGAACTGATCATCAAGAAGTATGTTGGTAGTCTTTATATCTCTATGAATCACCGATACTGAAGCAGCAGAATGCAAATAAGCAAGAGACCTTGCAATTTCGAGGGCTATCCTCATCCGCTCCTTCCATGACAGTGAGGGTGGAGAAACATGTAGATGGTCATGAAGTGTCCCATTCGAAATAAACTCATAGACTAGCAATGGAACTTCTGTCTCGAGACAACATCCAAAAAGCTTCACTACATTCCTGTGATTTAATTGAGAAAGTATGGCAACCTCATTGATAAAATCATCAATCTCTCTCTTAATTGCGTGCCTTGATTTTTTAATAGCAACAATTCGTTGGTCACACAATATACCTTTGTACACGGTGCCATGGCCTCCACCACCGAGTTTCTGAGCTTCATCAAAACTGTTAGTAGCCTTTTCGAGCTCTTCTAAGTTGAAGATCATCCTTTCAGCAATATCCTTATCTACCAATTGCTGCAGTAAAAGCCCTCTGTTTTGCTTGAAGAAAAAATCTTTCATTTTTCCAGCTTTTCGAGCCCTGACCTTTCTCCTTATGATAATAGCGGCAAGAATAAATAGCAGAATGAATATTCCGCTGCCAACTCCAATTGCAATGACCAATCCTAAACGATATATTAAAAGGAAATTCTGAATGATTTATTTCTATAAATCTGTCTCAAATTTTTAACATAACCAAGGCTAGAATCTAAAGAACATAACTAGTGATCTCGATATCGAGCATAACTTGTTCTTGTTACCTGAAAATTTCAATTTGCTTGGGGCACACCCATCTTTTACTCTGGGGTTGCCGTAGGTTCCATATGGGCAGACACAATCATATGATCCAACTGTATTTATGCAGCGCCCAAAGCACAGGGGTGGATCCGGCTGTGTGCACTCATCAATATCTGATACAAATTATACCATAAAAACATAAGTAATTAGGTTACAGCAATAATGTGAAGTTAGATCTGCGTGAGAAGATGCATACCTTGGCATCCATTAGGCATGTAAGGGTTGCCCTTATATCCGGGTTGACACCGGCATTCATACCCTCGTGGAGGGTCATCATGGCAGTCACTGTTGTCACTGAGGCACCAATAGGCACCTGACTTCTGATCTTCTGCGCAAGATGAGTTACCAAACATCCAGTTAACCACAGTGTGAGTTGGCACTTCCGGAACCGACTCTGGTGCTTTAAGATACTTCTGTAATGGCGTGGCAACACCTATCCTCTTCCAAAATTCTGCCTTTTCCACAACCCATGTTGCGTTGAACAGCACACTTGGCCCAGACAGGGTTGAGTTTGCTGGATTGAGGGGAACAAGCTTGATCATGTAATTGTTGCTATCTTCTGCCACCATCACATTACAACAGCCAATGCCAGAGCATGTTCCATCATCGGCCATGTTGGGATAATTGGGATCACAGGTGGAATTACAGGTCCTGGCACTGTCTCCAGCTCCGGGGACACTGACAGAGAATTTAAACCCACACCCCAAGGCGATGAACAAATTTTGGGCTGCTGATAAGCGATAGAACCTGCTATCTACATTGAGTGACCAATTCCGGTTGTCGGTGTTAACCCCCAATGATCGGTTGAAACGAGTGTCAAGGTGCAGAACCCTACCTCTCAACTGTATATGGACGACTCGATATCCAGCGCTGTTCATGTAGAGCATGGGAGGGTCTTGCTCCATGTTGCAGACAAGCTTGAAGCCCTCACGGTAGCATCCCTCATCACCGATGCCAAATGGGTATGGTATGGTTATATTGCTGCACATAGGGGTGCAGTTTGGCATTGCCATGTCTTGTGAAAATAGTGTGGGTATTGTTGCTAGAAACTGCAACAGGTGCAGGGCTGCTATGGTAAGGGTAGGCATTGTTGCACAAGGTACAAGGAAAAGAGGCAATTGCCAATAAGGCTTGGTGGCTGGGAAGCATCAGTTCACGCTACATATATAAGCCCTCACAGAGCCTTTGCAGACCTGGTCTATGCAAATACACCAAAGATTTGGAAAGTCACTCATTAGCTATGCCACTACAGATGGCATTCGGTGCCATTTTGTAAATGCGTGATGTATTCTGAGAATTTACTATTTACCAGTCGGCCAGCCTCAAAAAATAGGATGGCCTAGCTGATAAAATAAAATAAAAACTCAAAGACAAGAAATAGACTGTTGCAATGGAGAATATATTGTCTAAAGCCTCTAAATAGAAACCGCAACAAGTACACAGTTGCTACATCATTGCACAGATCCAGAAATAAGGAGCGCTAGTCAATATGGCTTGGTGGCTGGAGGCTGGTCAGTGCTTATATGGTGTAAGTCTTTGCAGACCTGTTCTATGCAAATAACCCAATCAAAACAAGTTCTTTAAGTAATACTGTTGCAGATGTCATTAGGTGAAGTATGGGCTGTGAATGTGATTGCGTTTGTATTGCCTTCAGGGAAGTTATTACTCCCTCCAGTTCAAATTGTAGGCCGCTTTGGCATATTTAGATACATTGTTAGTAGTATGTACTTAGATATAGTGTATGTCTAGATACATACCAGTATCAATTAGGGAACCTTAAAAGGCAGGGAAGCAGATAGAAACAAATCATAAAATACAAGAAGCCAACTATTGCAGTGAGTACTTCATTTCTCTGAAGGTTTGCAATTTGGAAGTATAAATATCAACTCACGGTGAAATCTCCTGCGTGTTCGAGAAAAGAAAAACTCATGGTGAAATCTGAGATATCATCAACCTAAGTGTGTGGTGTGTTCTCCAATTGTTTTTTTTTCTCGAATATGCAGGAGACATGCATATTATTGCATTAAGAGGAGATGGCCACAATAGCCAGGTACAACGACCAAAACACGACTTTGTCAATGCCCTCCAATTGGTACCTCTCCAAGAAGACACGAATACGATGACTCAAACTTCTGACAATGTTTGATAAAACAGTGCTGGTTACATTTGAAATGTGAAAAATATGCTTGAAATTCAGTAGAAAAGGGACGGCGATGACAAGGATGGGCAGGCCGAGTATGATATGCGAAGAGAAAATTGCAGGTACGAGGATAGAAGCAATAGAGAGTGAGGCTTGGTCACCAAGAAGCACAAGCTAATTCAACAAATATAAGCCATTGGAGGACATGGTTGGCACAAAGCAAAAGACCTAGGCAAGTCATTAGCTACTTTACTGTTCAGGGTGCCATCGTGATATCTTGGGTGAGATCAATTGGGCAACCTTCAACAGCAGGACGGCAGACTTGTGAAATAAAAAATAATAAGAGACAAAATGAACCATTGCAATGGAAAATTCATTTGTGCAATCAGCACCTCCTAATATCAAACTGCAGTGAAACTGAGATGTATTTATCAATCTAGTGTGCACATCATTTTCAAGAAGGCAAGAACCTGTCCTCTCAAACTTCTGATTTGTTTGATCACACATAGTTAGATTACAGCCGAAATGTCAAATATATGTTTCAAACTCAGTAGGAAAACAAGGAGAGACGGCTAAATATGATATGCAAACTAACACACGTCCACTGATTCATGATAGCGGGTCATGGTTGGCAATTAGCTTTCATTACTCGGATTTCAAAAGGCCAATAGGTCTTGTAGTACAGAATAGCAGATAAAGGAAGGGGAGGCAAGCTAAGCATGAGAAAAGGCAGATACAGTGGGAGAAAATTTGTACAGAACATGGTCAGCTTCAAGAGATATAGGGATCTTAAAGATTCAACACCTCCTCAACATTCAATTTTGTGGTACAAATTTATTATTATGTAATTATAAAATGCACGTCAGATTCCTCTGAAACAGAATCTGGACTATACAAGCCTACATGCGAAGCTCCGAACCCAAGTAGTTGTAAGCACAGCTTGATCTTTCAAAACTGTCAGAACAAATTCAATGGTTTATCAACAGATGTTGACCTTAGCAGGTAAACAAAGCTTTGACAGATGACAGGCCATGCCAACGAGCCCACGAGTTCAGATTTTTTTATTTTGGAAAAAAAAATACAAGGATCCCAGATTCGTTATGGGATATCCCAACAGGATCAAGTAAATTATTGACTTAAGGACAAGAATGCCGAACCAAAGTCGCCTCAAAATATTCCTGCTTTCCACTGACTCCGGGGGCGGTGAACTACTCGCCTAGGCGTACCTTTGTAACGAGGCTGGTGATAACCACTTGATCTTTCAAAACCGTAAGAACAAATTCAATGGTTCATCAACAGATGCTGACCATGCCAACAAGCCCAAGAGTGCAGAAAAAGAATTTGAAGGATCTCAGATTGGTTATGGGATACCCTAAACCATTCAACCTACCCAACAGAATCAATTAAAAGGCCAGGAATGCCCAACTAGATTCGCATCAAAATATCCCTGCTTTCCACTGACTCCGAATTTGGGGGGCCGGTGAACTACTCGCACTCATAACCAGGGGCGTGCGTACCTTGTAACGAGGCCGGCGATAAGATCCCGCCGGGATTCCGTCGCCGCCCGCCTGGCGACGCACCGGCGGCGCGCCGCATTTGCGACAGCCGACAGCCGAGAGCTATTGCTGTGTGCAGGAAAAGGAGGCATTTGCCGAAGAGGAGGTACCAGGGTAGCCTTCCAATAACGGGCGTCAACATGTAGTTCTGCGGCGGAGCGTCCTCCAGAACGGGCTGCCGGCGATGCAGCTCTGGAGAGCGGCGCCACCATGCTCCGAGGTGAAGCTAGGACGTCCCTGCCGTCGTGGTACGACGAAGTGACAGAGCACGGCGGGAAGCGAGCCTCCAGATATTCTTCAAAGGCGGCAGCTTGGGGACAAGCCTGGTGATTTGGTTGTAGTAAAAGGAGAAAAATGGTGGTTGGTGCACTAATGGGGTAAATCAGTACACCATAACTGGACATTCAGTTGCCTCGATGTACCTTTTGACAACACAAAGGTCAGCAGTTTTGATATTAATTGGCCTCCACAACTTGAACATCTTCATAGCAGTCCTCTGGACCTGTCTCTGAACTCTTGAGTCTTGACATCTCTGTCCTGCTTTTGAAACACATTTCGTTCAACGAACTCTCCACAAAATTGCAGCAGAAACATCATTCACAATGAGAGCACTTTCGTTGTTTTTTTTAAGAACCGAGAACACATCAGGTGCTCCAACTACATCACTCCCGCGCTCCACAAGAAAAAAACAACCAGAAAAAAATTACTGTGAATATAGGATGGATAGATGATGCAACGATATATGTTCATGAAAAAATTGAGGTTGAAAAGAAGGAAAAAAAAATCGGCATACCAATTAGGCCACAGGTGCATTGTTTATACAGAATCTGCAACCCACACCTATTTATACGATGATTTGCCTTTTTTTTTTTCTCCTTGCATATATTTTTTTCATCCCTAATTTTGCACGAACATGTTCTTAGATCATCTATCATTCGGCTGATTTTTTTTAATCCAGTGCTAGCTCCAAAACCCTTGTTTCATACAAACCAAGTGGATCGTTCTATGAACTTCAAAATCACTCTAATTTCTATGCACAATTATTTTTTAAGATCTAGAGAGCATTAGGAAACCTACAAAATAAAGTAATAAGGATGTGTCAAGTAGCCAGACAAGCTTTGATGAGAACTAACTGGCCACCATAAGAAATAACCAAACGTTTTTCAATGCTTACACCTTCTCTTGAACTACATGTTTCCTCGTAAGAGTGACAAGCCGTTTTGTTAAGACATCTCTTACTATGGCAGTACGAAAGTTCAGCGTCAACATATATTTCAGAGATGCATTGGATAGAGATTAGAGGAAAAATTCATGCAACATAGTTTTTTACAAAAAGAGAAAAAATGGCATGTCCGCCTAAATAAATTATAAGCAATAACATTAGAGAAATATCCAAGTTATTTGTCTCTTCTTGTTTCTATAATAACTTATTACATATCTATATATACCTGGCAAGTACTTACTGACCAATGAATTCACGGAAGAGTCAGGAAAAACATAATAAACAAATGTTAGAAGGCAGGAAGTTAAGAAACAGCGTCGATAAGCACAGCACACTGAAGAACTATTCTGCTTAAGTTGGCAATGCAAAATCCATCTACAGTTGACACTAGATATTTGAGTAGGTATTCAAACCACAATGATACTCAACCTGTACTGCAAGTTACAGCACACATGAATGGAGGGAAGTGCAGCTCTAAAGTCTTGCAGTAACTGTGCTACTAAAGGAGAAGCCTGCTGATAGTGCTAAGAGTTGCTTGCAGATGCTTCTTAAGATTCTAAAGATCTAAAAAAAGAGAAATGTAAAGGGAACTAGGAGATCAGCGAGGAAAGCTCATAGACGACAAAAATTCTTCTTCCATACTAAACCTCCTGCTCAGGTTGTAATAGCCAAGACCAGCATTGCTCTCTTCACCCAACAAATTGTTCGGCTGCACTGCATGTTCTTCAGCCATCCGACAGCTTCCAGTGCTGTCTGTCGAACTCTGCAACCCTTCTAATATAATCTCAACTTGTCTCATCATGGGCCTACCATCGCTCTTTGAGTTTAAGCACATAACTGCAACTGCAGCCACTTTTCTAGTTACTTCTCCTTCTGCCTCCTCTATGACTTGAGGATCAAGTACCTCAAAAAGCCTGTCCTCATTCGCCAACAAAGAAAATTGTGCTACTAGATTGAAGCCTTCAGGCGAAATGTAAGCTGATGGTTTTCTACGTGTCAAAAGTTCCACAAGTATGACACCGAAGCTGTAAACATCACTTTTCTCAGTGAGTCGACTTGTTTGGAAGTACTCTGGATCCAAATATCCAAAAGTTCCTTGAATGGTGGTTGTGACAGAAGTTTGATCAATGGGGATACCTCGAGAAGCTCCAAAATCTGATACTTTTGCTATCAACCGATCATCAAGCAGTATGTTAGCAGTCTTTATATCTCTATGGATTATTGATACTGATGCAGAAGAATGCAGATAAGCAAGAGATCTTGCAATTTCAAGGGCTATCCTGAGCCGCTCCTTCCATGACAATGACTGTGGAGCACTGATATGGAGATGCTCATGAAGTGTCCCATTTGAAATGAACTCATAGACTAGCAATGGAACTTCTGTCTCAAGACAACATCCAAAAAGCTTCACTACATTCCGATGATTCACTTGAGAAAGTATGGCGACCTCATTGATAAAATCATCGATGTCTCTCTTGATTGTATATCTTGACTTCTTAATAGCAACAACATGCTGGTCAGACAAAATTCCTTTGTACACAGTGCCATGGCCTCCACCACCAAGTTTACGAGCCTCATCAAAATTGTTTGTAGCCTTTTTGAGCTCTTCTAAGTTGAAGATCATCCTTTCCGCAATATCCTTGTCTACTAGTTGTTGCAGCAAAAGCCCTCTGTTTTGCCTGAAGTAAAATTCTTTCATTTTTTTGGTTTTTCGAGCCCTGAACTTTCTTCTCACGAGAACAGAGGCAAAAATAATTAACAAAATGACTATACTGCTCCCTAGTCCTATTGCAATGATTAATCCTGGACAATGTACAAAAAAAAAATGAATGAATAATTGCACAAAATCTGTCTTAAAAACAAGGGGGAAAATAAAAATCTTCCAGATATTAGATTGACTTTCTAGTACCTGATAATTTCAATTTGTCTGGGAGACATCCATTTTTCACTTGCGGGTTGCCGGAAGTGCCATGTGGGCAAATACAATAATATGATCCTACTGTATTTACACATAGCCCAAAGCATAGGGGTGGATTTGGCTGAGTGCACTCATCGATATCTGTTACAGCTTTCCCTTTGTCATGTAAGAGTTTCCAGTATGCAACTAAACTATGCAATAAAACAGTGAGCACGGGATCTGCACAAGAAAGTGCATACCTTGGCATCCATTTGTCATGTAAGGGTTTCCAATAAATCCTGAATGGCACTGACATGCATACCCTCGCGGAGGTTCATCAATGCAGTCACTGTAATTGCTGAGGCACCCAAAGTCTACCGATTTCTGGACTTCCGCACAAGATGAATTACCAAGCATCCAGTTAACCACAGTCCGTATTCCCACTTTTGGAACCGAATTTTGTGCACCACCAGGGGCTTTTAAGCTAGACAATACCTCCTTCTCCAGCGACATGGAGTTTTCTGTCCTTCTCCACCATTCCCCCTTCACCACAATCACACTTGCATTGAATGGTACCCTTTGCTGAGATAAGCTTGAGTTTGTCTCATTGAGGGTGGCAAGCCTGATTGTATAGGAATTGCTGTCTCCAGTCACCAGAGTATAACAGCAGCCAATGCCAGAGCATGTGCCATCGACAGCCATCATTGGATAACTGGGCTGACAGGTGGAATTACAGGTACTACTATTGTCCCTTGCTCCAGGGAGACTGATGCGAAACTGGAATCCGCAACCCAGGGCGATGAAAAAATTTTTGGCTGCAGATACCCGGTAGACCCTGTCATCTAAGGAGACATTCAAGTCCTGATTGTAGCTATTGCTACCCAAGAATTGGTGGATCCCAGTGTCCAGGTACAGAACCCTGGCTTTCAATTTTATCTTGAGGACTTCATATCCAAAGTCATTCATGAAGAGCTTGGGAGGATTATATGACGTGTCACACACGAGCTTGAAGCCCTCACGGTAGCATCGTTCATCACCGATGCCAAATGGGTAAGGTATGCTTATGTTGCTACAGGTATTGGTGCAGTTGGGCAGTGTTATCTCATATGAAAGTACTATGCTAAGGGTTGCTATAAACTGCAACATATGAAACTTCGCTATGGTGAGTGCATGCATTGTTGCATAGGGTACAAGAAGAAAGAAGCACTAGTTGATATGGATTGGCAGCTGTGAGGTACCGGTTCATGCTACATAAATAAGCCCTTACTGATACTTTACAGATGTGGTCTATCCAAGTAAGACAAAGATATGGAAATAACCTGGCTAGTTAAACTTCATTGCAGATATCTTTAGTGGAGTTTTGAATGCAACGTGATAATGTTTTATAATTTATGTTGTATTCAAGAACCTACAATCTATCAGTTTTGCCAGCCTTAAAAGTAGGGAACCAAATAAGTCCTGGTCTATGCAATAAGCCAAAGACTTGGGAAGTCCCTAGCTGGTGGTCAAAAGACTTTGCAGACCCGGCCTACGCAGATAAGCCAAACTATGCCTTGGAAATTCACTGGTTAGTCAGGACTTTGCAGACGTCATTAGATGGACATATTGAGCAAGGCTGATTGATAATGTTTCAACTCCCTTCAGGGAAATTATTATCATTGTCTATATAATTAGAAGGAAATGGCGCAATAGAAAATTTATTTCCGTGAAGCCTTGCAATTGGGAGCTCTTAGTAGCGAAGTCAATGTGAAAGCTCAGATATATTGATCAATCTATGTGTGCACATCAATTGGTACTTTGGTAGCTCACCATGAAAGCAAGAACGGGTCCACATAAACAGCTGACTAGCTGCTCACGCAGCTTTAGGTTACATTCAAAGCACCAAATATATGATATGGAGAAGGTAATTAACAGAAAATCAGATTCAATTATTCGCATTTGTGGGCCCTGCACATTTTTTAAACAAATTATCTGGCCTTAAGAAAACAGAAAGGCCAAACAGTAAAGCAGGTAATTGGAGGGGAAACAAGCCAAAGCAGTAAACCAAAGGGAAAGGAAGTAAAAGACCAGACCATCAGAGAAACACACAGTATCATTTCACAAGAGAAAGTTGTAAGATCCAAACCCAGCTGTCAAATTCGAAGCACAAATGGAAGGTGCATGCCAAACTTACCATGAATCACAGATTGGCAACAGTCCGAGTACACCAAAATTTTATTTAGTTTTCAGCAAATACTGATCTTTCAAAACAAGACGTAGTTAAAACACAAATTGAATGATTCGTCAGCTCTTGCACTTAGAAGGTTTTCTTCAAGACCAAAAGCTCAGAGCCATGCGTTACCAAAAGCAATTCATAGCTTTGTACCACACCTTGTCGATGCTCCGATGGCTGAAGCTTATGCACTGAAAGAGGGACTGATGCTAGCCCAGCATATAGGGTGCAACCGATTAATCATACAATCGGACTGCATGGAAGTTGTCCAAATTATGAAGGATGAAGGTTTCTCGGCAAATTCAGCAGCTGCTATATATTATATGGAGTGGATTTCAAGATATATCTATCGAACTTTGCAGTAGGGAGGCAAATTGGGCGGCTCACAACCTAGCTAGAAGAGCTCGGCAATACAGGCAAAGTTGTATGTGGGACGAGGATCACCCCTAGCTTTATTTTACAGTTTCTGATAAATGATGCAACTATCCTTAATGAATAAAGTCTGCCGCATTGTTTAAAGAAAAAAGCAATTCATCGAGATGCAATGGAAGCATTACATCTCGGCAAAAACATTTCCAGCGCAGAGAGTCACAGAGACGAGCCCCAGCATAAGAACTGTTGATAACACATTAACACAAACATCAATGAGAAAAGAGATTTCCGCGGGATCATAGATTCATACATGCAAGAAGAAAACAGAGCATCGATCTAACCTAGGTGCACGAATTTCTTTCGAATCTCACCTCTAAATATACCGGCTAATTAGCAATACATGCTCCAAATTTTGGGGTCCGCGAACGGGTGGCCGGAGGCGTACCTTGGTTCAGAGCTCCGCCGCCACCCCGCCGGGGACGGCGAGAGCCAATCAGCCATTCAGCCAGTGCGAGGTGTGGAGGAGGCAGGAAGTGGAGTCCTTGGCAGAAGAAACATGGGTCCAGGATAAGCCGTCCGATCGATTTGAGCGGTCTGGATGCACTTGTCAACGGACCGTTGCCAAATCAATCACACCGTTCTTAGGCGGCCGCACCCGACGCCCGCCGCGCCGCCGCCGCGACGCTCGTGGCCGCGACGGCGAGTCGCCTGGGTGAGTGCGTTCCTTGTGCGCGACCTCTGGAGGTCGGTCGTCGTCCAGATCGTGGCTGCGGCGGGAGCTATTCGTTACGGACAGCCATTGGGACGCCGACGCGGCTCATGGGAGCTCCGTGCTCGGTGTTTCGGGGAGGCGAGGACCTCGCCGCCGCAGCCGAGCTTCCATCATCATGGCGCCATGGAGGGGTGCACGGAAGCGAGCCTAGAGTGTTCACCTACGCGACACTGTCCAAGTTGCTGCTCCAGGACATGCGCTTGCAAGCTGCTCGACGAAATGTCTAGCAGGGGTGTGTGCCAACCGTTTGCAACATCGACACCTCATGTGGTCTGCCTGGTTTACCCTATGTGCACAGTACCAGATGGCGTTGGCAGAAGGGATTGTGCTGCTGATGAGCCACTTGCACATTATGTGCGCAGGGAAGTGTTCTGTGTTGTTTTGTGATGCCAGGGATCTGAACAAGGATTGATTTGGTTTGCTCTGCTTCAGCGAGGATGCAGGTACTCAGTTTACTGCAGTGCTGCTTTTGTCGAGGAAGGGAGATCCTGCTATACAAGTCTGGTGATTAGTGAACTTATTGGAATGGATGTGCCACAATCAATACTACTGGACCTAGTGTTTATACATCACAGTAATGTTTGAGATTGCCATCTGCTGTTGACAAGATTGCCATCTCAATGTTGCATGGACAACCACTTGTCCTCATTGGCAGGCTAGCGGCAGCGGTGCCATTAGCATCTCTTCTTTAGTACAGACGTACAGTACTATCTCGGTTCATCTCTTCTTTAGTACAGACGTACAGTACTATCTTGGTTCATCTCTTCTTTAGTGGCAATGAGTGCTATTTTGGCAGCAGTGGGTTATGGAAAAGTGATTGCTAGTATTCAAGGAGCGGTGGTTAACTGGTTATGTAGATTTGTTTTTAATATACAGGTCAGCTTACTGCCAAAACCGACCCTATCAATCTTTGAATTCTTTTGTGGAATTGGTTTCTATAAAGAAGTCATTCATCCTCAGGTTCCATAGTAACATACTAACATGACTCTGTCTTCCATTTGGTCCAGTGCTGACGGATGAAGGACTATGGTCTGGATGAGAAACGCCAATACCAATGCACTCTAAGTGAATGGCAACTTGTCATCCATCCGTAATCTTCAGATGTTGAAGAGTTAAAGATAGATGAAGATGGCAACTGCAAGCTTCAGAAAGACCTGTTCCATGATATACATCACCAGTGAAGACCAATTCCACCAATCCTTTTGGAATTGCAGTGATTTTTCTTTTTAAATCGCCTAATTATTTTTAATTTTCAGTGCAATACTGGTTAGCTTCACGTGCATCTATAATTGAAAATTCACAATAGGGATCATTTACGCTCTTATAAAAAGGGCCACTTACGTTCTTATAAGTATAGCTAGGCTGCATGGGCCTTTATCTAAACACATTGTGGGTATGCTGCTAGTTAATTAAGCATTTCGACCTGAGACGTTTGTGTCATCAGCCATGACTTATGGTTTTTTACAGCCCTCAAAAAATTATGTTTTTACCCGGTCTTACCTGCTAGCTCCCACTAAATTTTTACCAAGTCGCCAGCCGGCCCCTGCTTTATTAAACTACTGCTAGCTAATTTGCTAGAGTAGGTCGTTGAGCTTGATATCACTCGGGTTCAAACCCAGTGCTTGCCTCCTTTCTTAAGAAGCTCCCCGCACATTAAAAAGAAACTAATCATTTATCGATAGAGCTTCATACTTGATATTTCTAGTGAACAAAACTTTCTAGTATTAGACTACTTATATATGTGTACTACTACTACTACCTCGTGATAGATTAGCACTGCCGTTCTCATACTCCTCTTGGCATTGCTAACTTGGTATTGTTAATGGTCAGCAACAGTTTCATACTTGCCATGCGAAACCTCATCGCACTGATGCTGTTCATTCAGATTGCAGTGGCCGCCACCAGTTCATCGGAGGCAAACATCACCTTGGATGGCTGTGAGAGCAAGTGTGGAAACTTGGATGTCCCCTACCCGTTCGGCACCAGCTATGGCTGCCACCGGCAAGGTGGCTTTAAGGTCAAATGTGACCACGCATACATCCCTCACAAGCTCTTCCTTGAGGGCGATGACATGGACTTGGAGGTGCTAGAGATATCCATCCAGAACAGAATGGTGCGCGCCCGGGCCACCGTCTGGCCCTTCGCTGCCGGCAACATAAGCGACATGGTTGTAAAAGTCGTCCCTGCTAACCTCCAGCCATATGTTCTCTCCACTGATCGGAACAGCATCGTCATCGTTGGCTGCGGATTCCAGGCCTCCGTACGGACGATGATGTCTTCACTGCAAGGGGAAACTGTGTTTGCATCGTGCGCGCCATCCTGTACACAGCAGAAGCACCAGCCCAACCGATGTGAAGACGATGGCTGCTGCGAGCTGGCCATCCCGACAGGCCTAACGTCCTTCACCGTCCAGTTCTCTTGGTTGGACCAGAATGCTCACGTCCAGATGTCTTGCACGGTGGCCGAGACGAGACCGGAGTTTGGCTGCATCAGCAAGAACAGCGAGTGCCTCGATTCCACAAGCAGCGCTTATGGTTATGTCTGCCAGTGCAAGGACGGCTACAACGGCAACCCTTACGTTACAGATGGATGCCATGGCTCTGGAACTGGAATACGTCTGGCAGCTGGTGAGTTAGACACAAACACCTTCCACTCCATTATGCAATTATAAATTCAATATTGTAATTTGTGGACAGTATGTTCTCGCAGGAGTATTTCTCGCAATTGGAATTAGCATTGGTTTGTTCCTTTTGCTTCTGGCTCTTGCTGCCATCTTTGCTAACAAAAGACTGAAGATTCGCAAATCGATCTTTCCATGGCAATGGGTTTTGAGGGCCATCAACATGAAGGTGGGCATAAAGTGTCCCGTTTGAAATAAACTCATAGACTAGCAATGGAACTTTTGTCTCGAGACAACATCCAAACAGCTTCACTACGTTTCTGTGGTTGATTTGAGACAGGATGGCAACTTCATTGATGAACTCGTCGATCTCTTTCTGAACTGACACTCTTGACTTTTTAATGGCTACAACACGCTGATTTGACAATATACCTTTGTAGACTGTGCTATGCCCTCCGTCACCCAGGATACGGGTTTCATCAAATTTATTTGTTGCCTTCTCAAGCTCTTCCAGGTTGAAAATCATCTTTTCGGCAATATCTTTATCTACTAGTTGTCGGAGGAGCAACCCACGGTTTTGCTTAAAAAAATACTCTTTCATTTTCTTTGATTTGCGAATCTTCAGTCTTTACGTTAATCACTTAGCTAGCCAGATGCACACTAACCTGAAGTAACTAGCAGTATTAGATTTTTGGTCCTATGCAAATTTGCCTTAATCCTTGATATCATCTTCACTTGGATGCAACAGACTAGTGATTATCATAGATGAAACTAGTCTGATGTGCTGGGCCTAGGACCATCGAGCCTGCATGTCAGTGACTACGTCAAAGAGAAATTACATCTCAGGTTTCTTGTCCTTCATAGATACCCAACCTTAGATGATACTCCCTCCATCCCAAATTGTAAGACGTTTGACTTTTTTTACCTCGACTTTGATCACTCGTCTTATTCAAAAAATTTACACAAATATAGTCAAATTTAAATCATTCTTAAAATTATTTTATTATTAAGGCTAGCCATAACAAAAAAATATGATATTTTACAAAAAAAAAATTGAATAAGACAAGCGGTCTTGGAGTAAAAAAAGTCAAACGACTCGGAGGGAGTAACAAAGACAACACGAGGTGGAAGTGTCTGAATCATACGTCATTTTCACTCGTGTCTATTACACTACCCCAATAACAGTTGAGGGGATTGCCTTACTGACATCCAAACACCATCCAATGTCAAAGGTTGGATGGCGCAAAATTCCCAAAATTTTACGTCATCGCATTCCAATGTCAGAGCGAGGTTCCTTGTTTATAAGTATATGGGCAGGGATGGTTAAAGCAACCATTTTCGATCTGACCTGCAGGCCATCAGCACTGTAAGTCTTGTAGTTTATGTTTCTCACAGAGTTACGGTCTCACCTGCCAGTGGACTTTGAATTGGCAAACGTTTCTCCTTACGCGCCAAGGCACGGTTACCTACTGCCCTGTCAATCTACCATACTTACTAAACCACTTACTGAAGTCTAACAACATTACTCGTGCTTGCAATTTCAGACGAAAGGTGCCGCTCGATGCGTAGCCTCACCGTGTCGCTGCTGCTGCTGCTGATGCAGCTCGCGGCGGCGGGCATGAGCATGATCACTTCGTCGGCTGCCGCGGCGGCCATCGCCTTGCCCGGCTGCGACAGCAAGTGCGGCGGCGTGGACGTCCCCTACCCCTTCGGCACCAGAGACGGCTGCCACCGGCCGGGCTTCGAGGTCACCTGCGACCGCGCCCACCAGCCGCCAAAACTCTTCCTCGGCGGCGGCGCCGCCGCTGGCCCGGAGGTGCTGGAGCTCTCCCTCCGGAACAGCACGGTGCGCGTCCGCAGCGCCGTATGGTCCTTCGCCGCTGGCGCCGCCGGCACCACGACCGCCGCCGCGACGATCGACGTGCTCCCCGGCAACAACCTCACCCACTACGTGCTCTCCGCCGCGCGGAGCGGCGTGGCCCTCGTCGGCTGCGGCTTCCATGCCACGGCGGCGCGGCGAGGCGGGAACGCCGCCGCGGCGTTCAGCTCGTGCGCGCCGTCATGCCCGGGCGCAAAGAAGAGGGAGCTCCGGCACGGGCCGTGCGACGGAGCTGGCTGCTGCGAGGTGCCCATCCCGGCGAGCACCGTCACGTCGTCCTTCGACGTCAAGTTCTCCTGGCTGGAGAAGAACGCCACGGACCGGCCGGCGTGGGTGGTGCCCGGCGCCAGCGTGTTCGTGGTGGAGACGGAGTGGTGGCACGACAGGGACAACGTGGTGCCCGTCAAGCTGTCCCTTCTCAACTCCGGCAACGCCACCGGCTTCGTCATCCCGGCCGTCCTGGATTGGACGCTGAACAAGTCGTCATGCGCAGCGGCCAAGGGGATGGCAGAGGACTTTGGCTGCGTCAGCAAGAACAGCGAGTGCATCAACTCCACGAGCAGCGCCTATGGGTATGTGTGCCGGTGCAGCGACGGCTACAATGGCAACCCTTACGTGCTAGATGGGTGCCAAGGCTCTCGTCGAATGCACATTGCAGCTGGTAAGTTTGATGATCCATTCACCTTCTCTAGCTAGCCCTTTTCATTATCACAGTTTCAAGATTGAGATTTGAAGGTGTCATATTAAATGTTTACACAGGAGTGTTTTTTGCTATGGGGGTTGGCATCGGTATGTTCGTTTCGCTTCTGGTTCTTGCTGCCATCTTTGCGACAAAAAGACTGAAGATTCATAAAGCCAAGAAAATGAGGGAGAAATTCTTCAAGAGAAACCGGGGGTTGTTGCTTCGACAGCTAGTAGATAAGGACATTGCCGAAAGGATGATCTTTAGCTTGGAAGAACTTGAGAAGGCAACAAATAAGTTTGATGAGGCTCGCATCCTGGGTGGTGGAGGGCATGGTACTGTCTACAAAGGTATACTGTCGAATCAGCGTGTTGTTGCCATTAAAATGTCAAGATTTATCGTTCAAAGAGAGATTGATGAATTCATAAATGAAGTTGCCATCCTTTCCCAAATAAACCATAGAAATGTAGTGAAGCTTTTTGGATGTTGCCTTGAGACTGAAGTTCCATTGTTGGTCTATGAGTTCATTCCAAATGGGACGCTTTATGCCCACCTTCATGTTGACAACCCTCAAAAACCACTACCATGGAAAGATCGGCTGCGTATCGCCTTTGAAGTTGCCAGTTCTCTAACGTACCTTCACGCAGCTGCTTCGACATCAGTGGTGCACAGGGACATAAAGACATCAAACATACTACTTGATGATCGATTGACTGCGAAAGTGTCGGACTTCGGTGCCTCGAGAGGCATTGCAATTGATCAGTCAGGAGTGACTACTGGCATACAAGGAACATTCGGCTATATGGATCCTGAGTATTACTACACTAGACGATTGACTGAGAAAAGTGATGTCTATAGCTACGGCGTTATGCTTGTTGAACTTCTAACAAGAAAGAAGCCAACTGTGTACATTTCACCGGACGGTGTCGGGCTTGTGGCACACTTTGTCACTTTACTGAGTCAAGGTAAGCTCAGTGAGATACTAGATGAGCAGGTTATCGAAGAAGGAGAAGAGGAGGGCAAACAAGTGGCAGAAATAGCAGCAATGTGCTTGAAGATGCAGGGAGAAGACAGGCCAACTATGCGGAGCTTGGAGATGAGACTTCAAGGACTGCAGGGTTTAGATATTAACTTTTCAGCGGTCGAGGAGGATCAGGTGAATGAAATGAGCGGCCAAATATTTCGAGGAGGAAATGCCAACGCCGATGACAACAGTAGGCATTATAGCATCGAGGAAGAGATTTTGTTTTCTGCAAGCTTGGAGCGATGATCGTACAAACCACTTTCACATCCAACAGCTCTAAGTCATCTCTAGTGTATTAATATTGTTTAATACTTGTTTTTTCTGACTCACGGTTACTGTTGGTTGCCCAGTGGTACTCCTCATCAACCAATAGATTTAATGCTTTCATCTCACTTGTCCCAAGAAATGTCATGTATTCCCTCGTTTCAATTACAATTCATATGACTTTTTTTTTTACAACTCGTCTTATTTAAAAAATTTTGCAAAATATCAATTTCTTTGTTATGGTTTGCTTTATTAATAAAAGTTTTTCACGAATGATTTAGATTTGACTATAGTTGCACTTTTTTTAATAAGATGAGCAGCCAAATTTGGAGTGATTAAAAGAAGTCAAACGAATAGTAATTTGGAATGGAGAGAATACAAATCAACATTGGAATTTTTCTAATTGTAGTGAGGAAATGACATATTGCAGAACATGAGCACTTCGTCAAGTAATCTGATACTAAAATTCTGAAGTTGCAAAAGAAAATTATTTGAAATGTAAGCTGCATAGGTCTAACAAAAAAGAGTGAAAAAATATTGCAGATGAAAGTTCAGAAAATATCCAACATGCACCAGTGGATTACATTATTTCCCGAGCGGAGAACGTGGTGTCGTCAGTGCTCATCTCCTCCATGACGCTTGCATATGCATCTGATATCCAACAAACTGTTCACAGCCATGCAATCACAGACAAGAAGTTTTTAACCGGCGGTTACCGTGACAAGCAGTCCTAATAAACTAGCACCTGCCCAAACTGAATGGCGTCAATTCTGATGGACCATCAGTCCATCATATATTGCCTGCCTGACTGCAATAATGACGCCCCGGCACACGCAAAACATCAACAAAAATAAACTCTGAACCGTGTTCTTGCCGTCCATCTTACGAACAATTCTGAACACGAACCCAAGCAAAATGATAAATAGTTGTACACTCACGACTTCACAAGACCACAACAACCAAGCTACACCGATCCATGGCTTGTAAGGCTTTGCTAATAATTTCACTTGCAGTAGCAGCAGCGGCGCTGCCTCGGCCGTCGTCCAGCACAACGGCGGCGGATGATCCATGGCGCAGCTGCACCACCAGCTGCGGCAACATCAGCATCGCCTACCCATTCGGCGTCGAGGCCGGCTGCTACCGCGACGGCTTCAACCTCACCTGCGACCGCTCCTACCAGCCACCCAAGCTCTTCCTCGGTGACGGCGCCACCGAGGTCACCGACATCTCCATCTCCACTGGCACTGTACGAATCCGCAGCGCCTACGTCAACATCACCGGCCTCGTCCTCCCCTCCGGCGACACCGTCACCGCCGGTGGCCTCGCGAACCGGACGGTATGGAGCGCCGGGCTCCGCTCCGGCGGCCCGTTCTTCCTCGCGGAGGAGATGAACAAGCTCGTGGTGGTGGCGTGCAACGTGCAGGTGCTCCTCCTGGGCTCCGGCGACGACATCGTCAGCGCCTGCTCGGCGCTCTGCCCGGAGCTCATCACCGGCGGCGACAATGGCACCTCGCCGGCGCACCGGTACCTGTACTACAACGGCGGCTGCTGCCAGGCGACGGTGCCATTGGGATACACCTCCTACCCCGTCGAGGCTCGCAAGCTTGACAGCACGGCGGCGATCCGTACCAACATCTTCTACGTCGCGGAGCGCGGAGTGAACTTCACCATCGACACGGCCATGGCCGAGGACTCGCCGCCGGAGACGCTCCCGGCCGTGCTGGAGTGGGTGATCGCCGGCGCTAACTCGACGTGCCCGGCGGATGCGCCGGCGCCGGAGTGCCGGAGCAACCAAAGCTTCTGCCAGGACTCCACTGCCGAGGGGCACAGAGGGTACATCTGCCGCTGCAAGGATGGCTACGATGGCAACCCCTACATCACAGATGGATGCCAAGGTTAGTGATGACTGAACACTAGATTTTGTTTCAAATTTTTTTTGGGAGTCTTATTACCTTTTTTTTTTATCTGTATACAGATATCAATGAGTGTTTGCTACCAGAAATCCATCCCTGTTATGGTGGATGTAAGAATACATTGGGTGCGTACCAATGTCATTGTCCTGAAGGCTTTACAGGCAATGCTTCTGTACTAAATGGGTGCAAAGGTATATACCAAGATTTTGATCAGATTGGCCTCTGCATATAACACAAGACTGAGAGTTTTCTGTGATTTTCGTAGACATTGACGAATGCGCGCACCCAAATGTCCACCAGTGCTATGGTGAGTGTATAAATTTGCCTGGAACATTTGAGTGCAGATGCCCATATGGGACACATGGGAATGCCAAGAAAAAACGGGGATGCATCTCAATGGTGAAGTCCTACACAGGTACAGATAACTAGCTATACAGATCTAAGAATTCTAGAGTTTGCTATGAGACCAACCAACAGTTAGTATAAGACCATCTGTGTTTCAAATAAAAAGGAATTACTTTGTTTAGAAATTATCAATAAGAGAATATATGTGATGAAATGGGCTATATATACGGTGAATCATTTAATATCGAGTAAGATTATTCACGTTCTATTTCTGAGTAGCAAACCAGAGATGCAGATGTGAAGTTGGACCAACAATTTTCTGCTCCTTTCAATGTAAAGTTCTATGCTGACGACAGAAACATAAATTGATCACACGCTCTTCTCAAAATGACAACATATTTGCAGCACTTGGTGTTGGTCTAGGAGTCGGGGTTGGCTCTACTCTTCTACTTCTGGTTGTCAGTGTTCGTGTCATGAAACATAAGTTCAAGCTACGGAAGGCAACAAAAATGAAGGAGAAGTTCTTCAAACAAAACCATGGGCTATTGCTACAGCAATTGGTATTCCAGAGGGCAGATATTGCTGAAAGGATGATTATTACCTTGGCAGAGCTAGAGAGGGCAACAAATAATTTCGACAAAACTCAAGAAGTTGGTGTTGGAGGACATGGAACTGTGTATAAAGGAATTCTTGGCCTAAATGTTGTTGCTGTCAAGAAATCAAATATTATAATACAGAAAGAAATTGATGATTTCATAAATGAGGTGGCCATTCTTTCCCAAATCAACCACAGGAATGTTGTGAGGCTCCTTAGGTGTTGTCTTGAGACAGAAGTGCCTCTGCTGGTTTATGAATTCATTTCGAATGGCAGTCTTAGTCATCATCTTCATACTAAAGGACCATCAAAGCTATCATGGGATGATCGATTGAGGATTGCACTTGAAGTTGCTAGAGCTCTGGCCTATCTACACTCTGCTGCATCAATACCAATATTCCACAGAGATATCAAGTCTTCAAACATACTTCTTGATGACAGTTTTACTGCGAAAGTATCAGATTTCGGAGCCTCAAGATACATTTCACTTAACCGAACAGAAGTGACAGTCAGTATTCAAGGAACCATGGGCTATGTAGATCCCACGTATTATTATACTGGTAAATTGACAGACAAAAGCGATGTCTTCAGCTTCGGAGTTCTGCTTATAGAGTTGCTTACCAGGAAGAAACCATCTGTCTTCACTTGTAATGATGGCAGCCTTGTTGCACAGTTCCACTTGCTTCTAATGGAGGGAAATCTGGTACAGATAATTGATCCGCAGATCACAGAGGAGGAGGATGGAAGGGTCCACGAAGTCGCTGAGCTTGCAGCAAGGTGCACCAGACTGAAACGACAAGAAAGACCAACAATGAGGCAAGTAGAGATGGAGCTAGAGTACGCAAGCACATCATACAGAAGCAAGGAAGTTTAATCAGCATCATATTGTGGGACAATGTGTGACAACCGGAACAGGATTCTTCAGGGAGGAAACAAGCCGACAGTTCAGCATGGAAGAGGAAATATTGCTGTCAGCACGGTATCCTCGATGACAATGTTTAGGATGAAAAAAAAAACTACATCATCTCTTGGGTTACAATAAAAAAGTTCAACAAAATGACGAGACAATATATGTATATCCATAGGTGCCGACAACGGTCAACATGAAAACAGAATTCTAGTGAGAACCTAATGTGTTCTTCCATTCAATCATTCTGTTGTGTAAATGTACATACTTTTTTCCTAAAAAAAATCCCCTCAAAATAAATGTACAATACTTGGGTCGTGTAAAACAGTAAATCTCATTCTGACTTGCACTATAGCATAGCGGTTCGCCAAAAACAGAGGTAGCACTTTCTGTTTCTTACTGAAATTTGGACAGGTCAGACATGACGTTTGAAATTTTAATTGGGACACAAGGTTCCTTATTCTAACTTTCAACTGCAACCGAAAAAATATGAGTTGAAATTAAAACTTTTAACTGCACAAGTGAACTCGAATTTTATAAGAAAGATTCACCAAACCTCGACCACATTTCGGAGCTCCACTTTTGGCCATATGCTACTCTGGCGGCTTCCAGTGTCGAGGCACTAGAAATCTAGAATGCCGAGCTGTAGATGTCGATTAAGATGGTTGAGTTAGCACGGGGAGGTAAGACGTCACGGTGGAATGTAGGGTTGTCGATCGAGCGCGGAGAATAAGCGGACTGGTTGGTGGAGGCGATGCAGAGAGGCGAATCTGGGGCAGAGAGTGGATGCGCTCTGAGCAGTGAACACGCGGCGAGTTCCTTGTCGAGGGTGGGCGGCCTGAGCCGCCACGGTGCTGTGGCGGCGGGCCGGCGGCGTACGGCTGGCCCGAATTGATGCATTTTTGTTTCTCCAGAAATGCCTCTGATTGCAACGCAATTTATTTCGTAACCCCAAATATTTACGTTAAACCCCCCAAACATTGGCGATTGGTATATATATATTGACCCCTACTTTCGATAGGGATTAACAATCGCGAATTCGCATTCAGCTTTTAGCATTGAAGCCCTAATTGGGTCCTGGATATTTGCCAACATTCCCAGTTTTAAATGAAGTAGTTTCAGTGAAGTCATACTCTTTTTTGTGCATTGCAATAGGTCGCTGGACAGCAAAAAAGAAAAGGATAATGTATCTTAACTGAATTCTTTTTTGGCAACAGAAACTCTCAGTATGCTTCAGGTTTTCGTCTTATCGAACCCAATCTGCGTAGGATAATTACATGAGATCAACTAGACAACAAATTTGGGCAATCACGTGCGCTTAAGGCAGCGCGCACATATTTTTCAGCAGTTTAATGTGTAATGTCTAACATACATGACACCCAGGTAACCAGGTTGAGCTGGATCTTAGCATAACTGTATCAACTTGATGTAATTGTCTAAGGTTAGCGATGCTTAATTATCCAAACAAAACATACACCTTGTACTTCACCCAAAAAAGGAAGAAAAAAGAAAAATGAAAATACACGCCACATACAGTTGTTCGGCTTTTTGCTTCCCAAATACATTAGCTAGGATGCCCAAGGGTGGAGCTAGCCACTTGGAGTGGGTACCAACGTCACAATCTGGTTCTTGATGATGCTCATAAACATCTCGATCTCCCTGAAGATCGGGATGCTCTGAGAGCTGCACGGCTGCAAACCTGACAACGCTGAATCGAGGATGTGTGCGACTTCAGCAGGTTGATACTGCTTCTCCGTGCAGTTCTGACAAATGGTACCGATGGCAGCGTTAGACCATTAGGCATATTGGGAGAGTTGGAATGTTAACACCGAACAAAATGCAGCGTTGGGATGATTTACCTTTATCATAAGCATCATAGCCACACAGGATGAAATCAACTCGGTAGGAAATTGGCCATCAGAATCACAACCGTTTGGCAATCTTGAACTCATATTTGTTGCAGGAGCAGGTGTGCCGTTCTCTTGATACGATGTGTTTGACTGACCTGAATCAGGAGGTATCCGTCTTATGCCAAGTATGCTTGAACCAGAGCCAGTACCGCGGCTATTCAAGTCATCTAGTGCTTCACCTATTTTTGCAAAAGCATTCTCTCCTTCACTCACTTTGCACATTGCCTGGTGAAAAGTAAAAAAAAAAAGAAGCAATAAGTGTGTAGGGCATGAAATATAAATTTAAAAGGTGAGGGCAGGAAAATGACTTAAATCTATGTAGCACCAAAAAAGGAGAATTAAATAGGTAATGCTTCAGCCAAATAATGAAATTATTATGAATACTAAATGCATCCACTAATCTAATTCAATAATAGAAATAACTATCAACAGTGAAATATATGGAAGCTACCTGAACAAGCTGACAGCAGTTCATCTCAAACGCAAATGTCCAATTGTAAACAAGTTCAAGACTAATTTAAAGAAAAAATTCAAGCATAGATGATCAGTATATATAAACCGGTCCCAGGTTTCAGGTGGTATCATGAATTAGTATTTCGATAGGAAGTTTCATATTTCTTTCAACAATCATTAGTGTAGTGAGTAGTGAAAACAGAGTACAGTTTATTGATTTCTTGTAAATGTAAATTTTCTTGTTCCCCTAAGAAACGTGAAAACAATGCTCGTTCAGTCCAAAATGTAGAGTTAATAACTCAAACTACATAAAGCGATAAGTAGATCAGAACCATGAGAACCTTATGTCAGACAGCATGATATTGTACAGAAAAGAATACAAATAATCCTGAACAGCAGACCTGGATAGCAACATTGACCATCATTTTTGCTCTGCATTTTGAAGTTTCAATAACTTCAATCACTTGAGATCCAGACTCTGGATTAATATAACGAAAGAGGTTATATGGATCTGGTGCTCCAGCAAAGGCTATGCCATTTTCCATTGATTTAGGATATGACTCTACTGGATTCCCATGATATGTGTTACGCTGGCGAAGTGAAAGCAAGGCTGCAGCTACCTGAGTACAAAAATATGTTATCCACACATGAAATCTGAAGTTATTAAAGTGATAGCTTGAACTTAGGAATGTTACTTGATCATTGGAATCTCTTAGCTGCACAAGCACCATAGCATATTGCTTCCTGAAATGCTCCAAGTCTCTGATAATTTCCCCTTCCTTTTGCTTTCCAGAAACTTCTTCATTCATGTGCCTCAACTCTACCAGCAAAGCTTCCTACAAAAGATTTATAATTCATCATAACCCACTTGAGTGATGTAAACTTCAAATGCATGTGTATTCAATAATAATAATAATACAATGTCCGATATGTTTAATGGCAATACAAACCACAGATCCATAATGATGCTTAAAAGTTAAACAGTTACATTTCTCCGTAATCACACCATGGTCTGGGAACTAAAAGGAACTCATCTTTCACACCCACATTGTATACTCTATTCTCTATGGCTGGTCCAGCCTGAATGGATAAGATTAAGACAATACTACTGTAAAATATAATATACTAATAGGCGGACTGTCCTATCAGCTTTCAGATTGTTGAAAGGGCAATATTGTAAATTTATGGATTTGAGTGCATCAAATTCTTAGTTGCAATGCAACAAAGCTCCGTAGGAAGGATACACTGCATATAACGCACGGGATTCATTGATTGAGCCTCAGGGGCAAATATATAGGCGTACAAGACTTGGGGGCAACACACCTCCCCAAGATTTTTGCTATACTATCAAAAATACTCTGATAAGCTACAACTTAGAAAACAAAGATGGTGGAGATTTTAATTGAGCTATGCAATTTGTATCCATTTGCAAACATTAGAGAGACGAAAACAAGGCATAAGCCTTGTTGCACTTGCCTTTTTGTCAAGAGCACGTGATAGTTCAGCAAGGGCTCTTATATCGGCTTCTTTTTCCTGTATCTGTGAGAGAGTGCATGGCTGATTGTACATTGCCTGTTGTGTAGCAGCTGCAACCTCATTTACCGCCGCTTTGGCCTGTGCAATGGAATCAAATGAGTCAACCCATTGTGTAAATCCCAAAAGGAGTACACACAAAAAGTAGGTAGCTTCACGTCAAACATGCTACCTTAGCTTGCTTCATTAAGGTACTCATCGGATGACCAGCAGGGATATGGAAGCTTGCATCAGCACCATTCAAATTTGATGCAAATCTTGCTGCACCACCAGTAACCAACTCTTTCATCTGATCCTCATTTATGTCTGAAAAGCGGCTATAAAATTCATTGACAATGTGTTGTCTGAGAGACTCAGGGAAATTTTCTGGAGGATGCAGGGGCATGCAATCAATATCCTGAAAAACAAGTTCCTTTCAGTAAACCACATTTGGCATGCAATCGGTGTGAAGAAGATAAGTCTTTAGTCATGTCAATCTTCAGCGGAAATAAGACATAACAATCTTCTATGCTTAATTGTTTTACTATGTTATTGCAAGTCAAGGTAATGTCTGCAGTATAAGTAACATAAAGATCAGCTGTGTTAATGTCAAAAGGCACTGAATGAAACTAAGATTAAATGATAAAAAACATAAGTGAGAAAGTAACTTATTTACCATCACAAACTCAACACCCAGTTCAGGTCGATCAAACTGAACCCGGCAACGATTATGATCAACAGTCAGCACACTTCCATCATGGAGTTCCCTTGTTCTAGGATGGCAGGCTATAACACGCTGCCCAACTGACAGAGGTCGTGCCAGATCTGTCGGTAGACCTTCTCTAACGCCAGATCGAAGTTCAGCATAGTGCTGTCTAACTGAATCACGATACTGGGAAAGCTTCTCTCTCTCCTCACACAAAAACTGTTTTGACAATCGACGGGGCTTTCCAAGAGAACTGCAGAACATTAAACTTAGGCACAAATACATACAAAGTTAACAAAATATATTGAAGACTACGAACCTCCGTATGACACCCCACTCAACACGAGTCAGTCGTGGAACATGACCCAGCTTGACATGATTCAAATACTCAACAAATTCACTCTTCGCAAACCACGGATAATCAAGTGCACTGTAGAACCATTCAAACATGCACCATCTACGGAGCAAACGTGATGACAAGCAGTGAGAGAATTTGTCCTGCGACGGGTTAGAGTAAATATGACTTTTCCCTCATGCCCAGTAATGGAAACATCAATCAGCACATGTAACAAGATAAAAGGAAGTACCTTGACATCAATAATATTACTGAGTGAATAAGACAGTTTATCACTTCCGGAATCACCAGCACCCTCCGTAGGTTTACATTCTTGACTTAGCGATTTTTGAATGCCTAATTTGCGACGACTTTTTACCTTTGAGGTCCAATCAGCTTGTGGAGTCGTTCCACCTTGTGTAGTTGTCTCTGCAATATCCATGAGCACTTATCCAAAATCAGTAGTGCTGGAGAACATCCCCATAGTTGAACTTTTTTTTTTCTTTTGAAATTAGACTTATATGAGTATGCTGTATGCCTACCTTTATTAGAAGATGCTTTCCCTTCTTCAGCAGACACCTACAATATATAGCAGAACAAGAATTATGTTCTATCCAGCAAGCATAAGGCGATTAGCAAGGGCAAAACTTGACTGTGCATAGTTGGTGAAAATTTGACAAAGTACAGAGCAATTGAGTCAAGGCTTGGTACAATTTTGTATGTTGCCATCATGCCATTTTGATATTATTGTTACAGAGTCAAAATCAAGCAGTGCAACGTGGATCAAGCTCTGCAAAGTGCAGAATCCCCACAGGGTCCCAGACATCAAGGGTCATCTTAGTGTGTGGTTGCTGGTTGAATATTTGAAATTATGGGACTTCGAAGCGATCAGACAGTAAGCATATAGATCAAATCACATTTGTGACCTAGCCTACAAACCTACATATTAACTTCTTCAACATATGCAATGACAAAAAGGTATTTGCTGCTTTAGAATTTATTCAGTACAGCTAAACCCAGGCTCTAATAACTTGTCATACAGTCAAAATATATAGGTTAAGGTTGCCTAGATCACCAATTTACATCCATTATATGCAAAAATAAACTCATCCCTGTTAAGTACGCATGGCACATGTTTAGAGCAATTTGGTTTGAGAAACTGGAAGAAGTTGGTCTAGCGCCAACCTGTCTCTAATAAGAACAAAGACTACTAGGGGCAAAAGGCGGGCAGAGGGCTGTCCCATGAAAATTGTGGAGTGGTCCTTTATGGACAAATAAATCTACAATGGTTGTTGAACTTCAAGCAAATAATCCATTAAGGAAGGAAGAGTTCGATAGATACCTCAGTCTTCAACACATCTTTTATTATATTCTTTTCTTCTTTTGAAACCTGTATATAAATAAAGCATACAAGTTTACGCACACCATAAACGAATTATGGCGAAGAACTAAATAATGGTGGTCGCAGATGGAATAGCAGTAGTGAGCTTAAGAAACTACATTATAATATAGTGGCACTATCACAGCAAGAACTGGTATCGTGGTCCAAACAATACTGCAGGGTATGTTTGAAATTTTACGTGATACATACACATGCTATGCTCACAAATTTATGTGCAATATTTACTCACATTAGATTGATATAAGAAACACATAATAAACAAATATAAACATAGAGTCCTCTTAGAATATAGCAATCAATGGCAGTATGTACACTACACTGAAAACAATCCATAACGAACTCACTCCGCAGTTTATAAACTTGACTACACAATTTATAACCTTCAATTATAGATCAAATAATACTGCTTCTCGCGGAAGCGGTCAACAAATACCAATTTGAAAATTGAAAGTACCTTTCCCATCGAAGATTTCCTCCTCTTTTTTTCTGTGTTAACACCACATGTACAAGCTTGGTGCTTTACTTCAGAAGTGGTGCTCCCATCATGATGAGGATCTTTAACAGCTCTCCATTTTTTCCTAGTAACCATATCAGTGCTTGCAATATCTGACTGCCTTTTGAGTTTTTTTGCCGTACTTTTGGAGTTCTGCTCATAAACTGGTATGGTTGCAGGCTTTCCATCAGAATCATTGTCTTTGTTTTCATCCTTGATCTGTGCCGACGATTCTGGAAGATCATTAGGTGTAATATCATTAACAGAAGCAATGTGCTAAAAAATAAGGCTAGATCTGCAGGTCTGGTGCCTACTAAGCAAGATAGGAAGCCACCTTTAGAAAAGGCAAACAAAATCATTACAAAATAAAATATTGATGCGAGCTAATTTTGAAATAGCACTTTTCACATCGACTTCTGTGAGATTTCTCAGGCAACTGGTATGGCTTTTACAACTTAGAAAATATCCACCACTGTGCATGGAGTTATGGGAGAATTGGGCTAAATAGTTTCAGCGACACCAATTGTGGCATTTGCTGGAGCATGATCGCTAAGTTGCTACTTTGTTGAGTAACAGTACAGAAGTTCAGACATTTCCAGAAGATGTGTCCACTAAATTATCAGTTTGCAAAAATTTGTCAAACAACAAAAATGACTTCTCAATAACAGCTGTGTTCCAAGAAATGACCTTGATTTATTTGTCACTTGTAGAATTATTATGAAATATCCTCCAGTGATTAGTTAGAATTTAGAATACAAAACCCTGCGTTACGGCATTGCTGGTGACACAGAACTGTCATGTAGCTTAACCCCTCTAAACATGCCTATAGACTGTCCAAACCTTTATGCAAATTAGAGTCAGAAGCATGGCAGATAGAGTTAAACACACAAAATGAACCACTGCACCTGATATGATACAACAATTGCATGAATCTGCCACTTGCCACTTAGTACAAGGTGGGAAAAACAATATGGTAATGGAACAGCAGAGTAAAATCGGTTGCATCTGAAGATAGTATTTAAAACATTAACACAAAAGTAACAATAGTATAAGATAAGACTAACCAGATTCAACAACTGAAGATGGTTGTAGGATGTTCACAGATAGATCAGCTAAAGTATGTAATGCATCTAGAGCTGAACTTTCATCTGCAAAATAAGGATGGATTGAAGGCTTACACTGTGAAGAAAAGCAATAATAAAAAAGGTTATCCTTGCAACTAAACAAGCATCACAACAATGAGTGTAGGTCAAAAGCAAGCGACTAAACTAAAAAACAGTAAAATAAATCCTTAATCAGGTGCTATTGAATTCTACCAAACTTGTTGGGATATTGTCAAAAAAGATATCTTGGATTTATTTGAAGATCTGCACCAAGGAAACTTAGACGTAAGCAGGCTGAATTATGGGATAATCACTCTACTCCCTAAAGTAGGGGATGCTAACAAGATCCAGCAATTTAGACCCATTTGCCTTCTCAACTGCTTATACAAGTGGATTACTAAAGTGCTGACCCTAAGAATAGCACCTTATGCTGAGAAACTAATTAGTAGAGATCAAACAGCCTTTATGAAAGACAGAAATATCATGTCTGGGATTATGGCCCTCCATGAAATTCTGCATGAAACAAAAAGACAGAAAAAAGTTGGGGTAGTTTTGAAATTGGATTTCGAGAAAGCCTATGATATGGTAGACTGGAACTTCTTATTTGATTGCCTCAAATATAGAGGATTCTGTGATAAGTGGATTGATTGGATCAAAAAAGTTGTCATGGGAGGAACCATAAGTGTTAAACTCAATAATCAGATTGGACCATATTTTGTGAGTCATAAAGGTGTCAGACAAGGTGATCCCTTATCCCCTATTTTGTTCAATTTTGTAGCAGATTGCTTAACTAAAATGGTTCATAGTGCTCAAGCCAGTGGCCTGATTCAAGGGCTAGCTGATAACCTGATTCAAGGGCTAGCTGATAACCTGATTCCTAAAGGAGTTGCCATACTTCAGTATGCAGATGATACAATCATTTGTCTAGATAACAGTACTGAACATGCTAGAAACATGAAGATGCTTTGGTACTTGTATGAAGTAATGTCAGGATTGAAAATCAATTTCCTGAAAAGTGAAATTGTCTTGGTCAACGGGGATAATAACCTAGCCAACCACTATGCAGAAATCTTCAATTGCCAAATCAGCTTATTCCCCATCAAATACTTGGGGGTTCCAGTTAGCCCCAGTAAATTACATGTGGCTGACTGGGTCCCACTGCATGAAAAAATGGAAAAAAGTTGGACATTTGGAAAGGAGGTGCAATGTCAATTGCTGGTAGAACGACATTAATCAACTCATCTCTGTCCAATTCCCTTATATACCACATGTCCATGTACTGGATGCCTCAAACATCGATCAATATACTGGATAGACAACGAAGGACTTTTTTCTGGCAAGGAGGGGGCCAAAAGAGAAAATATCATCTAGTGAAGTGGGAAGTAATTTGCAAGAGTAAGAGAAGAGGGGGCCTAGGAATCAAAGATATCAGAAAAATGAACATTTGCCTATTATGCAAATGGTGGTGGAGACTTGAAATGAGACAGGCCTGTGGCAGGATCTAATAAAGGCAAAATACATCAAGAATGAGGCACTGAAGAATGTGCAATCTAGATTCGATGACTCTCCCATATGGAAGGATCTCATGAAAGCCAGACATCTATTTAAGGGGAAGAAAAGTCAGAACTGGCAATGGGAAGAATACTCTTTTGTGGGTAGATGCATGGATGGGAGAAATTCCTCTATGTACTAAATACACTGTGTTGTTTGAACTCTGCAACGAGAAGGACGTCACAATCAGTAGCTTTGTTTAAAAAGAGGGGCAATTGTCCTTTAGAAGATGGCAGCCCAATTTCCTTTTTGAACAATGGGAAGAGGTACGCAGAATAGTTTTAAATCAGAATTATACCGAGGAAAATGACCAAATAGCCTGGAAGTGGACGAAGAATGGAAAGTTCTCTGTCAAATCAACATATGACCAACTTACAAGAGATGAAACCAGTGACTCTTACACCAGGATCTGGAAAGCTAAAGTCCCTTATAAAATCAAGATCTTCATATGGCTTATTGAGCAAGGAGCGGTTCTAACAAAAGATAATATGATCAGGAGAAATTGGATTGGGGATCCCAACTGTTGTTTCTGTGATTCTACAGAAACTGTAGATCACCTGTTCCTTCAGTGCCCAACTGCTAGGGTGGTGTGGGGGATTGTGGCAAGAACAATTGGTGCAGCCAATATCCCTAATAATATCAAGCAATACTGGAAATGGATTGAAATGCATTTCCCCAACAATAGGCATGTTCACACGTTTGGCCTAGCAGCCATCTATTGGGCCATATGGAAGGCCAGAAATAAAGCCTGTTTTGACAAAAAACTGATTAAGCACCCTGCTGAAATAATCTGTTACGCTTGTGCCTTTATGAATTTTTGGACAGGTCTTCACAAGATGGATCTTCAAACCCAGATCGGGGAGGGAGTGAAGATCCTGCTCTCGACGGCCCAGGCAAGCGCAACACCGGCTCCCCCCAGGCTGCTTCCGGTCGAGGAAGAAGAGGATCAGGAGGAGGAGGAAGGAACAGCAGCGTCATGACCTTGCTGGCTCCCAATGCAATAGCCCAGCCCAGTGGATGGTCTTTTGTCAAGTAGACTTACATGGTCAAGTTTCAGTTCCCTGTTAATGTCGAACTTCTGGCTGTGCCCTGCGAGGCCGCGCCTATGTTCTGTAGCCTGAACCAGGTTTAGAGAACTAGGCTCCCTTTGTTACCCCCTTTCTGTCTTCTACTTTTTTTTGGTTACCTGAAACCTGGAATGCTGTATTTCCGTTCGTGAATGGAAATGGGGGATAGGCCTCAATTCAAAAAAAAATCCTTAATCAGGTTGCCACTTTTTTTAGAGGAAAACAGTAGGGGTTTTTGCTCCATTAAGGCATGGGCGTGGGTTAATTTCTAGACCCATGGGTCTATCAATGGGTAAAATGTTGGTTTGTGGGCATGGGTCTGGGACTAGGGTACCCATCCCGCAAACCCATGGGTTTTTTAAACCCAGTCCAATATACAACATCAGCCCACCAGCCATATATTGCTCCAAAATACGGATGGTTGAGACTTGTTTTATTTTAGCGTCATTTAGGCAGTGATCATTGAGACATTGACATTGTGCTTTGATCTTGCTCATCATGACATGAACCTTTTAATTTGATGGCCTTAGTACTGTTTAAAGCTCTTATTTGTGCCAATGATCATATTAGTTGTGGTTGGTTGTTTATATTGTTAATGGGCACGGGCGACCCGCTGGTGCATGGGCTTGGGTCAAATTTTGAACCCGTCGTGGGTCATGGGTTTATTCACGGGCAGGATTCATATTCGTGGGCATGGGTTTGGGATGGCAAAACCCAGCGGGTTTGAACCCATTGCCATCCCTGTAGGGGAAGCTCCCACTGTAGTAAATAGATATACTGAAAAAATAAATAAAAGAGCTATACAAGACCTGAGAGGGGCAAGGTCTTTCCAGAAGAGAGTACAGATCAAGACGAGCAGCAAGAACAGCTAGACAAGTGATCTTAGCCAAGAAGAAAAGGATATTTCTAACGTGGCTCTAGTTCTATGCCAATTGCAAACAGGCTTCCTTGGAAAAACATGTTCTCTAGTTTTGGAATAAAGGTCTGATTTGTCTAAAAAATAGTCATTTCTCTATTTCCAGATAGTCCAATATGCAATGATGAAGACTTCCATGAAGAATGAGCCTTGAAATTCTGCCCTATGGCAGGAAACAATAAGTAACGTGTATGATTCCATTTATGTTTCCCAGGTTACAGAAATCATTAAATTTTACTTTATAGTGCCACAAGCTTGTAAGACATGACCACTTTCGGAAATAGAAATTGGATGGTGAAAAATATGATTCAGAATGGTTATTTCTACATGTTTGATCACCTTGCTGAGACTTTCATCTCACACTTTAAGGGAATGGTTATTTCTAATACAGGGCATGATTTCTTTAATACTTTGTCTTTAATTCCACAGATTAAAAAGATATTGAGCAGTACTGTTACAAAAAAGAAATTGAACATACTTAGTCATTACCCAAATTTCAATTCACACATGAAGAAATAGAATGCTATGGTCATTCATAATTCAGTACTGATGTGCTCTACAGAAAAAAAAATGACTTCTAAAATACATACATACCATCGAAAAACAGTTGGCGGCTTCTTTTATTTGATGTGCTTGATGGCCATGCAGTTTTTCTTCCGAATGCCTCCAGCTCTGGTTCCTCTTTCGCCTTTCTCGCACTATGACCTTCTTCAGTACCACTGCAAGCCTCTCTATCATACTCAAACTGATCACCTGTTTTGCGTGCAGCCTTTTTCCTCCTCTTTTGAGACCTCTTTACTTTCTTCTGAGGCTTGCCAGATGGGGACCCTTTGTTAGTCATCAAATAGGATGTGCCTTTAGGATAGTCACCAGTCTCAGCTTCCCCACTTCCTAAGCTAGCTTCAGGGTAATCAGCATCCAACTGAAATCCATGCAACTTTGAGCTTCCCATCTCTGAATCAGCATTCTGCAAGTGCCCACACAGGTATCTTGATCATGCAATTACTTTACTAAACGAGTGACCAACAAAAATGGGAGAAGGCATAAAATTCTAGTTTCTTACTTTTCTGTCATTACTCTTAATAGGAGACAGGAACATACGATCACCAGATCTCCCAGGCGTTTGAGAAACCTGAGGTGAGCCTCCTCTTTGATATACCTCTGCCAGAGCAAGTGCAGCTACATGAGCTCCTTCATCGTCACCATTGTTAGAATCTGGTTTTGCTTGTCTACTTGGTGCACCTCTCTCATCTCGATGATACATGCTGCCAACAGGTACTCTTGGAGTCCTTTTTCCAACAGCACGTGGCCTGTTGCCTACAAACAAGTCTACAAAGATTTCAAGATCTCAATCAGAAAAGAAAAACTGAAAAATCTTTTTTTATGCTATCGCAGCATGGGTGCTAATATTTGAAAGCAAGTACTTTGTTTCAGTTAAGTTGCAAGGTCATGTTCAAAAGAACTTGTAAGTTGTTGGTATTGAAGGACGATGATGTAACCACATAAATCAAATGCAAATATGAAAGCTGAAAGCTTTTACAGAAAAAAAAAAGAGGGGAGGGGGGGGGCAGGGGGGGGGAGATAATGCCTGTTTGGATCCACAAAGATTGGGAATCCAGCTTTTACAATCTAGCTCGTGATCGAAAGTCTAGACACCCTAGGTTGTGGTCCAGAGTTTACAATCCACCCAACCGAGCGTCCACCAGCTTGTGCGATTCAACCGACCCCCACACCCCAATAAGTTTTAATGATTCGCAATCTACAGGCTAGTTTTCACAATCTGGGGTAGATCCAAACAAGGCCCAAGTGTTCTGAGTGTCTATTTATGGTCCAGGAACAAAATGAAACTGATACAAAATTAGTTTTGCTGAAACAGACAAATTTCATGTGCAAAAAGAATGTGCTGAGGAACCCGGAGACTTGCGGTAGACAATATTGACATCAAGATTGGCATGATAAGAAATCAGATGTTATTATTTCTGCTCTAGAACTAGAATAAGTTGTAGAATCTCAATTTAAACTAATAACTTAACAGTAAAACAATAGATGATATGTTCAAGAAGAAAATTAGAAAATTAACTTAGATGCCTAGTAAAGTAGTAATAATAGAAAATCACAAAGAGTTCTAGCAAAGACTAAAGTTTGCACTACCTTCATGCCTGGCACTTTGCAGAAAGCCGGAAACATACCTAGCATCCCGACTATATCTTGAGGGACATATATCAGAACTAGGATCATAAGATACTCATATTATTGACTTCTAAAACAGGACAGGAAGCGGTGCCATGGATTTAGGATACTACTAATTTCCTACTACCGTAAATCCAACTTAAGATAGTTGCAAGTGCAGTCAAGATCTCAATTAACAGATAAGTGGCTGCCTAAAACGTTTAGTGCCGAAATTATTGAGTTTAATAAAGTATAAACAGAATTCACAATTGTTTCTACATTCTGGAATGAAATAGGACTATATTCTTCTCAGCAACTAAATTGTGCACTATAGAATTTAGCAAACAAAAGACACAAGGGTTAATTATGAGTAATATAATAATAATACAAAAAATCACTGATTTTCATTGCCCTGCTAGTGAACAAAGCATTACTGGTGTCCTGTAAAAAGACCAGGCGTATACATAGGAATATCTCAACTTACCTCCAGAACGTTTTCTCTTCAATAAAGAAAGGCATCCATAGCTTGATGAAGCGGGTTGAGATTGCAATTGATCAGGGTAACGTGTATCAGATGTCTTAGACACAGGCTGAAACTTTGCTCGGCCACGTTTCTGTGGCTTTCTAAAAGTTTTTGGTGAATCATTGCTTTCACGATCACTGTTACTTCCATCCTACAGTCCATAACAGAAGTCCTTGTGAGTAATTTAATAAATGTAATGAAAGGATATCGCATTATTTTCAACTGTACATCATGGCTACTGAAGCCGCATAATAAGTCACATAAGTAGATCCACCATCCAGGAAATTCATATTACAACTGTAATTTGGAACAAATGGTTCTAGATCTTAGAATTTGTGATTGATGCCAAAGTAGTTACTGATTTTGCATGTACTAAAATGCAAAAGGACACGTTTTTGAGGCTTTGCTTACTATAATACTTACTCTGATCACAAATATAAGCCCATACAGGATTGTCTTAGGTCAGACTTTTCTAGCTTTGACCATCAATATGTAAAAAAATATTTAGATTTGAGAATAAAATGTCTGTGCTGATAGATTCGCCCTAAAATACACTTCCGCAACATATAACTTTTTATTTAAGATAACGTACTTGTATACATATTTTTAGTCAAAAGAGACATTGAAGACCATGTAGATGTCCTCATGGACTTATATCTGTGAGTACTGAGCAGAGCAAGTAGTTTTTAGTCCAAGGTCACAAAGATACAAACAGACCGTATTGTTCAGGCACAAACTTTAATAAAGAAGAATCACAAGATTCTTTTAACTGTAGACAAGTAATCCCTATAGTGTTTGACCACTTATATATAGTAATCCTTAAATATAGTCTCACCAGAATATTGTAGTGGTCAGTCATCATCGCAATCAACCCCGCCGCAGTTGCTGTTCCCTCCGGAAGAGATAAATAGGCCTGGATATGTCACATGTGTTAATCTAGAACAATGAAATGCGTATATGCAAATAGTTGCAAAATTAGCAGACAAACATGAACACAAAAAAACTTAAGCATTGCTACATTCACAATCCATTGAATTGATCTACGGAAATTTAGGGTATCAAATGGACATATGAGTGGTTATACAATGTAAAAGGTTCAATATTTACCTTATTCATATTGTAAAGAGCCTCCACCATGTCAGATGTTCTATCACGGATAGCACCAGCAACCTAAAAAGTGAAATGAAAAATCAGTAAATACCACATAGGAGCCTTGTCTCAATTCTGCCTAGATAAGCTCAAAACAGACCTTTCTCCAATCTTTTCCATATTTTCTGTAGGCACCATAGAAACGCTCTAGCTCCTCTTTGCTCCACTGAGGCCCAAGCATGTCTGATAACTTTTTCTTCTGCAAATAAGTTTTTTTTTCTTTTACCAATGACCAATGGTGAAGCAAGGTACTGCTAACTACTCAAATGCATTTGCACTACCCAAAACCATGCTTGAAACCATAATTTTTCCTAGCAAAAATAACTAATATTTTATAGACCATAGAACACTACCATGCTATACTGTCACATAATCCCATAGAAGTTAATTATGTTCTTCACAGATTAAGGAAAATGGAGAAAAGGATTGCACATAAGAAGAAAAAAATATTGATTTGCACGTATACTTACTCGCACTTTACTTTTAGGTACACTTGGTGTATCTTCAATCTTCCAATCATCATTGATTTTGGCATATCGTTTATTCGCATTTCTCACTTTTCTTGAAGAAGCCATTAAAAATCACTCAAAGTACCTGAAAAAACAATTCATTGGAGATGTTTTTAAGCTATCCATTTACATTTTAGCAAAATACACAAAGGAGAAATTCACTGGGATAATTGGATGACAAAACCATTTTAGTATATAACTATATATATAATATATGGTCACCACAATCAAACATGCCTCAAGAAGTAGATATTGGTAATTTTCAAATACTTAACCACCATCAAATGTAATCATCACAGAGTTCATGCACAAATCATGAGACATTTTAAGATGATACATGCACCTACACGTAAAATTGACTTAGCATGTTTTCAATCACATGTCTTTACAACCTTACAAACCAATAGTTAAAGGTTTGTCTTGACATTTATCAGCATTCCTTGCATTACAGAAAATAATTCTGTAAGTTCATCATAGTTATGATAACAATAAAGTTAGCTGTCAAGAGCCCTACGAAGGTATGGTACTGCTCCAACATCATGAGGACATCAATGAGCTGCACATGACAACTGACCACTTCTCCTTGCAACAGCTTATCCTAGAGCAGTGGTGGAAGCCATGGAAGCACCAAGGTTAGAGACATACTAATAAAACCTCTGTTTGAAACCATATAAGTGCAAGGAAGAAATCCTCTGATTTAATCTCAGAGATGCTTTACACCATGCTTTAAGTGCATTTGAGAAAAATATTACCATGCTTCTCAGTGTGAGGACAATCAAAATGTTAACTTTCAAAGAATGAAATATTCAAAATGAAAACTTTAATGCCACCAGCTTCTGTAACATAGACAATCAAAATGAATCTCCCTACAATCATATTTAGCTGTACAAAAATCTAATGGCCTTGATCGTCGTACCATTTCAAAATCCAACAGCAACTAGCTTTTTACAGGAGTCAATTTTAGAAATTCATAATGACATTTAGGCGCTTTCAAGTTTCAAGTGAAGCTCTGCAAGCAGAGACACAGCCAGATAGGTCACGCTGCCATTATTTGAATTACAAAAATCTAAGCCCACGATCCAAGTGCGCCCCCCGATCAACAACCACAGCGACCGCGAATTTGTGCAACCCATACCACATAAAGCCAGGACCTTTGATTGAAATGTCCGCTCGGGGATTGGGGGATAGAGTGTGGCGGCAGCTAGGCCTTGGCCCTCCGCAGGCGACGAGGCAGGGAATCACGGCGCCAGGGAGCGCCCCAGAGGCCACGGGAGCCTCGCTTCTCCGGCCGGAACTCAAATCGGGGCCGCCGTCGTCTCACGTCAGCAGGTGCCGGGGGCCACCAGCGTGAGGCCAAGGGACGCCGCCGCGCGATTGCGAGGGGTCCCCTCCAGCAAGCGGCAGATCTGCTGCCTGCCGGCGGGGGGTAAGGGCAGTGAGATTGGGGAACGCTCACGCGCGGGGATGGGAACCGGGATAGCCCGGTGGGGGAAGAGGAGGTGCGGGAGGAGAGGGCTCACCGACGAGGCCCCGGGACGGGTGACCGCAGCCGCAGCAACTGACGACGAGCTCCACCGGAGATTGGGGAAGGAGGGAGGTGCCGCCTCGCCGGAATGGGGCGAGCAGGGGGAGGGGGAGCGGGGCGAAATGGTAGGGAGGGAAGAGTTGTTTCGCGGTCTTGTGGCCGGGGAAAGGAAAAGAGAGGAAAGGGGAAACTCTCTCTCGCCTCGCTTGCTGCTGCTCGGGTCCGCTCGCGGGCGTGGAGGCGGATTTGGATTTTAATGCGTGGCTTTTGGTCCGGTTCTTTCGAATTTTGGCCCTGCAACAAAATCAATACCCGAAATTTGAAAAAGATGAAACTGGCCGGGATCTCGGGTGCTCGGATTTTTATTCGGCCGTTTGGTGTTTTGGGCAACCTGATCGGAGAGGACGACGGGCGATGACGAGGCTCGTGGCTCCGGCTGTGGACAGGTTGGAGAAGGGAGCCAGCCGGCGGCCGGTGGTGTTGGCTCACGGTGATGCAATGGTGGTGCGTGGAAAGCTCGGAAGGGAAAGGACAGATCACCACGACGGCGCTCCTGCTGTTCAACTCCGCCGTGCGGCGGCCAGCCGCGGCACCTCTCACTCTCAGGCGCGGTGTGGTGGTGACAAGTCGAACGTATCACGCCGGCCGGCGCGCCTTCGCCTGGGTCGTGTACTGGTGGTCGTGCTCGAGTGACACACTGACATTGACAGAGAGGCATGGTGTGCGCATCAGCAGATGCCAGCAGAGGGGAGAGTCGTATTGGGCCTTCGTGGTACTCATCATGTTCGGGCCGTGTTCAGCCGTGGGCCGAGGATGGATGAAAGGAAAAAGTACTATTTACCCCCTTCAACTATAGACAGAGTTCACGTTTCCACCTTAAACTCTAAAACCGGGTAAATCATACCCTCAACTTTTAAAACCGTGCGTTTTACCTCTCTGGTCGGGTTAAAAGCGGTTTTGATAGTGGTTTTGTGTTTTTTCTTTTTTATTTATTTTGGCTGAAGTTTAAAAATTCATAGTAAATCATAGAAAATTCATAAAATAGAAAACTCATTTTTGTTGGACTCCACATGATTATATACACACAGTAAATATATAATATAATATATTTTAGCATAATATTTTTATTGTAGGTTTAGATCTATTCATTTCTGTAATTAAAATAAATAATTCATAACTCCAGTTTTTATGTTCAATTGTGGCTAAATTTGTATAGTGGCCTAATTATTTTATGATGGAATTGTATTAAAAAAATTATACTCATTTGATCATGTATAACTTAGTTATATATTTATTTATGTCACTATAACTTACTTTCTATAACTAATTTATACCTAATCCAATGAGTATAAATGTTTTACTATAGTTGAATCATACAATAATAAGACCTCCATAAAAATTTCACCAATAATTGGATCATAGAAACAACCGTTATAAATTATTCTGATTAATCATAAAAATGAATAGATCTAAATTTATAGTTAAAATTTTGTACTAAAGTATACCATATTATATATTTGTTATGTTTACATACTCATGCGGAGTCCAACAAAAATAAATTTTCTATTTTATGATTTTTTTTATGATTTACTATGAATTTTTAAAGCTTCAGCCAAAATAAATAAAAAAGAAAAATACAAAAACCGCCATCAAAACCTCTTTTAAGCTGACCAGGGAGGTAAAACGCACGATTTTAAAAGTTGAGGGTGTGATTTACCTGGTTTTGGAATTCAAGGTGGAAACGTAAACTCTGCCTATAGTTGAAGGGGGTAAATAGGACTTTTTCCTGATGAAAAAGCAATGCTGGTTTCGTTACTGGCACTTGCCCACTTTCTTTCTTTCTTTTTTTTTCTTTGGGATTTCCTAGACAAGATCAGAGAGAATTGTCTGGATTTAGGGTGAGTATAGATAGGGAGAAAAAACACTACATTGTAGATCGTGCTGAGAAGCGTGTTCTGTGAGGGGGAAGAATAGAATAAATAGGGAAAAGTTAGATTAATAGTGTTTTTCTTAAAAAAAATTTTGGTGAACTATACACACCCTTATCGGTCTGCGAGGGTCCCATAGTCATGAAATTTTGTTTTCACCACTGATAAGCGACACAGGCTGGTTGAAAAATAGATCCACTCCAGTCTCACTGGCCATGGAGGACGTGGCCTGGTCTTGCTGCAGTGTGTGCTACGATGTTGGTCTTGTTGCCGTCACGTACTCTGCAGAAACATCAGCTGAATCTTTGCTTAGAGTGTGCGAGAGACTCAAGTTTGTCCGAATCCAGAATTTTGCCAGCCCCAAATTTCAAGCCCGTGTTGTGTTTGTGCCCACAGCCGAACAGAACAGCACACGCGATGGACCTTCCGGAGTACCGTGTCAAGTGTGCTCCATTGAAGGCCGGACGACTTCTGAAAACAGCATGCATATGAGTATTTGACTGAGACTGACCTTAGCTCTCGCACTCGCACCACACAAGTCACCGTGTGTGCGTCTTCCCTACCAATACAAGTTCGGCAGAGCTCCTGCTGACCATTTCAAAAAGAAAGGTCACCACACTCACCACCGTGTATCAGGGACCTAGCAAGTCACCGCACTCAGTGCACTTAGGCCATGTTCAGATTCCTAACTATTCACTATTCATTCCAACTTTTCACTATTCCTCCCTCACAAAACACGTTTCCCAGCTAATGCTACAGTGTTTTTCTTATGCTACAGTGTTTTTTCCTACAATCTAAACACACCCTTAGAGACTTAATTGGACAATGAACATCGACTCTCTGCTACTTGCTGTGGGCCAATTTCACTGTATATAAGGGCAAATACAACAGTTTAAACAGCTGCTGTCTTTTTGACACATATAGACAGATAAATAGACAGTTTATACAACAGTTAGGTAGTTGTTGTTTATTTGGTTGTCTACAAGACATTTAATTCACTATTTTGACACATATATCATGGTGATCCAATACATAATTCAATCTTTGTAGTTATGTTTGTGCTCGCATGATATATTATTGGAATCAATGAGTAGTTCGAATGTTCGACTTACTAATATTTTTTCCTCATTTTTCTTTTTTCTCTATGCTTTCTTTTTTTCTTTTCTCCCTTATTATTTTTTCCCTTTGCTCCGTACGAGCTCTGTTTCTTATTTTTTCCTATCCTTATCCTCTTTCGTTGTTATCTTCCTTCTTCGGTCAGCATCTCTCTGCATCTTTCTCCCCTACCACAACGCTCCCTGGCCATGCCATGCCGCATCCCTGCCATGTACATGTCGTTCTGTTCAGATCCTATTCAGCCATCGTTCCGCGCTTCGTGGCCGTGCAGTCCGGCCACTGTTTTGTTCCCTAGCCGCGTCATGCTGCTCCCCTGCCATGTGCAGTGCCACGCACATTCATACTATGGTTGTCGTCCGCCCCTCCGCCGTGGAGCCCGCCAGCAAGGAGATGCTTGCGCTTGCTCGTGCTCTTCTTCTACGTCGAATTGAGCTCTTCCGCAGCCAAATCGAGGTTCACTGCAGCCAAATTGAGAGGAGCTCCATGGAGTCGATGTTGGGAGCGCCACCGCGGGAGCCTCCACCGGGTGCTCTCCTGAGCGCCGCCGCGAGGGCCTACTTCGTCGTCGGTCGCTGCTCATCGGAGCATGCAGAGGAACACCACGATTCAGCGCGTGGAGCCGCGGCCTCGCCAAAATAGACCTCCCCGCACCAGATTAGAGGCACCGTGGCTGGCTAGGGACGGCTCATACAACGGCCGTCTCTTGGGCGGAATCGCCTGGGAGCACGAGCTTTTGCTGTTGACGAACGAGACGACGAGACCGTGCCGTAGACGGTCGCGCGGGGGGTTTTATGAAAATAATCCCTGCATGTCTACGGCAATCTACACCCCGTTGTACGTGCCCTAAAGTGTGACATAACTGAAAAGCAGCTTTCCATTGACTCCTCGCACACACGCGCATGCTAGTACTAGAAATTATGAAAATTGCAGCATTTTTTGCTGCTGCAATGGACACGCTGCTACTGCCGCCGGTGCCATTCGCCGTCGCGGCAGCGGCACCAGCACCTGACACCGGTCCAGGAAACATCACCATTCCGTACCCCGTTCGGCCTGGAGCCAAGATGCTACCACGCCGGCGGCTTCAAACTCTCCTGCAGGTACGGCAGTATGAGCTCATCGGCATCGCCCGATCTGTTCATGGCCGACGGCACCGTGCAAGTGCACTGATCGGATATGACAAGTTGGAGGGCCAACCTACCGCTCTAAGTACTATACAGATCTGGAATCTAACTCATTGTTTATATTAAACAGCCAAGCAAGCCAAAGCTAGCAAAGGATGATATAAGTGTCGGGTACCTGTAAAAGGGGTACCCTAACTTAGGCCCAGAACTACTCAGTAACAAGGCCCACCAACGAAGCTGGCCTGGCTCTGCATCCCAACAAAGGCCCATCACAACAACTCCTCCTCAGCATCCGTCCCGCTCGAGGTGGACGACCACTCTCGAGCGGGAATGTCCGTGACGTTCGAGGCTCGGCAGCCAGGCTCGAGGGAGACGTCACCCTCGAGCCAGCGTTTCCGTCACGTTCGAGGCTCGGCAAGCTCGAGCTTGCGGGCCAAGCTCGAGCCTGCCACACTAGGAACGACGCCCAAGGCTCTGCGACCCATCACTCCAAGTCATGATGACGCTCCTCTGCAGTCAAAAAGCAGGGGAATCACTGCGCCACGCCACCACCCACGCCCCGGAGAAGACACCGGTCAAATCCACTCGCAACAATGGACTTCTGAGCGCCATGCTGCACGGCCACGCCAAACGTGGCAGCAGCACTATGCCAACCACTCCGCTGACTTTGCTCGCCTCGGGCGCGCCACCATCCTCAAAGGCGACCCTCGAAGGAGGCTACAGAGACTCGATCTGGACGCCGTACGCAAGTTGCCACCCTCGACGCCGTGAGCCGTCACAAGAAGGAAGGACATCACGTCAGCCACTGCCATGTCGTCAGCCAGAGTTGGAAGGCGCGATTCCCGCTCGCATAGTACACGGCATGGACAGAACAGTGCATTTAGCAACGTCAGCACCACGAACACATGTACTCGCACCCTCCCCCCTTGTTCTATAAAAGGGGAAGGGAAGCCACGGCAAAAAGCAAGCGAGCGGCGACGCAACACACGGCCAGACGCACTCAAGTCCACACGCGCTAGAAAAAACACCACTTAGCTAGCGACAACCGAACTTGGGGACTTAGGAGCTCATCTCCTTCTCCCACCTTGCTTGTAACCCCCTACTACGAGCAACACAAAACTGGTGCTCAGCACCACTGCTGGACGTACGGCCCCGTGGCCGGAACCAGGATAAAAACCCCTGTCTCTTCACCCGCCATCGGGGCAACAAGTGGATTAGCACCGCAATCACTTGTTTGTGCCGGTGTGACCAAATCAGGCACCGACAGTTGGCGCGCCAAGTAGGGGACCAGCGCTGCGCAACCCTCATTCCCGATGGCGAACTTCGACCAAGGACGGCCCCCGCTGGGCGAGAGCAATCTGCTCCCAGTGGGGCAGGAGATCTGATTCGGGAGCTTACGGTTCCAGGCATGTGGCAATGGTTACCACATGCGCATCCTCCAGGAGGAACCAAGCAACCAACTGGAGCCTCCTCATCTGCCACTGGCAGCACCGCGACGACGGAGTCGTCCCGGACCTCGCGTACGACGAGCGCGCGCTGCAAGGCGCGCCGCCGACGTCAGCATCCCCCCTCCCGCGAGGGAAGGGGAGATCCCGCGATCAGGTTCATAGGAGAGGGCTGCTCCCTTCCTCCCGGGACCCATTTCTGCACCACGTGCTACGACGGCACGTCTCTATCCCTATGGGCTACGCGGCCCTATGTCCACGTACGCCTCGCTCGTCCGAACCGCCATGAGTGCGTATGATGGCCAGCCAGGCCGTCATCCGGCCTCGGGACGCGACCTCGCCGCTCTGACGCCCGACGATTCCCACGCGGAATCGGAAGATGGATATGCCTTTGAGCATGAGCGCCCTGGTTGGGACTACTCGGGTCTCCGCGACCCAGAGGCCTTTCTGGCCTTCCAAACAGCGGCGGATTATTGCTTCGACTATTCCGATGATGAGTATGATCCGACCAGGGAGTGGTTCGTCATCAGCGACGGGCGGGTCAGCGAAGGATCGACGTCGGACGACGATGGTGGAGATGACGACTAGGGAGGCAACAACGGCGTAGATCCGGTAGGCGCGCAGCCACCGGACCCATCGGATCACTCGCCTTCCGAGGACGAGCGGCATCCACGCCGTCTGCCACGATTTGCTCGCCCCCACGACTTGGGAGGAGGCGACGTCTCACCACCGGCACGCTCCGACCACGAGCCGCCCAAACAAGGCTACGAACACAGCACGGACCCATGGCGCGCAGGGCCAGTAGCTCAGGCCCACATCCTCGCTGAAGGCAAGGATGACGACCTCGCTCCTAGAACGAGCCAAAAGCTCATCGCAGCGCCCGCGCTGCTCCGCGCCATGCCGGAAGCAGCTACCCCCGAGGGGCGGAAGCTGCATCTCGAGGCCCAAAAGTTGGTTGAGAACGCCGCCCGACAGCAGGCCGAGAGCTCAGCCTCCCGCCTTCGACGATCATCAGCCTCGAAGGGCGAACGAGGAGGGGAGTCATTGGTACGCTCACCCCGGCCTAACGGCAGGGCACGAGCATAGTCCCAGGGCGACTCCCACCGGGACATGGCACGATGCCACGTCAGCGAACCACGTGCACCCGAAGCAGGAACACTTCCCGCGAGAGTGCCCGCGAGATCACGCCTCCGGGACACCCGAGGCGCGATCAACGATGGCGACGCCCGCAACACGCTGAACCAAATGAGGCAGCGAGAGGGAGCCTGGACCCACCAACGCGGGCGCACCGACGTTGGGTGGAACCGGGATGCGGCCTCGGAGCCAGCAGGAATGCGGGTGTTCAGTCGTAACATCCGCACCGCCCCGATTCCCCCCCCCCCCGCTTCCGACAGCCTACTACCATCACCAAGTACTCCGGGAAACGGACCCCAGGGTATGGTTGAACGACTACCGCCTAGTATGCCAGCTCGGCGGTGCTACAGATGACGACATGATCATCCGCAATCTGCCACTCCACCTAGCAGATTCCGCGCGGACATGGCTCGAGCATCTGCCCCCCAATCGGATCCGCGACTGGAACGACCTGGTCGAGACCTTCGTGGGGAATTTCCAGGGCACCTACGTGCGCCCCGGGAACACGTGGGACCTTCGAGGGTGGAAACAAAAACCCGGCGAATCCTTGAGGGGCTTCATCCGGCGCTTCTCCAAGCGCTGCACCGAGCTTCCCAACATCACCGACCATCAGATCATCCACTCCTTCCTCGAGAGCACCACATGCTATAGCTTGGTGTGCAAGTTGGGGAGGAGCCCACCCCCCGACGTAAACCGGCTATTCGAGGTGATCTGGAGTCTGAGAACGACCCCAAGTAGAGCGACAGGGTTCTCCCTGTACTTCCTCGTCTATGGGGCAGAGGCCATCTTCCCACGGATCTGGAATATGGGTCCCCTAGGCTCCGAGCGTACCAGGAACAGCGAAACTGCCAGGCTCGAGAGGACTCGCTCGACCGGGTCGACGAAGCTCGAGACGTGGCCCTACTCCACTAAGCAAGGTACCAGCAAAGCCTACGTCGACAACAGGCTCGAAGGTCCGGCACCAAGATCTCTGCAAAGAAGACCTCGTGTTAAGGCTTCGACAGGACAACCGAGGACGGCACAAGCTTACACCCCCATGGGAGGGGCCATACATCATCGCCGAAGTCCTCAAGTCCGAGACAAACAAGCTAGCTGACAAGGACGGGCAGATCCTCACGAACGCCTGGAACATCCAACAGCTACGTCGTTTCTATCCCTAGAGTGGCCCGTGGCCCTCGAAACTTTTGTACATACTCGAGATTTGTACAAATCTTTTGATTCAAGTGTCGACTTTTAACCCCCACAGTTTGGAAATGAATAAAACGAACTTCTTGTTCCATGCACGTTTTGAGGGAGGATTGGCTCTACCCTTGGTAGACCCATCCCACCCTCGGGGGCTAAATGGGGAAGGACCCCCGAAAAAATCATCACTTTTTTCAAAAAACCCCTTTGCAAACCCTCGAAGGGAACACACTAGGCGTGAAACAGACAAGGGCAGGGTCGCCTGAGCCGAGTGTTCACCTACGCCTCGAGGCTACGGCAACACCTCACTTCCCTCCGCCTGAGTCATTCACGTACGATCGATCCTAGTGACGTTTTCCTCTCGAGGCACATGCATCGGGCACAATGCGCGTCGTGAAGATACCGCATGAAAACAACATCCCGTTTAAAGCGAAATAAACGATGTTTAGTAGGATGTAAGCGAGTTAATCTTACATCAAAAAAGTCGGAGTTCCTAAACTACTTTTTACACTCGGGCTCGATGGCCCGAGACTTTCAGGGATTGCCCCCGCCGCCAAGGTCGTCCCAGCCGTCACCATCCTCGCCAGGAAAGAGGACGCCCTCGAAGTGGCCAGCAAGCACTCGCGCCGTCTCGTCAGCAGCAGCATCGGCTTCCTCAATCGCCGCCACGGCCTCCTCGTCGTTAAGGTTGTCGGCGACGACGTACCCGGCGGCGAGCTTCGAGAGGTCCGCTTGGTAGTGGGTCGTGACCACTCCAAGCGCCTTCCGAATCCCGAGCAGGAGGGCTTCCTTCACACGTGAGGTGAAATGCCCTCCAAGCGCTCGAAGACGACTAGCGAGGGAGCTGCCGGACTGCACGTCGGCGCCAGCAATTTCGTTGCAGGCCGCCGAACCAGCCTGCACCAGCTCATCGAGCTCACGCTGGGTCGCCGAGTGTGCCACCAGCACGGCCTCCTTCGACTCCGTCTCGGCCTGGAGCGCTTGCTTCAGCGCTGTACCAACAAGGCTGTCAGAAACGAAAAGGCAACAAAGCAAAAGGATCGAGACTCGAGCAAGATCGGCTTACCCTCGACTTGACCCTGGGCGGTCTCGTGGGCTTTCTCCGCCGTGGCCCGAGCTGTTTGCTCTAGCTCGAGCTGGTCTCGAGCCTCCACCACGAGACACTGTTCCTCCCCAAGTGCCGACTCCGCCGCACGGAGCGCGACTCGCTCGTTGTCCAGCCAAGTGCTGCTGTTCGCGAGCTGCTCGCGCAGGGCGCCGACCATGTCATCTAGGCGAGTGATGACTTCGCCCTTCTCCCGACACTCGGCGGCAACCCGGTCCCGAGCGTCTTGGAGGTCGGCCAGTTGGCGGTCTTGAGCCTCCACCACCCCCGACAATCGGCGGAGCTCCAACAACAGTGCCGCAATTTGGTCGTTCTTCGCGAACGCCTCCTTGCGGAGTTCCTGCGAAAAACGAGCTAAGCATCTCTTGAAAAGCTATCACGACAGAACACCGGCTGCAACGAAACGCACCTGGTGGACCTTGCCGGCCTCGTCATGAAAACGAAGAGCGTCCCGCAGCGCCCGGACGACACCCTGACCGTGCTCCAACTGAACGTCCCATAGACGCTCCTCCGCCGCGGCTTCACGAACGAACGGCTCGGGAAGCCCGCTGTGGGATTGCCATATCACGGAGGACCCACGTTCGTTGACGCGGGCAGGAATCCCGCTGGGCACGGCCGATGCTGGTCCCGTTGGAAGCACGACGAGGGTCGACGGCACGGCCCCGCCACTCTCGTGCTCCCGCGGCACAGGGGCTCGCACCTCCAGAGCCTCGGCCAGCTCCGACAGATGGGGAAATGCCGCCAAGGGGCCGTCCCTGTCCCCCCTCATGCGGGGGGACCATCGCGACGTCCATCTCCACGGGCGCCGAAGATGGCTCCTCAACACGAGAAACCCCCTCAGGCGCGTGGGTAGCGTCCTCGGTCCGAGCAACCTCGGCGCGGGGCTCGACGACGCCCTCGAGAAGTTGAGGCGGCCTTGGCTCCTCAAGGACCCGAGGCGCCTCCCCGCACGGCTGCAGCTCGACCTGCAGCCCCGCCTGAGCGTCGAAAAAGGTGACGAAGTCCTGCACGACCTCATTCGCCGGGCCTAGGAGTTGCAAGGACGGGTGAGGCGACGAGCGTGGCCCGACCTTGAGGGCCTTGGTCGGCGCAAGGGAAGGCACGGTCCGCCCACCAGACCGACTGCGCGACGAAAAAAGCTCAGTCAGAAACAAAAATGAAGTATCAACGACAAGTGAGCAACGAAGAAAACTTACCGAACGACGGGGAGCTGCCGCTTCAGCCTCGAGGCTGAGACGGAAGCCACCCTCGAGACCTCGCCTCCCGTGGAGGCGTCGGCCTCGCCTTGAGGAGTCACCCTCGAAGCCTCCTCGCCCCCCGTAGAGACGACGGACTCTATTTGGGGGGCCTCTATTCTTGACCCACGGGCTGGGGCCTCCTCGACAGCGCCCAGGCGCTCGGGTGCCTCGCCCCGATCTTGGGGTACCTCGAGGGTAGCTGCCGCTACCCCCGACGGGCTCCCGAGAGCTGGCACCGTGGTCGACGGTGGAGCTTCGAGGTGGATGGGCTCTCCGCTGCCGTCCCCAGACGCCGCAGCAAGGGCGTCCCCACCGGGGGAGGCCCGAGAAGAGATGGGAAGCTCGAGAGGAGATGGACTCCTCGCCCCACCGTCTTCCTCGGATCCCTCACCAGCGGGATCAGGGGAAGTCTCCGGCGTGGGGAGCGGTGAGAGCCCCTGCCTCTCCCGCTCGCGGTTCTCCGCCGAGTGCTTCCTCTTCTTCCGCTCCTTTCGCTTTCCGCCGCGCCTCCTTCCGATCCTCTTCCTGTTTCGCCTTCTCGGCGAGGGTGCGGTTGGCGACCCTGTCTTCGGGGACAGGGGGCCTGGAGGTGTGGCCGCGGGACAGACCCTACGAAGCACCAGCCGCGAGGTCAAAGACACGAAACCGAAACGAGAGATAAATACGAGAATCGGAAGGCACTTACGAAACTGAGGTGGCCATCCTCGGGCCGCATGGGCACTACCCACGGGTCATCCAACCGGTCGACGGCACGCCGCGCCCGCTGGACGGCGGTGGCGACGGGCAATGGCTCCGCCGCCGTCGCTGTGACAGTGACGTCGGCGCCCGGCGTCATCCCAAACAACGGGAGTCTCCTCTGCATAAGGGGAAGCACCCGCCACCGGTGGAAGTTCGCGATGACGTCACCAGCAGTAAGGCCACGCCTCGACAGGCTTTGGAGTGCCTCGATCAGGGGGGCGAGCTTGTCCTTCTGCTCCGGCGGCGACACCCCATAGACCCAGCGGTCCTGCTTCTCCGTCAGCAATCTGCCGGTGTAGGGCGGCAGACGCCCCCCGTCGTTGCGCAGGTAGAACCACCCCTTGTCCCAATCTTGGTTGTTGGAAACCATGGAACAAGGGATGTAGAGCTCCCTGCGGCTCCTCCGGACTTGGAGCACGAAGCCACCAGCGCGAGCTGGGTGACGGACCCCCTTGGTGACGCCCTCTAAATAGAGCTCGCCGAAGAAGAGGTGCCGCCACAGGTCCCAGTGGGCTTCAATGCCCAAGTACCCCTCGCAGACAGCGACGAATACCACCGCCTGTGAGATGGCGTTGGGTGAGAAGTTGTGCAACTCCACCTTGTAGTGGAAGCACAACGCTCGCAAGAATCGTCCCGCCAGAACGCCGAAGCCCCGCTCATGGAGGCGAACGAGGCTGACGACGTAGCCCGCCGGCGGGGCGGGCTCCGTAGCGGCCCCCGGCGAGATCCAAACCGGCGATTCGCCGTCGACGTTTGGCGGCAGCACTCCGACCTCCACGAGCCCCTCTAGGAAAGTCTTGGTGGCCGTCGATGGCTTCCACGGCGCGGGGTCGACGAGTTGTACCATGGCGACAGATGGAAGCTTAGGCGAAGGAGGAAGACGACGCAAGGGCTAGAAGGCAAAGGCTAGAAGGCAAGGGAGGTGTACCCTTGGCAGGAGCCCTGCCGTGCTATGTATACTCCCCCGCGGAGCAAGGCGCGGCAGGACGCCGGCCGTGACACGCCAGCCCCCTAGGCTGACAGTCAGGCCCGCCCCAGGAGACGTAACGGCGCTGGCCGCGTCAACCGCGCTAACCGCCTTAATCGCGCCGTAATACTCGAGGAGTCTGGCACAGTAAACGTGCGGTCGTGTCGAACCGCGCCCGCACGCCTCGCCTGAAAAGGCGCGCCCACTTCTCCCACGAAACCACGAAATCTTCCTTGGTGGTCATCATGACCCGCGCAAAACGAGGAAGGGCGCATTCAAGGCGCCCACCCTCGAAGGGAAAGCCTCGAAGCTCGAAGGCTCGAGGAAGACCCGTCGAGGGACAGAGGCCTCGAAAGCCTCGTTACCCCACGCGGAGCGGAACACGTGGAGGGAACGCTCAAGGCTTCCCCCTCGAAGGGAGGAAGTCATTGTTCTATTGATCAGTGGTTCGAACCTTGGACCTTCGAAGGGTTTCGACAAGGGCCCCAGATCAACTGAGTCAGGGATAATCGACGGTACCCTCGAAAGCGAGCCTCGAAGCTCAAATGTTCGAGGAAAACAGTCGGTTATGTTCGAGGCCAGGCAAAAAGCCTAGACTAAGGGACCCCTCGAGGGGGAGCATCAAGCCCTCGACCTCTATCGAACGAGGTTGAGTCCCGTCTAGCATGCTTTTGCGAAAAGCTTTCACGGGCGTGTCCTATGACTGCGATCCTACCCTCATCGAACGGGGCATGGACGTCCGCTCGAACCACCCATTACCAGCTCAACCAGGCATCCATGGTTCGATCCCAGTCGAGAGAAACACGGATCGCCTCATCCTCGACCCCTCGAAAGAGATCACGATGTACGAAAAAAGCTCAAGATTTCCTCGACCACGCCAAAAGAAGGCTAGATTTGAGGACCTCAGGCGTAGTGGACGAACCCACATCTGGGGAAGCAACGAATCCTCTTCACATCGAGTTGAGACCTTGAGAGAGTGTCAACCACTCTCCCAAGGCCTCGGGGGCTACACCCGCGGGTGCGCTAGCGCGCCCCCACGGATTCTCAGAACCCGCGAAGGGACGAAGGCATCGAAAGCCTCGACGAACACCAACCTCCGCAGGATTGAACCTCACTCCTGCGGAGGCTCGGGGGCTACTGTCGGGTACCTGTAAAAGGGGTACCCTAACTTAGGCCCAGAACTACTCAGTAACAAGGCCCACCAACGAAGCTGCCTGGCTCTGCATCCCAGCAAAGGCCCATCACAACAACTCCTCCTCAGCGTCCGTCCCGCTCGAGGTGGATGACCACTCTCGAGCGGGAATGTCCGTGACGTTCGAGGCTCGGCAGCCAGGCTCGAGGGAGACGTCACCCTCGAGCCAGCGTTTCCGTCACGTTCGAGGCTCGGCAAGCTCGAGCTTGCAGGCCAAGCTCGAGCCTGCCACGCTGGGAACGACGCCCAAGGCTCTGCGACCCATCACTCCAAGTCATGATGACGCTCCTCTGCAGTCAAAAAGCAGGGGAATCACTGCGCCACGCCACCACCCACGCCACGGAGAAGACACCGGTCAAATCCACTCGCAACAGTGGACTTCTGAGCGCCATGCTGCACGGCCACGTCTAACGTGGCAGCAGCACTATGTCAACCACTCTGCTGACTTTGCTCGCCTCGGGCGCGCCACCATCCTCAAAGGCGACCCTCGAAGGAGGCTACAGAGACTCGATCTGGACGCCGTACGCAAGTTGCCACCCTCGACGCCGTGAGCCGTCACAAGAAGGAAGGACATCACGTCAGCCACTGCCATGTCGTCAGCCAGAGTTGGAAGGCGCGATTCCCGCTCGCATAGTACACGGCATGGATAGAACAGTGCATTTAGCAACGTCAGCACCACGAACACATGTACTCGCACCCTCCCCCCTTGTTCTATAAAAGGGGAAGGGAAGCCACGGCAAAAAGCAAGCGAGCGGCGACGCAACACACGGCCAGACGCACTCAAGTCCACACGCGCTAGAAAAAACACCACTTAGCTAGCGACAGCCGAACTTGGGGACTTAGGAGCTCATCTCCTTCTCCCACCTTGCTTGTAACCCCCTACTACGAGCAACACGAAACTGGTGCTCAGCACCACTGCTGGACGTACGGCCCCATGGCCGGAACCAGGATAAAAACCCCTGTCTCTTCACCCGCCATCGGGGCAACGAGTGGATTAGCACCGTAATCACTTGTTTGTGCCGGTGTGACCAAATCAGGCACCGACAATAAGGTCATCCCCAACCCAATTACTAGGATGGTGTTCATAGCATTAAATAGGCTGCCACATAAGCAATTTGATGATGTGGCAAAGTATTTAAAGATGGGAGAGAAGGACATGGTGTCTTGCATGAGAAACCATGTCTACACAAGAACCAAGAAAGAAATCAAGATGATAAGAAGAGTAAAGGAGAGAGATGACATAGTATTGGATGATAATTTATTTTAAGGAAAGTATACATTGGAGAGGTAGTTTCTATGTGTACTGTCTAGTTGACATGGATGCATGACACTATAAGATGATGTCTTGGGTTGGGGATGGCCTAATTACCCCACTTAGCTGTCGTGGCATATGTCCGGAATTCAATCTGAGTGGAGGACAACCGTGATTGGGAAAGATTCCCCAAAAAAAACATTGTAGACCCCAAAAAACACTGTAGATGAATAGTGTTCTATTAGTGGGAGGGATGAGATGAATAGGGAAAAGTTGGATGAATAGTGTTTTTTGGGAGAGAGTTGGTGAATTTAAAAACACCCTAAATAAGAGTTAAGGTTGTTGGATTTGAGGAGAGCACTGGAGCCTAGGAGGGGTGATAAGAAAACGGTTAGATTTTGGCTAAAACGCTGGTTATTGCGTGTCTAAATATGGTAGCTACATATAACCATTAGGCTATTTCGAACCCAAAACACTAGTTATAGTGTCCATAAGATCCACATCAGCAAGAAACTAGCACTAGACACTACCCTTCCAATGCAAACACCACTAAGCAATACTTAAATTAATGTTGCTCACCTCTCATTATGTCTTGGATGGTGTGTAGAAACTATGTATGCAAGACCCCTTTTCCTCCTCTTTCTTCATTTATTTTTTTACCACATCATCTTTTATCCTATGTGACAGCTCATTTAATTCTATGGACACCATCATAGTCATTGGGTTGGGAATGGCCTTAAGGGTAGTGAAAACCCTATATAGCACGTTTTTGTCTAGTAACTAGCTGGTGAGCTGTATTTCTACTATGGTGAAATGCGTGGATAGTGTTCCAGCACCGGCCTGGTGATGCCGGTGGTGGTTCTTCTACTTAGTATTTATCAAATAAACGTGATCCTTCACAATTTGTAGTAGTTATTTAGTTAAACTAGGCAAAGTTTTCTCAGAGCTAGACCTAGAATGTATGCCTGCATTCTACTGTGGCTCTTGAAACGGGCAGGACTCCTTTGCAGTTGGTTACTGTCACTGATGTGTGAGCCAGAGACTCAACTGTAGAGGAATCACTTTTCTCTTGAAATGTTATTTGTGCATGTAAGAAGTACGTACGTGGAAACCGGAGAAAAGAATTGAGACCGTGCTAACATCAGTAACGACGTACTACTACTATAGAGAAAAGAAATGCAGCTTTGCCCGGATGAGAAGTCCAGTCTGCAACCGCTAAAAAACAATGTAGCGTTACCTGGACGACCAGCAGCAGTCTTCCTCAAATCATACGTGCTTCTGTTAGCCGTTTAGCAAAGCCATATCCGTAAGAGCAGGTTTAATAAGAGAGACAAACTCTGGGCTATTAGACAAGCCACGTCAGCTGTCTAATAGCCAAACCGTACAATAGAGGTCTCCTCATTTATCTCCTATTAGACCTAAAAATATTTTTTAGTCTTCACCACCACCTTTGTACCAATCCTCTTGCGCCACCTCCTCATGCATGATTACCTGCTCCATGCGAAGTTACTGCCGTATGTTGGAATGTGTGAGGAGCCGATCGACGGGTTCAGCGACAAGTCCCCTTCTCTCTCCTTCCCTCTCTCTCCCAGCTCGGCACACCTTGCTGACCTGTCCGGCGATTCGCCCATTATTGGGCCTGCTCTAAGTGGTTCTTTTGAAAAAAAAGCTGGCGGGTTCTCTTTTCTTTCAAGTAGGCCAGAGAATTCAGCACCGTACTGCCAGTCTGTCAGTTAGGGTGCGTTTAGATTACCCAACTTTTTCAAAAAATACTATTCATCTAATTTTTTCCTATTCATCCCATCTCTCCCACTCACAAAACACGCTTCCCAGCACGACCTACAGTGTTTTTTTTATCTACAGTGTTTTTTCTCCCAATCTAAACTCACCCTAAGTCCCATTCATATGTGATTTGATTTTTCAAGTAGTAGTAGTTAAAGGCAGGTGCTTGGCAGGTGCCAACGGCCTGAGCGTGTGTGCTTGCCAGCGAGCACGGCCAGAGGAGTCCATGTTCAGAGTTTATTGCATGTTTAGTTGGGGAAAAAGCGGAAAAATATACGGTAGTAATTTTTCTGAAAAACGTTTTTTGAGGAGGGAGAATAGTGAATTTTTAATAAATAGTAAATTTATGGAGAATTTTTCTAGAAACAAAGTAAATTCGCCATGAGCGGAATTGAGGCGTGGATGAAACAGGTGATGTTGCATGTCATGAGAACTGGATGAGGACATGACAGGTGAAGTTTCCATATGATGAGAACGAAACAAGCTGGGCTTTGGCTGTGTTTAGTTCCCAGGTGTCGGTGCCTGATTTGGTCGCCCGGCACCGACGAGTGATTGCGGTGCTAACCACTCGTTTTCCCGATGGCGAGAGTGAGAGACAAGGGTTTTATCCTGGTTCCGGCCACGGGGCCGTACGTCCAGCAGTGGTGCGATGCACCGGGTTACGTGTTGCTTGTAGTAGGGGTTTGCAAGCAAGGTGGGAGAAGGAGATAAGCTCCTAAGTCCCAGGCTATGATGTGTGGGTGCGTTCAAGAGTGTGTATGAACTCGTGTGTTCGTGTCGCTTGAGACTTGTGATCTCGTTCCCCCCCTTCTCGTGGGCTTCCCTTCCCCTTTTATAGACCAAGGGGAGCAGGGTGCGAGTACATGTGTTTGTCGGTAAGTGCACTGTTCGTCCATGCCGCGCCGTACGTGAGCGGGAATCGCGCCTTCCAACTCTGCTGACGACATGGCAGGGGCTGACGTATTGTCCTTCCCTCTCGTGACAGTTCACGGCGTCGAGGGTAGGAAACTTGCGTACGGGGTCCAATTCGAGCCTCCGTGGCCTCCTTCGAGGTTGCCTTCGAGGGTGGCAGCGTGTCCGGCGGGGGGTAAAGTCAAAGGAGTGGTTGGCACAGTGCTGCTGGCAGGGTTAGGTCTGGCGCGCAGTATGGCGCTCAGAGTCCACTGTTGCGAGTGGATTTGACCGATGTCCTCTCCGAAGAGTAGGTGATGGCGTGGGGCAGTGAGTCCTGCTTTTTGACCGCGTCGTGACGACTCTGGTGCACCGCGGTGGGTTGGGCGCTGTTCCCGTCGAGGCCGACTCGAGCTTGGATCGCAAGCTCGAGTTCGCCAAGCCTCGAACGAGACGGAAACTACCCGCTCGAGGGTAGGGGTCGCCCTCGAGGCTGCTGAGCCTCGAACGAGACGGAAACCACCCGCTCGAGGGTGAGGGTCGAGGCCGCCGAGCCTCGATCGAGACGGAAACCACCCGCTCGAGGGTGGTCGTTTACCTCGATGGCGGGCCTTTGCTGGGCTGTTGAGCCAGGTCAATGTCGTTGCGGGCCTTGATGCCAAGTAGTTTTGGGCCTAGATTGGGGTACCCCTTTTGTAGGTACCCGACAGTAGCCCCCGAGCCTTCGCAGGGATGAGGTTTAATCCTGCAAAGGCTGGAGTTCGCCGAGGCTTTCGAGGCCTTCATGTCTTCGTGGGTTCCGAGAATCCGTGGGGGCGCGCTAGCGCACCCGCGGGTGTAGCCCCCGAGGCCTTGGGAGGGTGATTGACACTCTCCCAAGGTCTCAACCTGATGTGCAGAGCATTTACTGCTTCCTCAGGTGTGGGTTCGTCCGCCGCGCCTGAGGTAGGGGGGATTTCGAGCTTTCTTCGTGCCTCGCGCTCCCTGTTCGAGGGTGCTGAGGAGGAGGCGACCCGTGCTTCCCTCGGTGGGATCGAGCCATGGATGCCTGGTTGAGCTGGTAGCGGGTGGTTCGAGTGGACGTCCATGCCCCGTTCGATAAGGGTAGGCTCGTGGTCACAGGACACGCCCGTAGAAGCCTTTCGCAAAGTATGCTAGATGGGACTCGACCTCATTCGATAGAGGTCGAGGGCTCGATGCTCCCCCTCGAGGGGTCCCTCGATCTAGGCACTTTGCCTGGCCTCGAACATAATCGGCTGGCTCCCTCGAGCGTTCGAGCTTCGAGGGTACCGTCGATTATCCCTGACTCGGTTGATCTGAGGCCCTTGTCGAAACCCTTCGTAGGCCCAAGGTTCGAACCCCTGATCAGTAGAACAATGACTTCCTCCCTTCGAGGGGGAAGCCTTGAGCGTTCTCTCCGCATGTTCCGCTCCGCGCGGTGTGGCCGATGTGGGGAGGAACACGGTCGTGTGGATTTGTCCACAGCACTAGGAGCCCCCGAGCCTCGTTTGGCTCGAGATGTCCCAAATATTTCTTCGTTCCTCGGGATCCCTTTCGAGGGACTGAGGAGGAGGCGATCCATGCTACCCACGATTGGGATCGAGCCATGGATGCCTGGGTGAGCTGATAGCGGGTAGTTCGAGCGGACGTCCATGCCCCGTTCGATGAGGGTAGGCTCGTGGTCATAGGACACGCCCGTAAAAGCTTTTCGCAAAAGTATGCTAGATGGGACTCGACCTCGTTCGATAGAGGTCGAGGGCTCGATGCTCCCCCTCGAGGGGTCCCTCGATCTAGGCACTTTGCCTGGCCTCGAACATAACCGATTGGCTTCCTCGAGCGCTCGAGCATCGAGGGTACCGTCGATTATCCCTGGCTCGGTTGATCTGGGGCCCCTGTCGAAACCCTTCCGAGGTGCAGAGTTCGAACCCCTGATCAGTAGAACGAAGGCCGCCCTTTCAAGGGTTGGTGTGTTGAACGTACCTTCCACCTCTTCGTGCGGGGTCATGATGACCGTTAGGGCAGTTACTGCGACTTCGTGGGGGAGTGCGCGCGCCTTTTCAGGCGTGGCGTGGGCGAAGTGACCGCACGACTGCCCTGACGGCGGAAGAGCGTCCTTTCCCGGACGAAGATGGCGGCGGCTGGGATGACCTTGATGGTTGAAGCGGACCCTGAAAGCCTCGAGACATCGAGCCCGAGTATAAATAGTAGTTTAGAGACTTGCGTTTCCTGATGTAAGAACAATTCGTTTGTTTTCATACATCCTACTTATTTTCGTTAAACATCGTTTGTATCGTTAAACCAGTTTTATTTGCATGCGACATCTCTGCGATGCACGTCGTGTCGAATGCATGTGCCTCGAAAGGAAGTCGCCACTAGGATCGATCGTACGTGAATGACTTAGGCGGAGGGAAGTGAGATGCTGCCATAGCCTCGAGGCGTAGGCGAGCATTCGGCTCAGGCGACCCTGCCCTTGTCCGTTTCACGCCTAGTGTCTTCCCTTCGAGGGTTGCAAAAGAGCACTTGGCGATACGCTCGAGATATCACAAGAGTTTCGAAAAACGAGTTTTATTTTCAAGCGGTATCTCTGCGATGCTCGTTGTGTCGAATGCATGCGCCTTGAAAGGAAGTAGCCACTAGGATCGATCGTACGTGAATGACTTAGGCGGAGGGAAGTGAGGTGCTGCCGTAGCCTCGAGGCGTAGGCGAGCACTCGGCTCAGGCGACCCTGCCCTTGTCCGTTTCACGCCTAGTGTCTTCCCTTCGAGGGTTGCAAAAGAGCACTTGGCGATACGCTCGAGATATCACAAGAATTTCATAAAAGTATTGACTTTTTCGGGGGTTCGTCCCCATTGCGGCCCCCGAGGGAGGGATGGTCCTAGCGAGGGTAGGACCAAACCTCACTCAAGTATGAGTGGACTCGAGTCCACTTGATTCGTTCACAACTTGCGAGAGCTAAGCCAAATACTTAAACAGAGTTTGTACAATCGAAAGTATGTACAAAAAGGGTTCGAGGGGCTGAAGCCGCTCTAGGGGCATAAGCAACTTAGCTGTTGGATGTCGCAGGCGTTCGCGAGGATTTCCGTCGGCGGTGGGTCGTCCCACGTTGAAGAACACGCCATCGGCATCAAAGACTCTCCTCCACACGGAAGGCCTCGAGGCCCCTTGTGGCGGGGGTCCACTACGGGGACTTCGTTCGCCGCTGTTGCCTTTCTCGCGAGGGGTTCGATACTTCTTCCCCTTATTGCCTTGATTTTACTTCCTCGAGGGCTTCCTTGGCTTGCTGCCCTCCGCGGGCGTCTCTTCGGGGCGCTTTCCCTTCTTGCCGTTGAAGATGGTGTTCGCCGCCTCCTCCCCTGAAGCGTATTTGGAGGCTACCTCGAATAGCCGGTTCGCGTCGGGGGGAGGGTCCCTCCCCAACTTGCATATTAGGTTGTAGCTAGTGGTGCTCTCGAGGAAGAAGTGGATGATCTGATGGTCGGTGATGTTGGGTAGCTCGGTGCAGCGCTTGGAGAAGCGCCGGATGAAGTCCCTCAGAGATTCACCGGGTTTTTGCCTGCACCCTCGAAGGTCCCACGTGTTCCCAGGGCGCACGTAGGTGCCCTGGAAATTTCCCACGAAGGTCTCGACCAGGTCGTCCCAGTCGCGGATCCGGTTCGGGGGCAGGTGCTCGAGCCATGTCCGCGCGGAATCCGCCAGGTGGAGTGGCAGATTGCGGATGATCATGGCGTCGTCTGTGGCGCCGCCGAGCTGGCACGCTAGGCGGTAGTCGTTGAGCCATACCCTGGGGTCAGTTTCCCCAGAGTACTTGGTGATGGTAGTAGGCTGTCGGAAACGAGGGGGAATAGGAGCGGTGCGGATGTTACGACTGAACACGCGCGTTCCCGCCGGTTCCGAGACCGCATCCCGGTTCCACCGAACGTCGGTCCGCCCACGTTGGTTCAGGGTGTTGCGAGCATCGCCATCGCCGACCGCGCCTCGGGTGTCCCGGAGGCGTGACCTCGCGGGCACCCTCGCTGGAAGCGTTCGTGCTTCGGGCGTACGTGGCTCGTTGGCGTGGCGCTGCGCCGAGTCACGGCAGGAGTCGCCGCAGGACTGGGCTCGCGCCCTGCCGTTAGGCCGGGGTGAGCGTACCGAGGGTTCCTCTCCCCGTTCGCCCTTCGAGGCTGAGGGGCGTCGAAGGCGGGAGGCTGAGCTCTCGGCCTGTTGTCGGGCGGCATGCTCGACCAGCTTTCGGGCCTCGAGGTGCAGCTTCCGCCCTTCGGGGGTGGCTGCCTCCGGCATGGCTCGGAGCAGCGCGGCCGCCGCGATGAGCTTCTGGCTCGTTCTGGGGGCGAGATCGTCGTTTTTGCCCTCAGCGAGGATGCGGGCCTGAGCCACTCGCCCCGCGTGTCGGGCGTCCGTGCCGCGTTCGTCGTCTTGCTTGGCTGGTTCGCGGTCGGAGCGCGCTGGTGGCGAAACGTCACCACTAGCTCGTGGCCGATGGCGCGGATCTCGCTCGTCCTCGGAAAGAGAGTGATCCGATGGGTCCGGTGGCTGCGCGCCTATCGGATCCATGCCATCGTCGTTCCCCTGGTCGTCACCCCCGCCGTCGTCGTCCGACGTCGACCCCTCGCTGGCTTGTCCGTCGTTGATGACGAAACACTCCCTGGTTGGGTCATACTCATCATCGGAATACTCGAAGCAGTAATCCGCCGCTGTTTGAAAGGCAATAAAGGCCTCTGGGTCGCGGAGACCCGAGTAGTCCCAACCGGGGTGTCTACACATAAATGCGTGTCCATCATCGGACTCCGTGCGAGAATCGCCGGGCAATGGATCGGCGAAGTATTGCTTGGAGACTGGGTGACAACCAGGTTGGTTGCCGTTCGCACTCATGGCAGTGCGGATGAAGGAGGCGTACGCATCCGCGGAGTTGCGTAGCCCGTAGGGATAGGAGTGCGCCGTCGCAGCGCGTGGCGCAGCCATGGGCCTCGGGAGGAAGGGAGCAGCCCTCTCCTGTGACCCTGACCACAGGATGCCTCCTTCCCTTGTGGGATGGGGGTCGCCGATGTCGGCGGCGCGCCTCGCAGCGCGCGTTCGTCGTGCGCGTGGTCCGGGACGACTCCGCCGTCGCGGTGTCGCCGGAGGCTGATGGTGAGGCTCCGGTTGGTTGTTGGGATCCTTTTGGAGGATGCGCATATGGTAACCGTCGCCACATGTTTGGAACCGCAAGCTCCCGAACCGGATCTCCTGCCCCGCTGGGAGCAGACTGCTCTCGCCCAGCGGAGGCCGTCCTTCGCCGAAGTTCGTCATCGGGAATGAGAGTAGCGCAGCGCTGGTCCCCTACCTGGCGCGCCAACTGTCGGTGCCTGATTTGGTCGCCCGGCACCGACGAGTGATTGCGGTGCTAACCACTCGTTTTCCCGATGGCGAGAGTGAGAGACAAGGGTTTTATCCTGGTTCCGGCCACGGGGCCGTACGTCCAGCAGTGGTGCGATGCACCGGGTTACGTGTTGCTTGTAGTAGGGGTTTGCAAGCAAGGTGGGAGAAGGAGATAAGCTCCTAAGTCCCAGGCTATGATGTGTGGGTGCGTTCAAGAGTGTGTATGAACTCGTGTGTTCGTGTCGCTTGAGACTTGTGATCTCGTTCCCCCCCTTCTCGTGGGCTTCCCTTCCCCTTTTATAGACCAAGGGGAGCAGGGTGCGAGTACATGTGTTTGTCGGTAAGTGCACTGTTCGTCCATGCCGCGCCGTACGTGAGCGGGAATCGCGCCTTCCAACTCTGCTGACGACATGGCAGGGGCTGACGTATTGTCCTTCCCTCTCGTGACAGTTCACGGCGTCGAGGGTAGGAAACTTGCGTACGGGGTCCAATTCGAGCCTCCGTGGCCTCCTTCGAGGTTGCCTTCGAGGGTGGCAGCGTGTCCGGCGGGGGGTAAAGTCAAAGGAGTGGTTGGCACAGTGCTGCTGGCAGGGTTAGGTCTGGCGCGCAGTATGGCGCTCAGAGTCCACTGTTGCGAGTGGATTTGACCGATGTCCTCTCCGAAGAGTAGGTGATGGCGTGGGGCAGTGAGTCCTGCTTTTTGACCGCGTCGTGACGACTCTGGTGCACCGCGGTGGGTTGGGCGCTGTTCCCGTCGAGGCCGACTCGAGCTTGGATCGCAAGCTCGAGTTCGCCAAGCCTCGAACGAGACGGAAACTACCCGCTCGAGGGTAGGGGTCGCCCTCGAGGCTGCTGAGCCTCGAACGAGACGGAAACCACCCGCTCGAGGGTGAGGGTCGAGGCCGCCGAGCCTCGATCGAGACGGAAACCACCCGCTCGAGGGTGGTCGTTTACCTCGATGGCGGGCCTTTGCTGGGCTGTTGAGCCAGGTCAATGTCGTTGCGGGCCTTGATGCCAAGTAGTTTTGGGCCTAGATTGGGGTACCCCTTTTGTAGGTACCCGACACCAGGAAAAAGTTTTTTTTTATAAATAGTACGTTGGGAAGCGTGTTTTGTGAGAATAATAAATTATAGAAATGTTGATAAAATTTTGCATAAACTCGAATCTCTCGCACATCTATGCAACTAAGAGCCTTTTGGCATAGAGCTGATTCTCAGTGAATCTAGATGGAGCTATGCCAAATAGGATTTTTTTTTCTGGCAGTGAAGTGCTGCAACGCTGATTCCTTCAAAAGATGGGTCCTAATGAAGAAGTTTGAACTACAAAATTGTAGATCTCATCTAGGACTACAATTTTCATATAAAGGTCATTCCATCCGAGTTCATATGAATTAGTTGTGATTTTTTTTAAAATTGTGCTATCTAGATAAGAGAAATTCCATCATTCAACTGGCTATAAAGTTTGCTAAAGTACACCTACTGCCGATTCATTCGGCTATAGACATTTTAAACGGCACCACACGTATAGATCTACAATTTTTCAGTCCGATATTATTTTTGAAAAAATCATAAAATATAAAATATATTTTTTTGATGAAACATAAAAAAAATCGATGAGTACCACCAAGAAAGCAGCACTGCATTAGTAGTATTATTCCTCAATCCTCAGATCATACGTGTTTCTAATTAGGCCAGCAGTGTTGGGTGTTTAGATAGGAGAAAGTTAGCGAAATTTATTGTAAAATTTTACTGTAACAAAAGGTTATAAGAAAAACCACGTTTTTTAATAAAATAAATAGTGTTACATAATCTAAACGCCCCTAACGAAAAGGCAGGCGGTTGGCAGCAGCCAACGGCGGGAGCGTGTGCTGGCCGGCGAGCACGGCCACAGGAGTCCACGCAGTCGACGACAAATCAGCAGGGCTGATGGCCGGCGAGCACGGCCACAGGAGTCCACGCAGTCGACGACAAATCAGCAGGGCTGATATGCAGAATTGAGGCCGGGTGAGGACATGTCGACATGACAGGTGAAGTTTCCATGTGATGAGAAAGGGCTCCAAACAGCACGTCGCTAGCATACACAATATGAGGGTGTTTAGTTGGCAGACATTGGTGGAGTTTCCTGTAGCAGATATACACTGTAGCAATGAATAGTGAGGAAAGAATGATAAATGATGGGATGAATGTGATGGGAGAAATAGTGAATCTCTAGGATCTAAACAACTCCTATAGCTAGCACTACTTCACCTTGCTCCGGGCCGGGAGGCCGCGGTGCGCAGTGGCGACCATGGTTTTTTTTTTCGAACCGGTTGCTCGAACCGCCGGCCTCTGGTAGCGGTTTACCGGTCCGGTTTGACCGGTTACCGCTAGAAACCGGATAAATTTAAATTTTGAATTCAAATTCACATATCCGGCGGTTTAGAGCGGTCAGCCGCTCGGTTTGACCGGTTAGCCAGACCGGTTTGGCGGTTAGCCGGTCGGTTTGCGTAAAAAAAAAATGGGCCTTAATGGGCCAGCCACTTTTTTTCCTTTTTCTTTTTTGATTTAACTTGTATTTGCCAAAAAAATACCAAATGAGCAAATATTTGAAAACTTTTTATACCAACAGATTACACACACCTTGAAGTATTTTTAGAATTTTTTACGATATTTTTTCTTTTTTGAATTCAAATTTAAAAATTTTAAATTTTGCCCGGTTCAAACCGCCTCGAACCGCTACAGGTCCGGAGCGGTTTAAGCAGGAACCGGTCAAACCGGAACGGTTCCCAACGGTTTGGTGAACCCTGGTGGCGTCTGGCGAACGTTTCTTTGGGGGGTGGAGATATATTGATGCAAGTATAGATGTCGAGAAGAAGATACGTGGAAACCATCCTGCTGATCCACAAATCAACGCAAGTCAACTGGTCAAAGTCTTGAGCGTGTTCAATAACATACTAATGGACAACCGAAACGATGCGAGGGCCACAAATCCAAGTCTCTGGCTCCGATCCCTGCGTCAAGTGACTCCACTGACAAACACTCTGCACGTACCCAGTACCCACTATATATATGTGTATGCGTATAGTAATATAAAGAGGAGTGCTGCTTCCTCAGCTCACCAAGAAGGAAAGTAAGAAAAGCCTAATGCTTAATTTGGTGTTTTGTATACCATCCAGCCCACATATATGGAGATCAGGAAGGTCACTAAGAGAGTTATAGCGTCCACGGCGGTAGTTCTGCTGCTGATGATGCTCCTGCCGTTGGGCGGCGCGGCACCAGCTTCTGCACCGGCCACCGGCGAGCTGGGGAGTAGCAACTGCACTAGGTGGTGCGGCAACATCAGCATCCCCTACCCGTCCGGCATCGAGCCCGGCTGCTACCACCATGGCTTCAACCTCACCTGCAACCGCTCGTATCTAGGGATGAGAATGGGTCGGCCCGGACCTGGCTTTGGCCTTGGCCCCTACGGCCCCAAGGCTAATTTTAGGGGGCCACGGGTCGACCCAATCTAACTTTAAATGTGACCTTTGTGGCCTAATGGGTACTATGGGTCGACCCAATCTAATACTTAGACTATATTTTTTATACATATTTTTTATAATTTGACTAGTAAAAATAGGTCAAATCGGTTGTTTTTTTTTTTCCAAACCAACAACTGAATGGTTTCTGTGAAGCGGGACGATTTTTTTGGCACCTCACGTAGCTAGCTGTTCCAAGAACGCAACTCTCATCTGCATATGGTGGGCGTGCCTATGTGGCTAGTTCTTTTCTCATGGGAGCTGCAAGCATATATGGCAGCCCGTTTTTTTTTCTGTTCCGTTCGAAGATGGATGTTCTGCTGGTGCATGGTGCCGGTGTTGCCGCCATCGACAGTTACTGCTCACGACGGAGCAGGATTAGTGTAGACTACCAGGAAGTTTCCATGATCTCGTTCAAGGATGGATGTTCTAGAACTGAAGAGTGAAGACTACCAGGAATTTTCCATGATCTCATGAAGACTACCTGCTCTAATAAATGGTACCGCGGCGACGCGCGAGTCAAAAGCAAGAAAAGCAAGCAACGCACAATGGAGCAAGCCGTAGTGAGCTTCAGCACTCAACGACAACTTCGTGATAGTCAGCTTCTGCGTGGATGGAATAGTAGTGTAGATAGTTTTAGTTTTGGGTCGGCTTCGTGGTACCTATTGGGCCGGTAGGTTCCGGCTCTATTGACCCATTTCTATTTTGGGCCGACCCATGCGACCCATTGACTTTGGTTTTGTGGGTCGGGCCAGCAACCCAATGGGTCGACCCGGCCCGTTCCCATCCCTACTCGTATCAGCCCCCGAAGCTGTTCCTTGGCCACGGCACCGTGCCGGTGCTCGAAATCTCCATCCCCAACAACACGGTACGTATCAACAGCAGCCGTGTCAACTTCACGGCCGACGATGTCGTCGGCACCGTGAATAAAACCTGGGGGGGTGGCCTCCCACAGGGCGGGCCCTACTTCCTGTCGGACTGGTCGTATAGAAATATGCTACGTGTGGAAAGCTGCAATGTCCAGGTTGACCTCCTAGGGGGAGAACCTAATCGGCTGCTCGCTTCTTGCACTGCTATCTGTCCGGCTCTTGGCCCCCAAAATGATTCTGGAGTTCTCGTAGGGGATGGTAGCTGCGCAGGCATTAGATGTTGTCAGGCAAATATCGATTTGGGCTACTCCTCCTACAACATCCAAATCCACATGCTCAAGGATTCATTCGGCAGTACGTAGTAGTCGAGATACATTTGGTTCAGTCTACATAGTTGACCAGGACTTCAATTATACCACCGAAATTGTTGACGACAAGTCTCCTGAAGTGGTGCCGACCATGCTAAGCTGGACGATAGCTAATTCATCGTGTCCTACACATGCAAATGTGCCCGCTCCGGAATGCCGCAGTAGCAACAGCTTTTGCCAAGCCAAGCCCATTTGGATGGATACCGGTACTGGGTACACGTGTCAGTGCTCTGATGGCTATCAAGGCAATCCTTACATCACCCATGGATGCAAAGGTATACTCCCTCGGTCCCTAAAAGGATGACGCTATGGGATGCGTACACGTGTTACTTTCTCAACTTTGACTCCATTTGTAGAAAAATATATCTAATATTTATATCTCTAATAAATTTGTTAAAAAACTAGATTCAAATATCTATCTAATGGTACTAATGATGTACTATAAATATTAATATTATTTTATATATAATTAGCTAATGCTCAAAGATGCTGTTTTTATTGGGAAGCGAGAATGACATCTATTTTGGGACGGAGGGAGTATATAACAATAATAAGAGCATCTGCTTAGTGCTTGTACACATATATATCGTCCTTGAGCTTACTCATGAATCTGCAAAATTAACCCAAAGTCCTAACTATATGTTCATTTTTGTGCATTTTAGATATAAATGAATGCAATCCGCCTTCAGGGAACGGCCCATGTTATGGTAACTGCACTAATACGCCAGGAAGTTTTATTTGCCAGTGCTATGATGGCTATACGGGCAACGCTTCTGTTCCAAATGGATGCAAAGGTATCACAATCCAATCCAGATTTATTATTGCACCTTAATAAAAATAAGTAACTAGACAGATGATCCACACAATTTTTTATTCTAATTAATTCACGTATTATTCGCTTTCACTTAAAATTAGTTATATAAATAATTTACTTATGTGCTTTCTTTGTAGTTATTTATTAATTATATGTTCTAGAGGCTCTCAATTTGCTTCCCAAATTATTTAAATTACATTTGCTATAGACTCGATGTTTAACTATTTGACATCCCAAATTATCTATAATTTAACATTTTTCCATTTTAAATGAAGCTATATATTAATTGTTTTCATTATGGTGTCTCGGTCAACTACTAATTTTTATTCCGGAATTTGAATTCTTGGATATTTATTATTTGTAATCTACACATACTACTTGGTCAACTTCTAACTTTATTTTTTAATTTAATTTTTCTATTTGAGTACTTTATTCGATATAGACTATTTGGGTTATCTACGCAATCATCATAAATCTAGTGGTCTAAGGATTTCTTAACAATTAACATAGGAATTTTTTTTGCTCTTTTGACAAACATGGAGGCTTTTATTTTAATACAATTTGTAATTTTTTGTTGCTAACTAAATACAATTAAATTTACCTTTTTTAATTCTATATTAGGTAGGAGTATTTATTAACCATATTTTACATGGATTAATTCTAAAAAAATTATTGTACTTCCCTATTAATATATAAATATTATGTCATTTTTTAAAAATAATTGAATATTTACATATATGTATAGTGTGTGTGTGTGTGTTTACTCATCATATCGAAGATGGATCTTTTTTTTTATTAACATGGTATATTTATTAGTCTAATTGGCATGGACTATTTTGCTCTATGGTTAGATCTTCATAAATATTTTGTGGATGTATATGATATGGACTCTATCTATGGTTAATATGGTTTATCTATGATTAATATGGTATATTATTATCTGTATTGAACAATGACTCTTTTTTTCTATTAACATGGCATGCTTATTAGTCTATTGTTAGTCATATTGTACATGTACTCTTTAGGCTACTATAAATCACCCATTAGATCTTCATAAAAACCAATGGCAGATCCTTCTTTTTTCTATTAATGTGAGATTTTTTTGGCCCTCCTTTTTACCTTCTTATGGACTATAAAGATATGCAAAAGGTCTATTTTTAGCCATCCAACTCTTGCCTCAGTTTGGTTTTGGCCATTAAACTCCAAAACCGGATGTCTTTGGCCATCCAACTATCAAAACCATTCAAATTTGGCCATCGGGCTGTTTTGATGGGTGGTTTTAACTTTTAATTTACAATGTAGTCCTTAGATCTTAAAATAATTATTACTTTTTGCTCGTACCTCCTATTTAGATGATTCTTGTGGTCACATGTTCCTAACGGTGAGCACTATATTTTAAAGTGATCCTTATACTATTTTATCACTATTTGTTATATTATTTTTTTTGTCGTTGTGTAGAAGCAACAGTATAAGAAAAGTAAAACAAACAATTATAAAATAATATAATCAACATTTTTAAAAGATAAAGTTTATCGTTATGAATGCATAACGACTAGAATCACTTAAATCAGAGATAGGAGAAAAAATAATAATTATTTTAAGATCTAAGGATTAAAAAGGACTAATTTAGTGCTTTTTAGTCCTTGGATGTTAAAATGATTACTATTTTTTTCTTGCATCTTGATTTAAGGGATTCTAGTGGTCATGCGTTTGTAATGATGAGCTTTACATTTTAAAATGTTGATTATATATTTTATAATTGTTTGTTTAATTTTTCTTATATTATTTTTTCTACAAACGACAAAAAAATATAACGATAGTGATAAAATAATATAAAGATCATTTTAAAAGATAATGCTTGTCGTTAGGAACACGTGATCGTAAAAATCACCTAAATCGGAGGTACAGATAAAAAGTAATAATCATTTTAATATCTAAGGACTAAATTGTAAATAAAAAAATTAAAACCACTCATCAAAACAGCCCGATGGCCAAATTTGAACGGATTTGATAGTTGGATGGCTAAAGATACCAAGTTTTAGAGTTCGATGGCCAAAACCAAACTAAGGCAAGAGTTAGATGGCCAAAAATGAACTTTTTCCTAAAGATATTTAACATAATTATCTTCTTTTGACGAGGAAATCGTTTAGTAAATGAAAATCTTTACATCAAGTTGAAACAGATACCTCAATCAAAATACTTAGATACACACTTACACCCCATTTGGTTCCTTTAGTCACCTGACTAGAGTCTAGTCACCTCTTTAGTCCATTTTAGTCACCTCTTAGGGGACTAAACTACTTTAGCCACCCCGTTTGGCATTTTAGAGACTAAAAGGGGTTACTAACTAAAATGGACGATTAAAGTTTAGTCACCCAAACCAAATGGAGCGTTATAAAAGAAGCACAAAGAAAAAGACATGTCATTATACAAACCAGTTTATCAGCCTTGCTCTCGCACGAGCTTATAAAAATTAATATAAAAGTAAGGCTTACATAAAGTAATTATAATTATATATCTCACACTCTCCTTCATCTATTAAATATTCTACACATTACTCTAAACATACATATTATCATTATCTTGTGGTAATATGTTTAGTTAGTAACATTTTCCACTCTGCATCATACATCCATTGTTTAACCTATATAAGAAACATGAAAGTTGATATTCTTATCTCTTCCCTTATCCATGAATACACGAACACATATATCTTGGGAAGTATTTTTATATAAACTAACATAAGTAATATATGTCTAAAAAACATAAGTAATATATTAATAATGGTAAAAATAGTATTTTAGAATTTTATATCAATGCACTTTAATACTTTGTTATAATTATATAATTTAGATTTGGATTTTGGGATTACTTTAGCTTTTATAATGATATAAGTGGATAATTTACATGCACAAGGGGGTTGTTTGATATTATTTTTATAACGACATAGGTGGGTAATTTATACGCAGATTAGGGGGTTACTTTAGATAATTTTTGTAACGACAAAGGTGAATTTAGATGGGGCTACTTTAGCCTATTTTTATAATATGGCTTAGGTGGGTAATTTATTAAAAGATGCAAATCCAATGGCTATTATGATTAGAGTGGTCGGATTGATGGTCGAATGTTTCTGATTTTTGTGAGAAATTCTAGGAGTTCTTTATTTCTTTAGAATGTACACCTAGGGTCCTAGCTGACTTCATGTAAAGACTTCAAAAGAAACCTCCAATTAGTAATAGTAAAATAACATTCAATACGATGATAAAATTGCAACCCAAGTGCCTGGGTAAAAAAATGCATCAAACACTTGTGCCTACCGTTGAGATGTCATTGGAACCAAGTTTTGTGAAGCTAGCTTCTATAGGATAGTGTAAGTACGAAACCATTATAACACCGAATATATAACCTTCTACGAAAATGAGGTATGCTTCTTTTCAAAGACAAGGCCTATTTCTACATAAACATAAGGACTAATATATGGTTGTTGCACCTAACACAGCTAGCCTGGATCATTACATATCCCGCACACTATAAGATTAGAAAATACACTTGATACTCCATGACACACATGCAAAAGGGCATCGAAAATCATATGTCTAACTAATTATCTCATTTTTACGACAAAAACAAAACTCTACTACCTGACATGCTCATCGTTGTATGTATATAATAATTTAGTTTTGTTCCTCAATAAACATGGCACTTATATATAGTGAGTTAACGCCTACCTTGTTCTGCATGTCTATTTCCCAGACATAGATGAGTGTAAGAACCCTGAAATACATGGTTGCTATGGAAACTGCCGAAATGTACCAGGATCTTTTATGTGCATATGTCCGAATAATACACCCTATGGAAATCCTTACATAAAAGATGGATGTGTTACCATAGCAAAGAAGAATCCATTCACAGGTAACAAAGCCACTAGGCATATGTCCACCTATTACAAACTTTTGCATATTACTATAAAGCTTCTTTGTCAATGATTCCAACTCATTATTTTAACCCGTCCATTTAATTTTCTCTTCTCAGGTTTAAGCATCGGGCTAGGAGTAGGCGGTGGAATAAGTCTACTGCTAGCACTAAGTGCTCCCCTCATAATACGTAAAATCAAGCAGCAGAAGGAGAAAAAATTAGAAAGAACTTTTTTGACCAAAATCATGGATTATTGTTGCAGCAGCTAGTATCACACGATGCAGACATTGGAGAAAGGATGATTATTTCCTTAAGAGAACTAGAGAAGGCTACGAACAACTTTGATAGAGCACGTGTGATTGGTGGAGGGGGGCATGGCGTTGTGTACAAAGGAATTATAGGTCTGAAGGTCGTCGCAATCAAGAAATCAAGGATTTTAGTACAGAGAGAAATTGGTGAATTCATAAATGAAGTTGCCGTTCTTTCTCAAGTGAACCATAGAAATGTGGTGAAGCTATTAGGATGTTGTCTCGAGACAGAAGTCCCACTTCTAGTTTATGAGTTCATCTCAAATGGAACCCTTTACCAACATCTCCATGTTGAAGGACCGGTATCACTAACATGGATTGACCGATTAAGGATTGCAGTGGAAGTTGCTAGAGCTCTATCTTACCTACATTCAGCTGCTTCGATGCCTGTATTTCATAGAGATATTAAGTCCACCAATATACTTCTTGAAGATAGTTTAACAGCAAAAGTATCTGACTTTGGAACTTCAAGATATATCCCAATTGATCAGACTGGAGTAACTACAGAAGTTCAAGGAACAGAGGGTTACCTTGATCCCATGTACCATTACACAGGTCGATTAACAGAAAAGAGCGATGTCTTTAGTTTTGGTGTTCTTCTTATTGAATTGCTAACTAGAAAGAAGCCATTCGTCTATCGGGCTGAACATGGTGACAACCTTGTTTCACATTTCGAAATCTCCTCGCAATAGGTAACCTTGCTGGCATTATAGATGCTCAAGTCATGGAAGAGGAAGATGGAGAAGTTCTAGAAGTAGCTGGAGTAGCAGTAATGTGTACTAAATTAAGGGGAGAAGACCGTCCTACAATGAGAGAGGTGGAGACGACACTTGAAAGCATACTGGTTAAGAAGAATCAGGTTCCAGCTATTACAACAAAACCCAGAAGGCATGATGAGGATGAAGCCTCACTTCAACATATGTCAATCGAACTTGTTAGTATCGAAGAAGGCTTGCAATACATTATGGAAGAGGTGAAAACTAGCGAAGCAAGCAGGCAATACACTATCGAAGAGGAGCTATTGCTGTCAGCAAGCTACCCCCGATGACCCTTTGTAGTCATGTACACTGTCGAACTTCATTCCTTCGTGCTTGTAAATTGTTTTGATAAAACTTTCATTAGATTGCAATTCTATTTATTATTGATTTGGTATAATTCTTTCATGAATATTGTAAAGACAATAGTGTTGTGTTGTGTCGTAGCTAGGGTTTTCCATGTAAATTAAGTTTTCTTAATTTGTTTTCTGGTTCCTGTAAGAGTAAGCACCACGAAGTTTAAAGTAGGGTTATGACAATTTTTGTGTATTCTTGAGATAATGCAAATTAATTAATATTTTTTCTCGAGTGCTCTACTGCACGTGGAGTGGGCTCTACTTAGAAGTAGGGATGGCAACGGGCATGAAATATCTGTTAGAATGAGATAGGAAGAGAAAGATGGTTGTATGAATGGTTATATTGAACAACCCAAAATGGGGAACATATAGCACATGAGAGCCCAAACCCTAGACTAGAATACAATGACAATAATACCCTTAACGCCTCCCCTCAAATGCAAGGCATATGCAATTGCATTGCATTTGGAAGAGAGAGAATACTAAGCATTAGACTTAAGACACATTACAGTACTAAGATAACTAAAACATCCAAATCTGAATCTCCAATATGTCGTTTTGGCACGCGAGTCTTGAAGCCTTGCCAAGCCGAAGAGGTGCGAAGAGAAGCACAAAGGTAGAGAGTCGTGACGATAAACGTGCCTTAGTCAAAGAGTCACGGGCTCACACATGAGGCGACAAAGAGCAGCAAGGTGCAAACAGATGAGCCAGCGCCGCTCAAATCTGTGACACCAAAACTACAGTAGCAGTAAGAGGCTATAGGACGGAAAGGGAAGGCCGCATCGATGACTAGAAAGTGATTATCCAAAGGTGGACAACCACAAAGGAAAAGCTAGCATTAAGCTGTTCGGCAAAGATTTTGTGGAGTCGAAGGGCTTTGACGAACTGAATGAATGTATGTGGATTTGGATTGACACTGACTTAGAAGAATATGACATTATACTATGGATAGAGGTAGCAGCAAGCAGCAAGCAACAGATGGGATTCAGCAGCATGAGATGGATAAAACTGCAAAGATGTCACCAATTTGAACCAATGCTGCTACTGAAATTAGAGGTGTGGCATCACAATAGTAGCAAATGAAGCATCGCAACCCCTTGCAGCCCAACCAGAGACATCTTCCAGTGCCCTTTATCCAAACCTGAGCAGCTGCAGAACAGAGCACGAGCGGAGCACCACTCAGCAGCACGCAGGACAGAGCAGAGCAGCCTCGCACAGCAGAGGAGGATGAGCCGGCGGGAACAGGCGGTGAAGAGGATAGGCTGGTGAAAAGGAGATCGAGCTGGTGGCGACAGGCGCGGATGGGCGGTGAAGGGCCGCTCCCCCCGCAACGTGTCTTGTTATGCGTGACTAAGGGCAGGGAGGACGCTGAAGAGCAACGCTGGTTTCCATATTAAGTAAAGCTTTTCTCGAGGACGAGCAAGGTTTAAGTATGGGATTGTTGGCGCTCCTTAGCTACATCTTTTTAGTGCCATTTCGGTGGAGTTTTTGGGATAATTCTTATACTAACTCGCCATTTGGCATGTAAAATAACCCCGTTTTCGCATATGCATATATTTTTGAAGGATTTATTTTGCAGATTTTGGGCTATAAGAGCAGGATCAATAATAAGCAAATCGTCTAGCAATGAATACCTAGCTGGAAGAGAGAGGTAAGGAGAAAGAAGGTAGCATGTCGCTGCATGCGTCGATCGGCTCCTCGCACACGGCACGACAATAACTTCACATGGGGCAAGCAACAGGTGGTGCATGAACATTGGTAAAAAGATGAGGTTGAAGAATAAAAAAATATGTTTAGGCTTAACGGGAGACAAATGAAAAACTGCTACAGTAAGGCTTGGCTCCTAGATAGCTTATGTGTCTTGTCTAATAGCCAACATCTTGTCTCTCTTATTAAACCTGCTCTAAACGTGCACTTTTGGATGAAGACCGAGATCGTGACTGACCTCCAAGGATGTGCAAGGGCAAAGGCTTGAAGAATGCATTCAGATAAGTTCGAGATCAAAGACATTTGGAAAGTCATCAAAGATCCAACCTTATCGCGAAGTAAACGATATCTAAAGGCCCACATATGTGAAGAAGATAAGCAACCTACGTTCCAATTAGTTCGCACACGATAGAGGAGGCCGAGACATGCCACAAAAGGCCCAGGTTAAGCCCATAGACCGGCCGCCCCAGCCCATTTTCATGGCGGTTCGGCCTCCCCTTCGAGTTAGGGTTCCCTCGGACTATAAAACTTATGTCTTATAGAAACCAGCATCCAATTCCCACCAATGAGCCGCCGTATCGACAAAACACACACAGGAAACCGATGGCCGCGGCAAGATTGGAGGACGGTGGAGTTCTTCGCCGAGGACTTCTACACCATGAACTCCGTCGTCATGACTAGCTTTATGGGGTGAAGGCCTGGTTTGTCCATGGGGTTGTAAGGTAAACTTGGTTTGTAATTGTTGACATCCTTTATGAATTCAATCTATCTTGTACATAGATCTCGATTCCCTAGGTTTGATGTGCTTCTACCCTTAGTGCTGTGTGACAATTATGGGAAAATGACATCGGCTTTTGGAATTTGAAAGATTAGAATTGGTGTGTTAATTCGGCGATTACATATCCTAGCGATTCTAAAACCCTAGAGGCAAACGTTCTTTATCTCTTGTGCTCACTAACCTAACCTCGCTTTCTTAACCATAGACCTAGTTATATCAGACTTAGTAAATTAGATCTATTTCGTACACCAATTGTGGCAGAACCGCCAATTTAAACTGGCTCAAGTGCGTCATAACGACCTGTTACGATCATCGGACGCACTTCAAACAGTTTAAACCGGTGATCTGTCGAGTGTCTCAAGGACTCCTCGATAAACCACGTTAACTCATACCTCTGCCATACGTCAGGATCGTTTTCGGTAAGGAGAACACAACGAACATTATCATTTCTACATAACATACCAAGATTCTTACTTATTACAAGCCAGGTTTTGAAGAGGACTTAAATGCAAGTCAAGCCATTATAAGAGTTTAATACAAACCAGTCTAGGTAGTTCTATATCACACATATCTACAGCCTCCGGCTTAACCCTAAAATCACCGGGACCACGATGATCTAGGTCTTCTGGATCCTCTTGTTGACCTGCTCCGTAGCTTCTTCTGAAAAACAACAGGGAGATTCCCTGAGTACGAAGGTACTCAGCAAGACTTACCCGCCTTACCAAAGAAAAGACTCCCAAGGAATATGATTGGGCTTTATGTGGATTTGGCTGACTCGACTCTTTTGCCTGAAAGCGTTACTAAAACTTGATCCTTATATTTTATGTATTTTATGCTTAGTTGAGTTGTTACTTATCCATCTAGGTGATAAAATATTTTTGCATACAGGTTGTACTAAGGTCAACCAGCATTTATGAATCAACCTCCTCTTGTTCAACTTGTTTCCTCTACGATGTTTAAAATTTGACCAAGTGCACTCATAACCAAGAGTTGTGTCGATCCGGATCCATGTACATCCTGCAGGAGATACCCAGCCCCCAGCCACGCACAGTCGTACTTACTGTACGCAACAACCTTTCAATTAGTTGGACCAAAGACCGGAAATATCCTTACCCGAACCCGGGAACGCACCCCCACGTGGGCCCCACGTCTGGCGACCACCCCGTGAGTTACAGGTCACGATCCCGCCTTTCTCCGACCCAGCAAGCACCGGTAAGCGATATTTCCTATCAACGAGCCAGCTAATCTAATTGGCTTTACTGGTCCCATAACCCAGTAAGAAACCAGGTAGAATCACTCGATCAATTGCTTAAACAACGGATCGGTCCTTAGTCAATTAAGCAAGTAGGCAGAACTATGGATCGAGCTTACCTCAATCCCTCCTACCAACTTCTGCCCACTATCTTTCAACTCGAATCTTTCATGATTCATATAAGATGGGTGGTGGCCTAGTTCATCATCTTTTACTTAACTTACTAAGCATAGCCAATGTAAACATTGCTAATCAAGTTTCTTAGCTAGGCAAGGATAGTTCTATCAAGGAATATTTCATGCATCAAAGGGTCCCAACCAATCCCTAACCTAATGCACATAAAATCATAGAATTTGGACTCAGGAATATTATGAAATAATGGGTGATTTAAAGATGCACCGGGGCTTGCCTGGAATCACAAACAGGTTAGATTCTTCCGCGATACGAGATTCCGGAGCGACGACAATCACTTCCTTGACTTGTCGCTGATCCTCCGCGAATCCCACGAGATCGTACTCCGAAGCTTGAGAGACTAAAACGTAATGCAGGTTAGCGATATGCGATGCAACACTTTATGAAAAAGCTAAGCAACTTTCCCTTCTCGATAAAGTTGCAAGCCAACACAAACTACCCAAGATTTTTAAAAGATAAATCTATATTTTTCCTTTAATAAAACTTGCCTTAAATCATTTTTAGTTTATTTTTAATGATTTTACATCATTTTCTAAATGGTAAAGCATTTAAATAAATACATAAAACAATTTTAGAAATCATTTCTAATTATAAAAGAATTTATTCAGAATTTTAACATTTTTAACAATTATTAAACAACTATTTAATTAATCTAAACAAAGGAATTAAATTAATTATCCACACTTAATGACTTAGCATTTTTAATGGATGGCAAAATTTAAAACAAGTTTAACAAAATTGATTTCATCATTTTTGGATTTTCCTATGATTTTCTATGAATTAAAAGGTGAAAACCAAAATTTAAATCTATTTTCAAAACCTAAATGGCAGTTTTGCGCAAAACCCCCTGGAAAGATCGCGTCTTCTCCCCCGCGGTCCTTTCCCCGTTCAAAACAGGGGAGCGCGGCGCGGACGCGCTCCGCCGGCCGTGACCGCGGCTGCTCGCCGACGGCGAGGCTCCCCTGCCTCGGAAACGGCCCCTACAGCTTCGCGAGGAGACGGCGCACCTAAACCCCTCCTTTTCCCCTTCGATTGGCGCTCAGACCTAGCCGGTGACGGCACGGACGGCGGCGAGAAGATGGCGCTCGCCGGCCGACCAAACCCCGATGTCACCAGCCTCGCGAGCATGCCTACAAGCATCAACAGCTAAAGGCCAACCTAGCGCACCGCCTAGCGCAAGCCAAGGTGCCCCCAGGCACCCTGCTCGCGTGCGCCAGCCATGGCGGGCGAGCGCACCGCGGCGAGCGGCGCGTCTGGGCCAACCCAAGCCCCAAACGACTCGCCAAGAAGGCCTACACGAGCACCGGCCCATGCGCAACCTCATCACGCACTCAAAACATGACCAAAACCACGGCAGAGGGAAGCTCGACGGTGGCTCACCTAGCTTCACGAGCACGCCGTGAGGAAGAAGGTGGCGCACGGTTTCTGGAGGTGTCGAGGGTGAACAAGAGGTGGTTTGGGAGATGGAGAAGATCAAGGTGAAGCTATGAGCGAGAGGAATCGAACGGAGGCGGCTGGACAAGGGCGCGCGACGATGGATCACGCCGGCGGCCGAGAGGTGAACGGGAATGCGGAGGAGGAAGAAAGAGATCGGACGGAGGCCAAGGAGGAGTATTTATCAACGAGAACCGACCCTATACACACGCCAGCTCCTGCTTAACACGCTGCCACGGCGAAGCCATGCCCGGTGACGCGTGGCCGAGCCACCGACGTTGAGCTGCCATGGCCGTCCAACCGAGCTCTTGAACCGAGATGTTGCGGCCATGATATCTCCCAAAAATCCTTCTCAACTTATCCAACTCCAAACATAGAACTTGTAGAGGGTTCATAGAACTCCAACTTCTATATTGCACCCCTTTCGATCCGAGCAGTGTACGATGCGGATTTGAAACTCCAATGTCGGTCGACTTTTATCCCCAATTTTCAGACCCGAAATTCGATTTCTCCAAATTACTTTCAAAGTTCCATTCAAACTCTCCTCGATCCCCAAATGAAACTTGTCCATAATATATTCAATTTCATTTTCTATTTTGACACCATACTCCAATTCTCGATCAATCGCTCGAATTTGGGCTTGGATCACCGGTCGGTTTAAGGGGTTCATTAGAACTCTGAAACCCTAGGTTGGTCCAGATTTTCAAACTCAAATTACTTCCAAAATTTGAATAGAACCTGCTGTTCCTCCAAACACAAAAGTTCTTTGCCTTAACTTGAATTTCATTTCTTATTTTTGGACCTCTTTCAGATTCTCAACGGTTTGAGCTTAATTTGAGAAATTTCATCCCAGCCTTTATAACCCTGAAATTGACTGAAACTGTAATTGATTCGATTTTCAACCATGTTTTTCTCCTTGATTTACATCTAAGCTCAAGCTGAACCCAAAAACAAAGTTGTTCTTTATACCTTACTTTACCACTTTCATTTTTGTATCATGGTCAAAAGATCCACCAATAAATTTTTATGATCACTCAAACATTGCTGCTCAACATGGCCAAAACTGAAATTCAAATTCCTATTGTCGGATAGTGAATAGTAACTTTTCTCTTTTTCTTCCCTCCATTTAATTGAGCTATTCCCATACTCTTCTTCATCCAATTTTCGTGTCAAACATGCTCTCCCAATCTCCGTGATCAATTATATATATTTATTTCAAATTTATGTCGAATTTTGACCAAATTTTGATTTTTGGTCAAACTTCGTGCCGTTCAAAAATCGGGGATGTCACAGCCCTTCCCCCTTAAAAGAATCTCGTCCCGAGATTCCAAATAGAGCCTTAACTCGCTTTTCACAATGGAAAGGATAATGTGTCATATCCAAACTTCCGAACATACTTCACCAAGAAGCTAAAGTGGTGCCGGTTGTTACGTCATAACTCTGAACAACCTTCTTTAACAACTCAACTAGAAGATCCTTATTCCTTTTATTCTCATATTACTTTTGATGACTCTCAAAACCATATATCATATATTGTTCTTAAAACCTTTCTCTCCACCCGCACTTACTCCTGGGAGTTGCCATATATATCATTTTCAGGAAACACTAGCATCAAGTACAAGATTGACAGGGGTTAGCGATAGAGACATACCAGGCATCATTTGTTCATCTTCTGGAAATTTCTCCACGTTCATATATCGAACCTGTCCAGTTTGAGGATTGAGAACCTTCCTTCTCACAAATCTTTGACCAACTCCTTGTCCCGACATTTGAGACTGCACATTTGGATTTCCACCTTGCTTGGGTAAACGACATTCACGAGCATAATGCCCAGTCTTGCCACAGTTATAACATGGTTGAGCATTGGATGGACCAGAGGTATCACGACTCTCTCGATCTTGTGGAGGCACCGGATGTGGAGTATTATTGGGGTTCCTTACCAGCCACTGTTGCTGAGATGGTTGTTGCTGCGAACTTCCCTGGAACTGGTTAGCCGGTCCACGATAGATCACCTTGAAACGCTTTGGAGCACCACCGGATGTCTCATTAACCGGATCCTTCCTCTTAAGAGCTTCCGCTTCCTTAAGACTTTCATCCAGAGCCTTCATCTTCTCTTCAGCTGATATCGCCATGTTCACTGCGGAACTGTAATCAGGGAAAGTACATGTTCCCAACTTCTCCTGCATCCTTACATTTAGTCCACGGAGATAGCAATCTCGCTTCTTGATTTCATTGTCCACGTGCTCTGGAGCATATTGAGCCAGATGCTCAAAAGCACTGGTATATTCCAACACACTTTTAGTCCCTTGCTGAAGCTTTATGAATTCTTCCAACTTCATCCGCATAATCCCTGCAGGCACAAACTGCGTACGGAACGCCGTCTTGAAGTCATCCCACGTAATATCCCTTCCTGCAGTCTGCCTGGATAGAAAACTGGACCACCAAGTACCAGCAGGACCATGAAGTTGAAGACCAGCAAATTCTACCTTTTGACTCTCGGTGCAATGAGGAATAACTCGAAACTTCTGCTCTAGGGTTCCAAGCCATTCGTTTGCCTCCAGAGGATGCTCAGCTCGAGTAAAAACAGGAGGATGAGTCTCCAGGAAGTGAGAATAAGTGACTTCACGTGGTCTTGCTTGACGACTGGACGAAGAACTGCCAAGACTCTGAGCAATAAGATTCAACAGACGTGTCTGTTCGGTTCCAGAACTGATGATATGAGCAAAAGCTTCCGTTAGACCGGGAGGTGGAGGTGGATTTTCTTCACTAGCTTCCGCTCCAGTTTGAGAGTCCCGTGGATCTGCCATTCTGCAAAAGTCCCCAACACAGACCATATAACTTTGCTTGTAAAGGACTGGTCACACTCAACTTCTATTCCTTCTTGCATTACGAAGACTGAAGATGCATGTGATGTCATCAAGAGATGGTGATCCAACCAAGACCAAGGCTGTTCTCTTGCATCGACTACCCCTGGAAAGGAGGTTCTAAACCTACGCCACTCACCAAACCGCACGACCTTTGAAAACATGCAATGCAAGCATGATGCAGCGGTTCCTACGTTCTCACAGACACATTCACACTCGTAAGAAAATTGGTGGCATCGTATAACTCTCCCTACACATAAAATTCTAACGATTCTAGCGACACGCACGAACAGTTAGCATCTGCAAAACAAGCAACCCATTATCACTACTTGCCACCTAACGACTCGACTGCTTTTCTTTTATAGAAAATATGGTCCCGAAGTTTGAAAAGACAAAATATTCGTTGATTATCCCAACCTATGGCTCTGATACCAGCTGTGGCAGAACCGCCAATTTAAACTGGCTCAAGTGCGTCATAACGACCTGTTACGATCATCGGACGCACTTCAAACAGTTTAAACCGGTGATCTGTCGAGTGTCTCAAGGACTCCTCGATAAACCACGTTAACTCATACCTCTGCCATACGTCAGGATCGTTTTCGGTAAGGAGAACACAACGAACATTACCATTTCTACATAACATACCAAGATTCTTACTTATTACAAGCCAGGTTTTGAAGAGGACTTAAATGCAAGTCAAGCCATTATAAGAGTTTAATACAAACCAGTCTAGGTAGTTCTATATCACACATATCTACAGCCTCCGGCTTAACCCTAAAATCACCGGGACCACGATGATCTAGGTCTTCTGGATCCTCTTGTTGACCTGCTCCGTAGCTTCTTCTGAAAAACAACAGGGAGATTCCCTGAGTACGAAGGTACTCAGCAAGACTTACCCGCCTTACCAAAGAAAAGACTCCCAAGGAATATGATTGGGCTTTATGTGGATTTGGCTGACTCGACTCTTTTGCCTGAAAGCGTTACTAAAACTTGATCCTTATATTTTATGTATTTTATGCTTAGTTGAGTTGTTACTTATCCATCTAGGTGATAAAATATTTTTGCATACAGGTTGTACTAAGGTCAACCAGCATTTATGAATCAACCTCCTCTTGTTCAACTTGTTTCCTCTACGATGTTTAAAATTTGACCAAGTGCACTCATAACCAAGAGTTGTGTCGATCCGGATCCATGTACATCCTGCAGGAGATACCCAGCCCCCAGCCACGCACAGTCGTACTTACTGTACGCAACAACCTTTCAATTAGTTGGACCAAAGACCGGAAATATCCTTACCCGAACCCGGGAACGCACCCCCACGTGGGCCCCACGTCTGGCGACCACCCCGTGAGTTACAGGTCACGATCCCGCCTTTCTCCGACCCAGCAAGCACCGGTAAGCGATATTTCCTATCAACGAGCCAGCTAATCTAATTGGCTTTACTGGTCCCATAACCCAGTAAGAAACCAGGTAGAATCACTCGATCAATTGCTTAAACAACGGATCGGTCCTTAGTCAATTAAGCAAGTAGGCAGAACTATGGATCGAGCTTACCTCAATCCCTCCTACCAACTTCTGCCCACTATCTTTCAACTCGAATCTTTCATGATTCATATAAGATGGGTGGTGGCCTAGTTCATCATCTTTTACTTAACTTACTAAGCATAGCCAATGTAAACATTGCTAATCAAGTTTCTTAGCTAGGCAAGGATAGTTCTATCAAGGAATATTTCATGCATCAAAGGGTCCCAACCAATCCCTAACCTAATGCACATAAAATCATAGAATTTGGACTCAGGAATATTATGAAATAATGGGTGATTTAAAGATGCACCGGGGCTTGCCTGGAATCACAAACAGGTTAGATTCTTCCGCGATACGAGATTCCGGAGCGACGACAATCACTTCCTTGACTTGTCGCTGATCCTCCGCGAATCCCACGAGATCGTACTCCGAAGCTTGAGAGACTAAAACGTAATGCAGGTTAGCGATATGCGATGCAACACTTTATGAAAAAGCTAAGCAACTTTCCCTTCTCGATAAAGTTGCAAGCCAACACAAACTACCCAAGATTTTTAAAAGATAAATCTATATTTTTCCTTTAATAAAACTTGCCTTAAATCATTTTTAGTTTATTTTTAATGATTTTACATCATTTTCTAAATGGTAAAGCATTTAAATAAATACATAAAACAATTTTAGAAATCATTTCTAATTATAAAAGAATTTATTCAGAATTTTAACATTTTTAACAATTATTAAACAACTATTTAATTAATCTAAACAAAGGAATTAAATTAATTATCCACACTTAATGACTTAGCATTTTTAATGGATGGCAAAATTTAAAACAAGTTTAACAAAATTGATTTCATCATTTTTGGATTTTCCTATGATTTTCTATGAATTAAAAGGTGAAAACCAAAATTTAAATCTATTTTCAAAACCTAAATGGCAGTTTTGCGCAAAACCCCCTGGAAAGATCGCGTCTTCTCCCCCGCGGTCCTTTCCCCGTTCAAAACAGGGGAGCGCGGCGCGGACGCGCTCCGCCGGCCGTGACCGCGGCTGCTCGCCGACGGCGAGGCTCCCCTGCCTCGGAAACGGCCCCTACAGCTTCGCGAGGAGACGGCGCACCTAAACCCCTCCTTTTCCCCTTCGATTGGCGCTCAGACCTAGCCGGTGACGGCACGGACGGCGGCGAGAAGATGGCGCTCGCCGGCCGACCAAACCCCGATGTCACCAGCCTCGCGAGCATGCCTACAAGCATCAACAGCTAAAGGCCAACCTAGCGCACCGCCTAGCGCAAGCCAAGGTGCCCCCAGGCACCCTGCTCGCGTGCGCCAGCCATGGCGGGCGAGCGCACCGCGGCGAGCGGCGCGTCTGGGCCAACCCAAGCCCCAAACGACTCGCCAAGAAGGCCTACACGAGCACCGGCCCATGCGCAACCTCATCACGCACTCAAAACATGACCAAAACCACGGCAGAGGGAAGCTCGACGGTGGCTCACCTAGCTTCACGAGCACGCCGTGAGGAAGAAGGTGGCGCACGGTTTCTGGAGGTGTCGAGGGTGAACAAGAGGTGGTTTGGGAGATGGAGAAGATCAAGGTGAAGCTATGAGCGAGAGGAATCGAACGGAGGCGGCTGGACAAGGGCGCGCGACGATGGATCACGCCGGCGGCCGAGAGGTGAACGGGAATGCGGAGGAGGAAGAAAGAGATCGGACGGAGGCCAAGGAGGAGTATTTATCGACGAGAACCGACCCTATACACACGCCAGCTCCTGCTTAACACGCTGCCACGGCGAAGCCATGCCCGGTGACGCGTGGCCGAGCCACCGACGTTGAGCTGCCATGGCCGTCCAACCGAGCTCTTGAACCGAGATGTTGCGGCCATGATATCTCCCAAAAATCCTTCTCAACTTATCCAACTCCAAACATAGAACTTGTAGAGGGTTCATAGAACTCCAACTTCTATATTGCACCCCTTTCGATCCGAGCAGTGTACGATGCGGATTTGAAACTCCAATGTCGGTCGACTTTTATCCCCAATTTTCAGACCCGAAATTCGATTTCTCCAAATTACTTTCAAAGTTCCATTCAAACTCTCCTCGATCCCCAAATGAAACTTGTCCATAATATATTCAATTTCATTTTCTATTTTGACACCATACTCCAATTCTCGATCAATCGCTCGAATTTGGGCTTGGATCACCGGTCGGTTTAAGGGGTTCATTAGAACTCTGAAACCCTAGGTTGGTCCATATTTTCAAACTCAAATTACTTCCAAAATTTGAATAGAACCTGCTGTTCCTCCAAACACAAAAGTTCTTTGCCTTAACTTGAATTTCATTTCTTATTTTTGGACCTCTTTCAGATTCTCAACGGTTTGAGCTTAATTTGAGAAATTTCATCCCAGCCTTTATAACCCTGAAATTGACTGAAACTGTAATTGATTCGATTTTCAACCATGTTTTTCTCCTTGATTTACATCTAAGCTCAAGCTGAACCCAAAAACAAAGTTGTTCTTTATACCTTACTTTACCACTTTCATTTTTGTATCATGGTCAAAAGATCCACCAATAAATTTTTATGATCACTCAAACATTGCTGCTCAACATGGCCAAAACTGAAATTCAAATTCCTATTGTCGGATAGTGAATAGTAACTTTTCTCTTTTTCTTCCCTCCATTTAATTGAGCTATTCCCATACTCTTCTTCATCCAATTTTCGTGTCAAACATGCTCTCCCAATCTCCGTGATCAATTATATATATTTATTTCAAATTTATGTCGAATTTTGACCAAATTTTGATTTTTGGTCAAACTTCGTGCCGTTCAAAAATCGGGGATGTCACACCAATCAAACCCAAAAAGATTAATAATCAACTTACTTAGTTCTTAGATAAGCGTAGCGATCTCCTTGTTCCACAGATTGATAACCTTAGAGGAAAATCTAAGAGAAAAGCTACAATCGACCCGTGCGCTTGTGGTACGTAATTGACGTAGCTAAGCACCGTTAACACTCTTCTGAATTTCAAATCATCTGGCTTCTTTCTTCGGGTATTCCAGACTCAGCTCCTCCTTTAACAGAGCAAGAGAGCTAGCTGTATCCAAATCCACTTGTTTATGCATCAAAACTATGGACTTAATATCAGGTCTCGGGCCATCAATAAATTTGTTGTTGATAATATCAGCATCAAAGAAAGGGTCATGAGCTCTAATTTGGTGGACAAGCTCATCAAAAAGTTCAATGTACTCACCAGACTGTTTTATGTGAAAGAATTGCCTAATCAAGTAGTTATTTTGGTCTTTTTCAAGTCTGGTACAAACTGCCTCATAAAGTTCTAACCTGGATGTATCTTTGATAATAGATTCAACAGATTGTAACAAAAAAGCAGCAGTGCCGGTGAATTTCATAACAGCTAACTTCACCCACATGTAGGATGGCACATTAAACAATTCAAAGTAGGTTTCACAATTGCGTTGCCAAATTTTGGGATTTTTGCCATCAAATTCAGGAAATTCCATTGGAGGTAAAGCAGCATTCCAATTAGGAAACACATCAGTAGTAGTATGGGGGTGGGATTCAGAGGTGTCTTTTGCACCTTTGACCGGAGGCGGCTACAGGGTGAAAACCACCCAACTACCAGACCCCCGGTTATGCAGATCTTTGTCGTGGCCAAATTACCCAGGAGCCGCCTCATGAGAGGATTGTACCGATGGGCGGTACCAGGCTTCTAGTCCCCCACAGGTGATGTGTCGAACACCTTGTCCTCGTGTTCTCCCTCATAATGATGAAACAAGATCTGGTCAATTTTGGAACAAAGATCGTTAACTGATGAGTGCAGCCTGATAACGGTCTTGTTCACAACATCCACCTTGGAGTCGACCTCATCGACTTTGGTGTCGACCTCCTTCTTCCACCCTGTGAGTTCACCGAGCGTGGCTTGGATGCCGGCCAGGACCTTCGCGATCTCCACGACGTGCTTCTCATTCTCCATAGCCTGCTTCTGAAGGAGGGTTTGGTACTGTGGTCGATCAGCCAGTTTGGCGGATCGAAGGATCGACGACGGGAATTGGTGGTGGTATTTGTGGAAGAAACTGAATCTGATACCAGATGCTAGGGTGTCCGATCTACTACGATGAATTTAACGAGGAAACGAGTAATAGGTTCGACACACACGACGAGATTGCCTCGCCGCCAAAGTCTCCGGCAAGCCGGCCAGTCTATCCTATTACATCGATCCTTATCCTTTTCTTCTTCCCTGCTTCTTTCTTATCCTTCAGTGTTGCTCATCCGACAACACACGCTACTTTCCCCACTCTGGGCCGACGTATCTCGCATTGGGCCATTGGGCTTTGTCTTCCTGGGCTGATCTCTCTGGCCCATTCTTGCCTTTCGTCGTTGATACTTGATAGCACCTGGCCTCCTGCCAACTGGGTCCATGACAAATGGCCTTCTAGATCCGCTCCTTCGGCGCCGGATCTCTCCACCACGCCTCCTCCTATTATGCTATCAAGAGCTTGGAGAAGCGTGCTGGGGAGGTCGAGGGTCGTGTGTGGGAGACGAAGACGCTTGGTCGGCCCGCTCTAGCTCCCCCATTGCCGCATGGATCTCGTGCCCTCGATCCAACAACGGCAAATGGAACCCTCGATCCAACAACGGCAAATGGAAGCTGGCCTCGTCACGCGAGGCCCCGCCGCGAGCGCAGCGGATGCGAGACGGATGCGATTGAGCGCGGAGGAGGCGGCCGACCGGCGGAGGCCATCGGCGATGCAATGCAAGTGGTGGTGCGGTAGCGCAGTGGGGGTGAGGAGGGTGAGGCAATGGCAAATCGAGGTCGCACGCTAGGCGGCTAGGGTGTGGCCGGTTGGCCGCCGACGGCGTCCCGATGGATCAGCGGAGACTTCGATAGGTGCGTTTTTCTCCTCCATTTCTCTTCCATTTTACTTTGGGCGTTCTACACTATTGGTTTCAGAGAATCCATTCGATCATAGAAACAGGGAATTGATAATGGACGTGAGGTTAATAGTAAATTAGTAAGGTAATCATACTTCGTAGCTGAAGTCACGTTCCAATCTAGTAGCTTGAGTACTTGTGAACTGTTTATTCAGTGAAAGTAGCGTGCATCGGACTCTGCTTGAGTTGATATCCTGACACTTTTTCACAGGCGTTGGTAGGAGGCTAGGAGCGTTTTGGGGCGACGACCGAGAGCGAGGTCTTCCCATCAAGGAGGGCGCGGGTGCAGTGGGGTTGGGTTGGAGTGGATTGACCAGATAACGAATGCGATGTTCATTCAGTGGAAATTGGAAACCGAATGGTGTTTAGGTGACCTGTCTAGATCGTCAGTGACTACAAGTCTACGAGTCCAGTCAAAGTCACCGCGCGCGAAGATTATTCTATCGACCAACAGTACACGTAGACAAGGCATGCGTGTGCATGCAGAGTACAGTGTCTTTGAATGACTGCGTATATACACGACCAAAGCATGCCAAAGCTAAGTAGAGAGAGCATGGGGTTCTTCGTAGCATTCGGGGCAGCGGTTGCCACGCTGCTGATGCTCCCGTCGTCGTTCGCCAGCGCAGCACCAGCTGCGGCGGCAGCCACCGGGCCGGCGGGGAGTATTAACTGCACCACGGGCTGCGGCAGCATCAGCATCCAGTACCCGTTCGGCATCGAGCCCGGCTGCTACCACGGCCCCGGCTTCAACCTCACATGCGCCTCGCGTGGGCACGGCCCGCCTGAGCTGTTCCTCGGCGATGGCACCGTGCAAGTGCTGGAAATCTCTGTTGAACACAGCACGGTGCGCATCAACAGCACCTCCGTGCAGCTGTTGTACCATGATAATAACAGCAGCCGCACCACGAGCAGGACATGGGGGGTTGGGATCCCGGAGAGGGGCCCGTACTTCCTGTCAGAGTCCACAAACATTCTCGAGGCGATAGGGTGCAACATCCAGGTCAGCATCCTGGCGGCGTGAATAACAGTCTGCTGGTCAGTTCTTGCACTGCTATATGTCCGGAGGCAACCCCCGATAATATTGCAAGTATGGGAAATGGTAGCTGCACCGGTGGCATTGCCTGCTGTCAGGCAAGCATCGTTATAGGCTACCCTACGTACACCATCCAGATGAAATGGCTTTCTGAGTCTCAAGACTTACCTGTTGCTGTCTACATAGTTGATAGGGCCATCGATTACACAATGGATATCATGTCTGGGGTAGGTCCTAAAGCTCTTCCTGCCACGCTAGCATGGATAATTAACAATTCGACATGTCCAGCAAATAAGACTGCCCCCGAGTGTCGCAGTGCCCATAGCTATTGCCAAGACGACTTTTCCCAGGGCGTCCAGGATGGGTATTCGTGTCGATGCTCTAAGGGTTATGAAGGCAACCCTTATGTTCCCGGTGGATGCCAAGGTACATTTCTCATTGATTTTGTTTCTCCTCTCTTAAAAAGCCTATGCTGCTAACACCTTCCTACTCTAACAAGCTAATATCCTTGTGTTTTTTAGATATAGATGAATGCGAATCTCCGGAGATTTATGTTTGCAGTGGTGATTGCAAGAACACACCAGGGAGTTTCATGTGCTAGTGCCCTACTGGTTTTATGGGTGATCCTTCCGTTCTGAATGGATGCAGAGGTAGGCAACAGAATCAGATTTATTTTTGCAGGATACTAGTAAAATAGCAGGTCGAATAAAGCTATGCTATATATGCACTTTAGATGTGTATATATGACATTATAGTTTTGGCTTTGAAATTTAATCTGTCGAGATTCATATATTTATAGTTTTGTTTTTTTCTCAATAAACACCAGCACTATAGTGCCATCTGCATAGTGAAAGGCATTATTTCATTTCAACAAAACTAATATATTGACCATACTCTTGCTTCATTTTTCACACATACTTTTGTAGACATAGATGAGTGTGAGCACCCGGAAGCACACTCGTGCTATGGAATTTGCCAAAATTTTCCTGGAAGTTTTGGTTGTCTATGTCATGATGGTACCTACGGGGATCCTTTCACAAAAGGTGGATGTAACAAGAAATTTGTCATAGGTAATACCCCACTTTGTGCACTTATTGAGTTTATTTTTGATGTGCCATTGCAAAATTACATTTACTCTGAACTCCAAAATTTGCCAATCTTAGTTGTGACCATTCTAATTATAAGTATTTTCTATCAAATATTTCTGTTTGCTTCCCAATGTGACCCCTCATTCCTGTTTACAGGATTAAGCGTTGGGTTAGGAGTAGGTGGCAGCACAAGTCTTTTGCTTCTAGCACTTGGTGGTCCATTCATAATGCGTAAGATCAAACTGCGGAAGGTGAAGAAAATGAGACGTAAGTTTTTTAAGGAAAATCATGGTTTACTATTGCAGCAGTTAATATCTCGCAACACGGACATTGGCCATAGGATGATAATTACCTTAAGGGATATAGAGAAAGCCACAGATAATTTTGATAGAGCTCGTATAGTTGGTGGCGGAGGACATGGAGTCGTATTTAAAGGAATTCTTGATCTGCAAGTTGTGGCAATCAAGAAATCGAAGATAGTAGTTCAAAGAGAAATCAATGAATTCATAAATGAAGTTGCAGTTCTTTCTCAAGTGAATCATAGGAATGTGGTGAAGCTCTTGGGATGTTGCCTTGAGACAAAAGTCCCATTGCTAGTTTATGAGTTCATTTCAAATGGAACCCTTTATAATCATCTTCACATTGAAGGGCCAGTATCACTATCATGGGATGACCGATTGAGGATTTCAATGGAAGTTGCCAAAGCGCTATCCTATCTACATTCCTCTGCTTCTATGCCAATATTTCATAGAGATGTCAAATCCTCCAATATACTACTAAATGATGCTTTAACTGCAAAGGTATCAGATTTTGGAGCTTCTAGATATATTCCTATGGATCAGACTGGAGTGGTTACCGCAGTTCAAGGAACGTTTGGTTACTTGGATCCAATGTACTATTACACTGGCCGACTAACTGACAAGAGTGACGTATTCAGTTTTGGTGTTGTTCTTGTAGAATTACTTACCCGAAAGAAACCAAATGACTACCAGTCCGTTGATGGTGGAAGTCTTGTTTCACATTTCATCTCGCTCCTCATAGAAGGAAAATTGGTTGACATAGTAGATCCTCAAATCTTGGAGGAGGAGGAAGATAAAGAAGTTCAGGAAGTAGCCACACTAGCTGCATTGTGTACAAAATTGAAGGGAGAAGACAGGCCTACATGAGGGAAGTGGAGATGACACTCGAGAATTTGCTTTTTAAGAAGAGGCAGATTGCATGTATCACAACATCAAGGACAAATGGTGAGGATGGGACTATGGACCATTACATGTCAACTGAACGGGCTAATAATGAAGCAAGCCGACAATACACTATGGAAGAGGAAATATTGTTGTCAGCAAGCTTTCCACGGTGACAAGGAGTTCAAATATCAAAGCCAACTAGCCAAGTAGTGTGTAAGGTGCCGTGTGATTCTATCTTTCGTTTATTTCAAAGATATCCTTTCAATATATCTGCAAACAAATTTAGTGTGCTGATAATTTCAGTACCGGGCACAAACACTACAAATGCAGTTGTTTTATTATGTACCAATTGAATGTGAATTGCTCTCCCTATTTTCTACTCTAGTATGCTACAAATGAGTTCAATGCGCATACTAGTGGATATATCTCTGTATACTTGGGATAATACAGCTGAACTGCTAAATATGCTATCTCTACCATGGCAACAACGAATGAGAATAGCAACAGACGTTGCCAAAGCCCTATCCTATCTACATTCATCTGCATCAATGCCAATATTTCATAGAAATATTAAGACCTCCAACATACTTTTTGATGATGCTTTAACTGCAAAGGTATCAGACTTTGCAGCTTCTAGATATCCCAACTGACCAGACAGAAGTGATCACAGCGTTTCAAGTAATGATGGCCTTGTTTCACATTTTGTCTCATTGCTTGCGAAAGGTGAAGTGGTTAACATAATAGATCCTCAAGTCATCAAAGAGGGAGATGGATAAATCCTTGAAGTGGCAACACTAGCAGCCATGTGTACAAAACTGAAGGGAGAAGACAGCCTACAGTGAGGGAAATCAGAGATAATACTTGAAAACTTGCGGGTAATGATATTTGAAAACTTGCTGGTTAAGAAGAAGCAGGCTCCATGTAATTGAACACCAATGAGAAACGATGGGGATCAAACTACGACTCATTACATGCCCATGCCAAATCAGAGACACTTAGGAAGCAAGCAGGCAATACACCATGGAAGAGGAAATGTTGCTATCAGAAAGCTATACCCGGTGATATTACAGCTCTGAACAGCTAAGCTACACTTGCCTTTTTGCTAGGCATATTTCCTTTCATGAATAATGTGTACGGCCTACTGAACTTGAGATGTTATCCTTATATTCTATTCCTGTTCAAAGCAGAGTACTGAATGTGCATTGTATTCTTGAGATCATGCAGTATTTTAATTGTTATCTGCATGCATGTTTGTGCAGGTAACATTGTACAGTTTGGACAATGAAATGACCCACGAGCACACTGCAATGGAGACAAGAAAAGCTGGTTTAAAAACAGAGTGGAGAAGCACCTGAACACAATCGGTAACATTTATTTGTTTATCACCCCATCCCAAATCTGATACTTCAGTTGAGAAAATGAAAATCAACATGCGTGGAGGGTAGACATTGTACATGTCAGGATATTGCCGCTTGTGTTCACTAAGGTCAGGCATCGTCATTCATCTGCAGAATCACCATCTTCCATGATCGTTTCCCAGATTGTTGAGCAGCTTCTTTCGTGTCGCTATTTATTGTTACTACTACCAAAATCGACGGCGAGCTTGCCGGCCAGCGGCCTGAACACACGCGCCCACAGTCTCACCGCCGCGGCTTGGCCTGCAGACAGCAGCCCGGCCCCGGCACACCTCCTTCTTAGAGTAACCCTTCGGCGAAGACTCTAGTGACCTCCTCCAATCTTGCCGGGCACGCTCGACTGCCAGTCTGCCCCTGCGTGGGCGGCTGGGCGCGGTGAGAAACGTAATAAGCCCAGAACGACGCCACAAGCTGCTCTCAGCGTGCCCGCGGCGACGTCTAGAACTCTAGATGCCGGCATTGCCTCTGCCCCCAAACCGGCGGTGGGGAAGAGAGTGGCACGCGCCACGGTGGTCACGAGCTCGATGTACTCGTGCGTCGTTCTGTCGCACGGCGTGGCGGTCGTGGCCCTAGGAGGGCTGGGGAGGTGTGGCCAGACCGCCAGAGCAGCCGGGGAACGGGGTCCATACAGTTTGAGAATCGAATCGGGTTCATTGTCAGTGCCGGATTACGTCAAGGTCGCCAACCTCCTCTCCTTATGGACCCCCCATTAAGGCCTACAATATTGCAACTACTGTTTGTCAAGGCCGCATTTCAGCGCTGTTCAAACTTTTATAGACTTATTAGTTTTGCACAAACAGGCCTTGAGAAAATATTAATTAATTTGCATTATCTCGAGAATACAGAAGCATGTTCATTACTCTATTTTAACTTTCTTATTAATCTTACAACAAACCAGGAATTAAGAAAACTTAATTGACATGGTAAACCCTGTGCACAAGACAACAAAATTGTCTTTACAATACTCATGAACGGAATTAAGCCGAATCAACAATCAATCGAAGTACAGTCTTCCGAAAGTTTTACAAAACATTTTACAAGCGCGAAGGAATGAAATTTGACAGTTTACATGTTATTGAAAAGGGTCATTGGGGATAGCTTGCTGACAACAATACCTCATCTTCCATAGTGTACTGCCTACTTGCTTCGCTAGTATCCACCTCTTCATAAGGTATTGCATGCCTTCTTCGATACTAACAAGTTCGATTGATATATGCTGACCTGAAATTTCATCCTCATCGTGCCTTCTCGGTATTGTAATACATGGAACCTGCTTCTTCTTAACCAGTACACTTTCCAGTGTCAGCTCCACCCCTCTCATTGTAGGCCGGTCTTCTCCCCTAAGGTTAGTACACATTGCTGCTACTGCAGCTACTTCTAGGACTTCTCCATCTTCCTCTTCCATGACTTGAGCATCTATAATGCCAGCAAGGTTACCTATTGCGAGGAGTTTTCTGAAATGTGAAACAAGGTTGTCACCATGTTCCGAATGATAGACGAATGGTTGCTTTTTAGTCAGCAATTCAATAAGAAGAACACCAAAGCTAAACACATCGCTCTTATCCGTTAGTCGACCTGTATAATAGTACATGGGATCTAGATAGCCCCGTGTGCCTTGAACCTCTGTGGTTACTTCAGTTTGATCAATTGGGATGTATCTCGAAGCTCCAAAGTCAGATACTTTAGCTGTTAAACTTTCATCAAGAAGTATGTTGGTTGACTTGATATCTCTATGAAATATGGGCATCGAAGCAGATGAATGTAGATAGGATAGAGCTCTGCTAACTTCCAATGCAATCCTTATTCGGTCAACCCATGGTAGTGATATCGGTCCTTCAACATGGAGATGTTGATAAAGGGTTCCATTTGAGATAAACTCATAAACTAGAAGTGGGACTTCTGTCTCGAGGCAGCATCCTAATAGCTTCACCACATTTCTATGGTTCACTTGAGAAAGAACAGCAACTTCATTTATGAATTCATCAATTTCTCTCTGTACTAAAATCCTTGATTTTTTTATTGCCACGACCTTTAGATCTATGATTCCTTTGAACACAACACCATACCCCCCTCCACCAATCACACGTCCTCTATCAAAATTATTTGTAGCCTTCTCTAGTTCCCTTAAGGTAATAACCATCCTTTCTCCAACGTCCGCATTATGTGATATTAGCTGCTGCAATAGTAACCCATGGTTTTGATTGAAGAATTTTTCTCTCATCTTTTTATCCTTCTGCAGCTTGATTTTACGTATTATGAAGGGAACACCTAATACGAGAAATAAAATGCTGGTGCCACCGCCGACACCAAGCCCAATGCTTAAACCTGGAAAAAAATGTTTGGGAGATGAAATCCTGAGTTTGATTGTGTAAGATGTGAGAAAGATTGCTTGGTTTCCGGATGATTACAATGAAGCACAATATTGCAGAGGTACGTTTGAACTAGTGATGATTTAACCATTAAAAATAAAGCAATAAGTGCACATAATTGTTGTTAGTTGATAACCTGTGAAGGATTTCCTGATCACAATGCATCCCCCATTTATGAAGGGAGTCCCGTAGGTTCCATTAGGACATTGGCAATTAAAACTTCCTTTGAGATTTTGGCAGCTTCCATAACATGAGTAGCTTTCCTGGTGCTCACATTCGTCAATGTCTAGAAACAAAAGGGAGTGCTGTTGGATGATTGAGTAAGCAGTGACAGTACAACTTGAGTAAGCAGTGACAGTACAACTTGAGTAAGCAGTGACAGTACAACAGCTTCTTTAGTAACAAAAGGGGGCAAACACGTCATTTGATTAAATATTCGTTTTAAAAATGCAAGTCATTTTAGTTTTGTCTTAGGCCTAACTTTTTCTAATTTTCATCAAATTTATAGAAAACTACATTAACATATACAATATCAATAAATACACTACCAAGACATATTTCCTTGTAGATTTAATAGAACTAATTCGATGTAGTAGATGCTAGTGTAATTTTTCTATGAAGTTAGAGAAGTTTGACTTAGAGCAAAAGTAAAATAACCTAATTTCGAAAATCCATATGTTCATTGCTTTATTTCATAAAAAATGACCTAAATTTCGAAAATGAAAGAGTGGTCGGGAGGGGTAAATCTATAGTCGAAGCCTGCGGTAGACTTTACGGGCATTATTTGAACAATAAAAAAGCACATGGTATTTTGAACAAGCATCTGATTGAACTTTCGGGGTTTTATTTGACTATTAATATATTTCAAAATGTATATTGGACTAGAAAGATACTGTGCCGTTGGCACGGCGGAGGGGCCCGTCACCGATGTATATATACATGCTTATAAAGTTATGTTGTAATGAGTGGTGAAATTTAATTTGGATTGTTAAATCTATATGTGTGAGGTATGGACCGTTAACTATGGAACGCCCATGTGTTCGTAGCGAGAAAGCTTGCATGTGGTAGTTATTATATGTGTCAATATTGTGGTGCATGTGGTTTATAAATATGCAAGTCAATTTAACCAGGCACCGATACACATTAAGGGGTCATGGAGTGCATATTGATTTCGCTAAACTTCAGAGTTTTTACGTGGAATCAACATAGGCAGAATATAGAACGATTTTATCAAAGTTCAGAGTTTTTTTAAAAAAAATAATAGTGGTCCTACATATAATTAGTTTTGTGGGGCTTATCGATGGTGGGACCCACGTTGTCGGGTCCCACGGTGGAGCCTATTTGTGGGACCCTTGTCAGTGGGTCCCACATGTTGGTTCTGAAAGGGCCCAACAATGGTGAGACCCACTTGACAGTCCTATGAGTTCATAGTGGAGCCCACTTATGGACCCAGGGTAACGCCTCACAATGAGGCCCACTTATGGTTCGGTAGGGCCCATGGATGGTCGGACCCACTTGTGGGTCCACAATGAGGCCCACGCCGTTGGGTCCCACAGTGTGGCCATTTGCTGATTGATTTTATCAAAGTTTAGAGGTTTTTTTTGGAAAACTATAGTGGGTCACATATATAATTGGTTCTGTGGGCCGCACATACGGTGCGACCCACAGTGGGGCCCACTTGTGGGACCTACGTTGTCGGGTCCCATGGTGGGGCTCATGTCGCCAAGTCCCATGGTGGGGCCCACTTGTGGGACCCATGGTGGGACAGCGGGTCCCACATGTGGGATCAAATGCCTAGAATTGTTTTTGGCCGTTGGATCGGTCAATCCGACGGCTTATGAATTCTTGTCGATGTGGACATCTCCCGGTGCAAGGGAATGCACCATGTTTAGTTATAAAGATTCTATGAATAGATGTCAATACAAATTAAAATAGTGTAACATCTGTGTTTTAATTACCATATTATATTATTGTGAGAACTGAGCCTATCTCAGATGGCAAGCGCAGCAGGTGTGCACGCTGCCAGCCCGGGTTTGAGTCTTCTTACTCGCACCCGTGCTTTCTCACCAGGGTTTGCCCCCAAGTTGTTTCTCTTCTTAACGAAACACCACTTAGCTCCTCCTAGGTTGGGTCGCATTTATATTATATTATTGTCCCCTGGCTAAGTATTTGTATTGTGTACCTCTGCATCTATTTGGGACGGAAGCATTGCCTGTATAGCCCTTGCCGCACTCACAACTAAAATTTCCTGGTTTATTCTTGCAAATAGCATAGCAAACATATCGGTCTGGAAATTTGCATTCGTCGATATCTATAGCCAAACAAGGGTAGTCATAGTTAGGAGATGAAAGGATATTTGCAGTATCATGCAGACGCGCCTGAGATTATAATTAAAGAAAAATGCTTAACTACTTTACCTTGACACCCACCATGAACATATGGATTTCCTTGATAACCATCATTGCATTGGCAGATATACCCACGGAGCTGTGAAGAACTGTCTTGGGAATAGCTGTGGGCACTGCGACATTCGGGGGCAGTCTTATTTGCTGTGCAAGTAGAATTATTAATGAGCCAGTCTAGGGTGGCCGGGAGAGCTTGAGGATGATCTTGCCCAAGCATGTCCATTGTGTAATCAAAACCCTTGTCGACTATGTATGCAGAAAGAGGAATGTACGGTGGTCCAAGCCAGTTCATCTGGATGTTGTAGAGAGGGTACCCTAGAACGATGCTTGCCTGACAGCAGCCAATGCCCGTGCAGGTGCCATTACTCACTCTCCAACCTTCGTTGTTTACCGGCGGGCAGATAGCAGAGCAGGAACTGATGAGGCTGTTATTCACACCCCCAAGGATGCTGACCTGAATGTTGCACCCTATGGCCTCCAGAATGTTGGTCGACTCCGACAGGAAGTAGGGGCCGCTGTCCGGGATCCCGAGCCCCCATGTTTGGTTGATGGAGCGATCGCTTCCATTGTACTGGAACTCCACGCCGGATGCGCACCGTGCTGTCCTCAACGGAGATATCCAGCACTTGCACGGTGCCGTCGCCGAGGAACAGCTTCGGCAGGCGGCGGTGGCCATGGGCATGGGAGGCTGCGTCGTTCCTGCATGTGAGGTTGAAGCCAGGGCCGTGGTAGCAGCCGGGCTCGATGCCGAACGGGTACTGGATGCTGATGTTGCCGCAGCTCGTGGTGCAGTTAATAATACTCCCCTCCGGCCCGGTGGCTGCCGCCGCAGCTGGTGCCGCGCCGCCGATCGACGACGGGAGCATCAGCAGCGTGGCAATGGTAGCTACTGCGGCGAATGGTAGGAACCCCATACTCTCTACCTTCGGCATGCTTTCGTGTATGCAGTTATTCAAAGACACCGTACTGTGCCTGCACATTGCATTGTCGTATACTGTCGATCGATCTCGAAAAAATCTTGGCGGTGACTTGACTTGATATCGTAGTCACGCGTGTTTAATTTGGCATTTTCCAGTTCAATTATTCCTACAGGCTGGGAGTTTGACTAGCTCAATCGATTTGTGGTGTAGGATAACCATCTAGACAGGCTGCCTAACACGGTCTTTACTGAACATCGCATTCGTTCGCTGGTCAGTCCACTCTATCCCAATCACACGGTGTGCCACTGCAGTGACTGCACCCGCGCGCTCCTTCGTGAGAAGACCTAGGTCGGTCGTCGCTCCCACACTGTATACCTATCAGTGAAAAGGGCATGGACCGAGGAGGCAGATGCAGCAGTAGTCTGATCAGGCGGTTCTGCAGTGTGGTGGCCTGGAGCTTTTCGGCCAACGACGACCTAGAGCATATGACTCACAAGTCACGAGTAATGGGCGCACAGCTTCATGTGCTCCTTCCCCGGCCTGTCTCGTTCTCTTCGTGACGCCGGTCTCACCGCCTCTGCCTCCGTTCCGGGTCCTGCTGGTTCCAGAACAACAAGACTTTCTCCCTCAATCCGCATCACGTCAGACTTCTCCGATCTGACATGAATCTGCCGTAGAGCTTCTCCTTTTCCTTCGTCTTTGACCCTCCTGAGATCCGCCGGCGAGTTCCTCTTTCATCGCTGGTCCCTGTCCATCATCGAGCTCTGCTGAAGCCGCCGCTGCCGTTACTGCAGATGTGCATCGGCAAGTGTCTGAAGTGGAGAAGATAAGCAGCATGTTTACTCTTGTATTGATGTCTACGTACAACATATTCTGGGTTGTTTGGCTTGGCTCCACTGATCTTGGGTCCTTGATATTCCTGCATTACAGAAGCGCGGCGCATGTGGGCTGCCACAATAGCCGAAAGTATCTGATGGGGCTACCACGTCTGCCCACTGAAATTGTTGCGGACGTACGTGCGCGCGAAATCCGCAGACGCCCCACTTGCATCGCTAATGGTGGCTGTTGTTATGGACTAAAACACTTTAAGACCGAAATCAATCTTAAACAAATTAAACACGCGTACGCGTGCAGTGCTATCTATGATCTATCCACACTGATATAATACCGGGCTTTAGCTCCCCTGGCAACGGGTAGAGGAAAATAGAATTGGCAGGAAAAAAAAAAAACCAGGGCCGCCTGGAGGAGTAATGGCGGGTGTGTTTGCCATAGTTTCCATGCTGCTGCTGCTGATGGCATTCAGTGCCACTGCATCAGTTGCGGTAGCCACTACTGGCGCGGCCGGTAGCAGCTGCACCAGGAGCTGCGGCAATGTAAGTATCCCCTACCCCTTCGGCGTGGAGACCGGCTGCTACCACGCCGGCGGCTTCAACCTCACATGCATCACGCGTGGGCACGGCCCGCCTGAGCTGTTCATCGACGACGGTACTGTGCAAGTGCTGGAAATCTCTGCTGAACACAGCACGGTGCGCATCAACAGCACCTCGGAGGTGCCATTTGATGATAGTGGCCGCACCACGAGCAGAACATGGGGGCTCGGGATCCCGGAGAGCGGCCCGTACTTCTTGTCGGAGTCCACAAACATTCTCGAGGCGATAGGATGCAACATCCAGGTCAGCATCCTGGGTGGTGTGAATAAAAGTCTGCTGGTGAGTTCTTGCAGTGCTATATGCCCGGTGCTAACCCCGGATAGTGGTTTTATGGGAAATGGTAGCTGCACCGGCATTGGCTGCTGTCAGGTGAGCATTGTTCTAGGCTACACTAGGTACACCATCCAGACGAAATGGCTTTCTGAGTTTCAAGGCTTACCTCTTGGGGCTGTCTACATATCTGATAGGAGCTTCGATTACACATCGGATATGATGTTTGGGATAGGTCCTAAAGCTCTTCCTGCCACGCTAGACTGGATAATTAACAATTCGACATGTCCAGCAAATAAGACTATTGCCCCTGAGTGTCGCAGTGCCCACAGCTATTGCCAAGAGCCCAAGACTCCTCTTCTGCGGTCCACAAAGGGTATTTGTGTCGATGCTCTAAGGGTTATGAAGGCAACCCTTATGTTACCGGTGGATGCCAAGGTACATGCACATTTCTCTTTGATTTTTTTTCTTCTCTCTTTGACATGACCCCTTGAGCTGCATCGATCTGCAAGCTTAACTCAAATTGCTAACATAGTGTCCACAAATATTCTTGTTTATAGATATAAATGAGTGCAAGAATTCTTCAAAGAGCTACCCTTGTTATGGTGATTGCAAGAATACGCCGGGAAGTTATGTTTGTCTGTGCCATGATGGATTCAAGGGCAATGCTTCTGTCGCAAATGGATGCCAAGGTATCAATGTATCATACGATGAGACTCGATCGGACTGACTGATGGCTGCAATCCTAGAACTATATATATAGTAACTAATAATAACAAAAGATGCAGTGGTTTTTCTGCTTAGTATATATGTGTCACAGTGTCTCTGTGCCAAGGTATTCATTAGCATGCCAATCTATCTATTTCTAAAAAAAAGCATGCCAATATAATCTATCAATCCTCAGTTACAGTTTTATCCCTCTGTAACGCAGTGTTGTGTTTCAGTACCGATGCTTGCATTTTTATTCCCAACATGTAATTTGCTAACATGCATGTCTTCTTTCTTGTGCGTGTATTTTCTAGACATAAATGAATGTGACAACCCGGAAGCGCATTCGTGCTATGGAACCTGCCAAAATTCTATTGGAAGTTTTCAATGCCAATGTCCTAATGGAACCTACGGAAATCCTCAAACAAAAGGTGGATGCATTATAATAAATAGGAAGAATTCATTCACAGGTGAAAAAGCCACTATACTATACCCACCTAGTACCTTATTTTAGATATCATTATCGTTGCAGTATTAAAGATACTCCTTTTTATATATACGAAACATCTGCTCCTTCAACATAATACTTATTTGTGATGATGATCCAAACACATGAATTTAGGCCATGAATTTTTCTCTTTTCAGGTTTAAGCATCGGGCTAGGAGCAGGCGGTGGAATAAGTCTTTTGCTAGCATTTGGTGCCCCCTTCTTAGCACGTAGAATTAAGCTGCAAAAGGTGAAAAAGATGAGAGAGAAATTTTTCAGTCAAAATCATGGGCTACTGTTGCAGCAACTAATATCGCATAATGTTGATATTGGACAAAAGATGATCATTACATTAAGAGATCTAGATAAGGCTACAAACAATTTCGATAGAGCACGTGTGATCGGCGGAGGAGGGCATGGCATTGTGTTCAAAGGAATTATAGACCTCCAGGTCGTGGCAATCAAGAAATCAAAGATTGTGGTGCAGAGGGAAATAGGTGATTTCATCAATGAAGTTGCTGTTCTTTCTCAAGTGAACCATAGAAACGTGGTGAAATTATTAGGATGTTGCCTTGAGGCAGAAGTCCCATTGCTGATCTACGAGTTCATCTCAAATGGAACCCTTCATCAACATCTTCACGTTGAAGGACCAATATCACTGCCATGGGTTGTCAGAATAAGGATTGCCCTTGAAGTTGCGAAAGCTCTATCCTATCTACATTCAGCTACTTCAATGTCAATATTCTATAGAGATATCAAGTCCACCAACATACTTCTTGACGATCGTTTGACTGCAAAAGTATCTGACTTTGGAGCTTCAAGGTACATCCCAATGGATCAAACAGGAATAACTACAGCTGTCCAAGGAACAATTGGTTACTTAAATCCTATGTACTATTATACAGGCCGATTAACAGATAAGAGTGACGTCTTTAGTTTTGGTGTTCTTCTAATAGAGTTGCTTACTAGGAAGCATCCATTTCTTTACCGTTCCAATGGCGATGATGATGGTCTTGTTTCACATTTCATAAAGCTGCTAGCACAAGGCAACATATTTGACATAATAGACCCTCAAGTCATGGAAGAAGCTGGAGAAGTCCAAGAAATAGCTGCACTAGCATCAGCATGTACGAAACTGAGGGGAGAAGACCGACCTACAATGAGAGAAGTTGAGATGAAACTCGAAAGCTCTCTTGCCAAGAAGCAGCAGCATACTCCATGCATTGCGGCACAAAGGACTAATGATGATGAGAATCTGGATCAATACATAACTGAACATATAACCAATGAAGCAAGCAGACAATACACCATGGAGGAGGAAATATTGTTGTCGGCAAGCTACCCTCGATGAACTTATACAGCCATGAACAACGACGAACTTCCTTTCCTGTCTTCCAATATGTCGATCTTTTGGTACCTTGCATTGGTAATAAAAACACAACAGTGATGTGCTTAATATATTTGTTAACTGAAAAAAAATCTTTGGATTATTTTCCATTGTTGTATGCCTGTGTGTGAGGATAAGGACTTTAAAGTTGAGTATTGGACATGACATGACTATGCATTCTTAAGGTAGGTGATTTCAAAATTTTCCATAAAACTTTTAGTAGATGCGTTAGCTTATTTATTGTTGATTCTGCATAGTTCCTTGCATGAATGATACTATAAAGACAGTGGTTCTATGCGTAGAGTTTGACATGAACGCAATTTCTTAATTTGTTTTGCTGTTTGCTGTAAGCGTGGAGAGGTAGGTTTGTGCAAATCCTTTCCAGCCTATAGGTGCCACGGCCCAGTCACCAGTGGGCTGCGTTGGGGGGGTCAACCTTTGCTCCCCGTCAGCGACCAAGCACGCTCGCGGCCCCGTCGGCCAACACCCCAACTGCGCACATTCACACGCCAGCAGGATGCCGACGATTTGAACTTTTCGAGGATGGAACAAGGAGATGCGAATAACTGTGCTTCGGACGGATAAAAACTACTAGAAACTAGAAAGTATGGGAGACATGGCTCTGGTGTCTCACAAACCCACTGTCACCCGCTTCCACAGGAAGCTCCTTTCAGGATTCAGGAGCATACACCTACCATGTTTGCTGTAGCAGGCATATATATCACACATCGGTTCCTGCAAGCCCAAGTCGCCAGTCCAGCCTGCTACCTGAACTAAAAGCAACAGCACAAACGCGCAAAGTATATCTGAAAAGGCAGCCACCTGCCCATGTCAATCAGATTCGAGGGAACCAACGAACCACTCTGGGCACTTGGGCAGTGACCCTGCTACCCACCTAAAAAGCTCAAACCTCATCTTCCACGCACAACACGCCACAACATAAAACTGGGACCATGATGCTTACAACATTCACAGCATTGTAAATCAAACGGACCATTCTATAGAAGACGGCAAATCACCTTCATACAGACTGCAAATCGACACAGCTAAACATGATTAAGTGGCCGCTAATGTACAGGCTACTGAGCCAGCCAAGGGGCTCCTAGAAACAACAGTTACAGAGACAAGGAGTGTCAGCAACAAGCCCAATCTTATTAGGCGGTACACCCCGGAACCTACAAGTTATGCCTTCAGCAGGTGAATCCACATACAAAGCTAATTAAACTACAGGGGGTTTTCCTAATCATGTACAATCTTACGAAGCCATTGTCATGTCGAATACAATTAGACAGTTACTGTCTACTCGAGCAACTTCTCAACCTGCAAATGAAAACAAGGTAACCACGTTACAAAAGGAGTAACCTTAGGAAAATATTAGAAACATTGCAAAAATGCTAACGAACTGGCGAAAAAGTATTCCATAGAACATTAGCAACGATCCAAGGATCCACTCTCAGATGTACAAGAAAATGACAGGATGAGCTATGTTCCATTACAGAACTGGCTCTGAAAACATTTATATTTCTAGTCCACTGGAGACACAAAAATAAGGCAGGCCAACTGTCCAAGATGTTAGATGAAACGTTAAGATGTCCAAGCATTGCTGATGGGCAAATTGCCATAACTGCATGGGGTCACATAGCTGTCCAAATAAGATTTAGGTCCTCAAACTGCTGATGGGCAACAATAACCATGTGATTTTCCAACACACTAGGTAATACATCAACCACACAAACATCTAAATATGCTGAGCAAGACTGCTCATCCCCAAGATGAGAAGGTATCCATGAAAATATACATCTCAATTCAAATCACAATGTCAACACAGTATCAAACAGATGAGACATCCTCATGGAACCGGCTCTGGAATCACAGGCTGTATATCTCACGAAAACATAATGGATACGAAAGGTCCATTTTTGTTTTAAGGTTTGCTTCAAGCAAATTATGTTTCTCATGTCTGGCGAACAGAAAGAACCTCTCCTACAGATGTCCCATATCCAAATCCCAACAAACAATAGACATAACTATCCATGTGCTCCAGTTTTCGCTTCTGAAGGTTTAAAAAAAACACAAAACCAAGTCTTTTGTAACACAGTATAATTGGAAATGTCTCAACATTTATTCCCTTGAAAGCAGTGCATACACCCACACAGAAAGATATACTATGGCCCCATCCTGAAACGTAAATTAGCTACCATAAAAGCATATGTAGGATCTCTGAACTAATGCCAGCTCAGCAGCTTACACAATATCAGCTAGCTCAAAAAGAAAAACTGGATGGTTCTCTAGAATGAGGGAATGTTCCATGATGCAGCTGATTGCATGCATTTATAGCTTATTCATCTAATACAGTATGAGTCAGCTGTTCCGTGCCCACAGCTGGGTTATGGGTAAGGGGGGTACACTGATCTATGGGTGAGGCTCTTGATCTTGCAGTCAATACAAAGGCCATATGAACAAACAGTGGCCGAGGTAATAGACATCAGGGTATCTGAAACAATTTCCTATTACACTGCTTTGCCATGAAAATATGGTTTACCATCTAATATACAGGCCTAACAGTTACAGAAACTATCCATCCATAAAACTAACAAGCACATATTATCTTTTTAGGAATTTTCTCTGAATAAGGTGAAAACCGAATAAATGAGATAATTTATCTTGGAACCTAGAATGAGAACCTAAAATGAGAAATACAGGGGAATCATGACATTTTTGGACAACAAGGTCTGTGCTGGGATTTTTCCCCCTTCACACATCATGGTTCTTTCAATCATGGGTCTAATTTCCTAATGTATTTTCATAACATCATCTTCCGGTTTGACCTCATACTTAGTGGCACATAATAAATCAGCCATCCGAGATCCCAAATAAGTAAATAACCAGATATCAGGTAGGCAGCTGTCCAAGAACTCGTAAAAGTGAACTAAACCATGGCAATTAACCTTAAATATTGCAATACACATGATACATGCTAATGCTAGAAAGATTCAGTATGAGGTCTCCACGAGTAAAAAATTTCCAAAAGTGTAACATCTAGGAGTTACCACACGACAAAGTATGAATACTAAATGCTTCCTTAAATATTATTCGCAACAAGATTACTGCATAGAAGGTAAATACATACAGCAGTAAAAGCACAAATTCTTCATATTGAAACTTACCTATATCTCAAGAAGAATTGCCAGCATCAGATCCATCTGAAGAGGAACTATCACTGTCTGAATCTGCCAAAAGAATGGTAGATCATCAAGCTACCATGCTGTCTGTATATATAATTACTACTAATGCAAACACCGTCACAGAGCAGTTATGAGCTACACGACAGAAAGGGAGGTTGAGGGAAGTATTACCACTAGAAGACGATCCTGAATCACTGCTGGAGCTGCTTGAATTGCTTGAACTACTCGCATTTTGTCTATTCTCATCATTTTGTTCTGGTGCAGATGTTGCCAGTTGCTCGCCTGCAGTGGAATCTGTTTGCGTAAAAAAAAAAAGATATTTATTATCTTGTAATATGCTTTTAAGATAAGAAAATAGAGCTAACCTTTCTCAATCTGTTTCGGAGATTTTTCACCAACATTGGGTTCTTGGGTGAATTGAGTCTGCAAAGCATGAAATAGTAGTTTTCAGTATCGATTACAGTTTGGTTTAAAACAATATTACTATGGTTAAAAATGAATTGACAGAGTGCTCATACTTGTGGTGGTGGTGGTTGTTGTAAAGAGTGCTGTGCGCGCAACTCTGCATCTTGTCTGGCAAGCATTGCACGCTCAGCCTTTCTCTTTTGCTTGCTCAGATTCTTCTTGTAGTTAGCCACAAACCTGTCAAGCTCCCAAAGTGTCTCAGCATCCATGCTATCGATTTCAACCTCAATCTCATCCTCATGCTGCCTAACTGATAGATTCTTATTCTTAATGACTTGTACAACAGCATCAAGTTTCTCTGGAGGCAAATTCTGGAGGTTCTCACTAAGCTTACGCTTCTCATCTATTGTCATGTCCCTCTTATTCGGATCCTTTGCCCTTGGTTTCTTCATTGATGGAGTCCGGCTATAAGTGGGAGTGTGACTGATTGCCTTTGCAGAGTCTAATGGCATGTGGTGTCTCATGGAATCTGACCTCTCTAGGAAGCGCAAGTCAATCGGTGGAGGTGGAAACTTCTTTGGCAATGGAGGACACGATGCGAGATAGTTAACCTCAGCTTCAATCTCAGGCCACTGTGCCTCAAAGATTCCTGACAACTGCTCTGCCATGAAATGCACATCCTGTCCCCTGGGGTTATACGTCATTGCATTACGGAAAGTGAGCCGCACATCTTCAGCAAACTCTTTTGGGTTCCTGTACTGTCCCTGGCTGAGCCGCGTCCTTATTGTGCCAAGATCCATTGGGTGCTTAATAATTGTAAAATAGTCATGCAAACCAAGTGCGACTGGATCGACAGGCTTGTTGAACACCCACGCAAACTTATGCTTCATTAGCCGGCTCAGAAGAGATGAGGACTTCTTGAACGCGTGAGAGTATAACCGCCGCTCAGCATCAAAGTCAGCGCCACGAGATTCTAGGGACCTGTGCTTCTTCTTATGGTGCTTGGATTTCTTGCGCCCATGTGAATCTGATGGCGGGATCCTATCCTTGGCAAGTAAAAACTCAGAGTTTTGGTACAACTGATTAGCCTTAGGCGTCCGTTTCTCCTTTTCAAAGGCCTCATTATGCACTACCGACACGGTTAGTGGCCTGCGCGGCAGCATCGAGCGGACAGGTGGAACCGCAGTAGTGAGCTGCGGGGGCATGGGCGTTACCATATCATCAGCTGAGAACTGCGACTGCACGTACCCAACATCCAGCACCTGATGTTGCGGCACCACTACCAGGGGCAAAGGCACGGGCGCGGGCGCGGAAGCCTCCTGCTGTGCCAGGGTCTCGGCAGCCTCCTTGAGGCGTTTGGAGAGCACACGCACCTGGTCCAGCTCACCCGCCAGCCGCCGCCGCAGCTCGCTCCTCACCCTGCGCTTCCGTGCCTTCTCGGCCTTCGCAGCCGCGAGGGCCACCCTGTCGTTGCCGTGGCCGTTGGGCACGACGCCACCGCCGTCCCTGTTCTGCCCCAACGAGTGATCCCCGGAGGCGGCACGGCGTTCCCGAGGGGTCGCCGGGGCGAGAGTCGAGGCAGCCGCAACCGGATCGGGCCGCGCCGCAGCGGCCCCGGCCTCCGCGCGGCGGATGGAGCGTCGAATCGAAGATAGGGTCTCGGAAAGGGGATTAGGGTTAGGTGCGGGGGCAGGGGCGGGAGCTGGTGAGGGAACGGGGGTTTCGGAAAGGGGATTAGGGTTAGAGGCGGGGGGTGGGGTGGAGGCGGGAGCTGGCGATGGGGCGGGGGCTGGTTCTGGAGGAGGAGGAGGAGGTTTAGGGTTTTTGCGGGGGTACTTGCGAGAGTAGACCTTGATCTCCGAGGCCCAGCGCCTGGCCGGAACGGCGGGAGCAGCCGCCGTCGCCTCTACGGCCGGGACGGGGTCCGGCGTCGGTATTGGCAGGGCGAGGTCTTGGGAGTCGGGTTCTCCCATTTCCTAAGCGGATCCGGCGAGGGCAAGGCGGCGGAGAGAGGTCGGGGGCCCGAGGCGGCGGCGGAGGCCGTCGGCGGGCGGCGCCAGCGCCGGGGGCTGGGAGGGCGCTGGCGGAGCAGCGGTAGATGTCGGCGGGGGCCACGCCAGCGCCGGATACGGCGCTAGCGAGGCGGCGTGGTGGGCTGGTGGCGGTGGGAGGCGGCCGAGCAGGAGGGGGGCGGCGCTCGGGAGGAAGAAGAAGAGAGGGATAGGGTTTGGCTCGATTTTTTTTTTTTTTTCGTGACACGGGGTTTGGCTCAGTTTGGTGGGACGGGGAGAGGATGCAGGAGCCGGGAGGCGAGCGCGAGCCGGGAGGCGAGCGCGAGCCGGGAGGCGAGCGCGAGCCGAGTCATTCTGTGAGAAAAGAGAATTAATGGGTCGTACTGTGTGCGTTGGGCTCCTTTCTGAGCTCACTAGTGGAAATGGAGAAATAGGCTCAACGTAAGTCCACTTTTTCAATTGAGTCATTTGTGTAAACGTTTTTTATATATAGATCCTACCAAACATATTTTTGAGTTTGTCCGCCCTTTTTCTGACAGTAGCGGTTGCGGCAGCAGTTGATAGCAAATGTAAACTACTACAATTGAATGTTATGAAGTGCATAATGTATACATACGAGCTCCCTAAGTCATGAATCATACTTTTGTTAGTTAATGTGACTATATGCTGCTTTTTGAAACTTTTGCCATTTATGAAATAGTTCTGAAATGATGTAGCCCATTTTCTAGAAATATATTTAGAACTATTTTTTTATGTGGCTATGAGCTACTTTAAAGAATGAGATAGACAACAACATTAAATATTACTATTTACCTATTTTGTTTATCTAACTATTTGGCACTTTCCAATGAAAAATCAGAATGGTGATGCCTCTCCATTTAGGCTAAAATGCAGAGCGCCTCCCAGGTTACTTTCTTCACCCCCAAAGTTATTTCCCGCAACACAAAAAACTCCTGGCAGGAAGTAACTTACATCTCCTGCGTTCTCCTCCATCTCGACATGAGGGTTGTGGACGGGACGAGCGGCGGCGGGGTCGCCACCGGCCGCGGGTGGCAGTGGAGGACGAAGAGTTCTAGGGTTTTCGGGGTTAGGGTTTTCAGATCTGGGGTTGCGGAGGGGATTTGTGCCTTTCGAGGGATAGCTGGAAAGGTGGCCGGATGGTGGTGGTGGCGGCGGTGGCGGTCGGCCTAACGGGGGAGCTAAGGTGGCACCCATGCTGACGGAGCCGGGCAGTGGAAACCCCCGGTGGGTAGGGCCGGTGGCAGGGCGCAGGATCCCGACCAATCAGCGACGGGCGTGGTTGTGAGTGGAGGTGGCATTGCACCGCCAGAGCCAGGCGGGAGGCGTGGGCGATGGGAGGATTCAAGCTCAAGCTCGTGCTCCTCTCAGATCCAAATGCGAGAGAGAGAGATAGATGAGCTCTATGCCAGCGTCGCTTGGTGGAGGCAGGACAAAGAGGGACAAGACAAGAAAGACGATGGAAGGGCGCGTGGGTCGGGCAGAGATAAATGGTGGGCCGCAGATGGGTGAGCGAGCAGGGGAAGGAAGACGATGGCATTTTTTCGTGTGTAGCGAGAAAGAAGAGGTCTCTCGATATACATCTCAATAGAAAGGGCTCTCTCTGTAGTTGCCTTCCTTTCCAATAGCGTCACTCTCCACCATGTTAGATGAATACTATACTTCCTCCGTTCCAAAATATAGCTACGTTAAGCGTTCAAAATTTATTTCAAAATATAGCTATATGAGTTGTGAAGCCTGATTGAATGGGTGAATGGACAAAAATATCCCTCTAGAAGTTAATTGTCTTGTGGTCCTAGTTGTGGCATGCATAATTCATTTTAGTAAGTATTGAGATATATAAGACAAGTATAGTAAGTATTGAGATATATAAGACAAGTATAGCTACTATATATATACCTACATGGACATATTTATGAAGGGTATATGAAACATTTTATCACACTTCTTAATCCATCTTAAAAAGGCTAAATGTAGCTATATTTTGGAATGAAAGTAGTATATATAAATTATGGGCTCGGACGCAACTGAACGGAGAGAGAGGATGAGGGACTTAAGAACGATGACGACGTGGAGGAGAGGAAGGGAAGGAGGGAGAGAAATGGAGGAACGCCTACGGAGATAAGGTGTAACAGAGGGACTGAGTGCATGTGGAGGGGATTGTCGCCTAAGTGGATTTTTTAGTAAGCGGAAAAGAAGTAAGGCGTTTGGGTGGGATTCTTGCTTATTTTTACCTACAAGTGGACTATAATTGTTCCCAAATATGGCCATAGTTGATGGGGTATTCAATTATATTAGCAATGGTCACCCGAAGCGTTACTAGACTAGGTAATCAACGAATCAACATGCTCAACGAATGCGTCTGTCCCTGTGTGTCGCAGCACCCATAGCTTGTTGGTCATGGAGGGTATGGTATGGTGCGCAGCTAGTGGGGTGGGACTGCCCTAAGAGCTTACCGGAACTCAGGGGAGGCAAATGTGCCAGGTATTGTTAGTAATCCATAGTACTTTAAGGGGAACTCCTCCTGGTTCCTTGTAGCAAACTGAAGAATTGATTGCATTTAGTATACACACATCCACGCACCAGTACTTAGCCACTTACGCCTTACAATTTATTTGCGAATGAAAAATTAGGTAATGTGTAAGAGTAAAAATATTTCCAGCGCATTCAAAAGAGAACAACAGAAACAATACATTGGTAGTAAATGGATATAGAAGGCAACATTATTTCTGTTATGTCCACGACAGGGTGTTATCGAGGATACCTTGCCGACAACAATATTTCCTCTTTCATGTCGTACTGCCTGCTTGCTTCTAGATGGAGTCTTCCGAATGGCACGCAGTGACCCTTCTCGTATTTCCACTTTGAATTTGTATTGTGATGAACCTGTCTCTTTGTGCCTCTCAAGTTTTCAAGTGTCATCTCAACCTCCCTCATTGTAGGCCGATCTTCTCCATTCAATTTTGTACACTTTGCTGCTAAAGTAGCAACTTCGTCGACTGCTTCACCCTCCTCTTCTATGATTTAAGGATCTATTATGTCAATCAAGGTGCCTTGAGCAAGTAGTGATGCAAAATGTGTAACAAGACCTTCACCATCGTCTGGCCGGTAGATATATGGTTTCTTTCTAGTAAGTAGTTCAATAAGAAGAACACCAAAACTAAAAATATCACTCTTTTCTGTTAGTCGACTTGTATAATAATACATGGGATCTAAGTAGCCAATGGTTCCTTGCACGGCTGTAGTCACTCCAGTTCGATCAATCGGGATATGTTTTGAAGCCCCAAAGTCTGATACCTTTGTCGTTAAATTATCATCAAGAAGTATGTTAGATGACTTGATGTCTCTATGAAGCACATGTGTGGAAGCAGCTGAATGTAGATAGGCTAGAACTTTGGAAATTTCAACAACAATCCTCAGACAATCATCCCATGATAGTGATACAGTTCCTTCAACATGAAGATGATCAGCAAGCGTGCCATTTGATATAAACTCATAAACCAATAGTGGTACTTCTGCCTCAAGACAACACCCAATGAGCTTGACAATATTCCTATGGTTGATTTGGGAAAGAATTGCAACCTCATTTATGAAGTCATCAATTTCTCTCTGAACTATGATCTTTGATTTCTTGATGGCAACTACTTGTAGGTCTAAAAGTCCTTTGTACACAACACCATGTCCTCCACCACCAATTTCGTGAGATGGATCGAATTTGTTTGTAGCCTTCTCTAGATCCTGCAAGGTAATTATCATTCTTCCACCAATATCTGAGTTTTGTGACACCAATTGTTGGAGTAGCAGCCCATGATTTTGCTTGAAGAATCTTTCTTTTTCCTTTTTAACCTTATGCATCTTGATTTTACGTGTTATCAAGGGGGCAACAAGTGCCAAAAGCATACAACTTATGCCACCGCCAACTCCTAGGGCGATTTTCAAAACTGCAGCATATAATCAAAACTTATGAGTTATGATTACCAACTAGGTTGAGGGATTATATATACTATAACTGTAAACACGTCACTAAAATAGGCATTTAATCAGGCTACTGGTGCATCTCAATGCAACAAAAATCAAGTTATTACACATGTTTCAGAGAGCTCAGCATGTCACCTGAGAGGGAGCTGCATCCCCCTTTTGTGAAGGGATCACCATAGGTTCCATGCTTGCATCGGCAATGGAAAGTGCCGGGCACATTTGTGCAAAGCCCGTAGCATGAGCAGTGATGGGGGTCTGCACACTCGTCAATGTCTGGAAAGATATAGCAAAAATATGAAAACATTACACAGTATACACCGAAGAATTGAAACAGCAAGCTATATAAATCAGATAGCAGAATGCGTGTGGACAATAGCTAGTAGTCTAGGCTTGTCAGAATCAAATGCAATTGTTGGGAAGAATAATAACTTGTGGCTGTGTTCTTCAAAATATCTAACAACGGTTAGCTAGATGTGATTATTGGGGCCCAGAAATTAGTTAGAAAGAACCCTTGTAGGCATATATTTCCATAGCAAATTCAGTGGTTTCATACTCTTATTTGCGATATGTACCTTGGCATCCGTTTGGTACAGAAGCGTTGCCCTGGAAGCCAGGAAGGCGCTCGCACTGGAAGCCTCCTTCGCTGTTCTTGCAACTACCATAATAGGGGTAAGTCTTTGGATCGTCGCATTCGTTGATATCTGAAAAAAAACAGCGATACACACTAATAAATGTTCATCAACGACTACATGGATTGCAAACCAAGTATCCCATTAACTATTTACCTTTGCATCTGTTGGGAATGTAAGGGTTTCCTTGGTAGCCATCATCGCACATGCAGAGGTGCGCGGCCTCCTTAACATCACCGAGCTTCCAGCAGTAGCTATGGCTGCTGCGGCACGCTACCGATGACCCACTGTGGCACTTGTGTGATTCACCACCCAGCTGAGCACCGCAAGGAGCGGGCCCTGAGGAAGCGAAACCCAATCCTCCATGGGACGATAGCTGAACTCCGACTCCACTATCCAGACCATGGCGTCCGAGTGAGGCACTGAGTTCATCCAGAGTGCCTTGAACTCATAGGTGCTGAGCTCAGTCATGATATCCGCCTGAAACTGGCAGCACCCGATGCCGGAGCAGTCCATGATCCAGGAATAATCCCATTCTCCGAGGTGGTGCTCATCCCAGTGGCACAAGGCAGCGCAGGTGCTCAGGGTTCGATTGCCATCGACAAGGAGCACCTGGCCACAGAACAAGGCCATGTTCAGATTCAAAACTGAAAGTACTTCTTGTTGTGATGAATAGTACTAAAAAGTATTTTTGGTCTTCAAAAGTACTTTTGTGCCAGGTGTTCAGATTCAAAAGTACTTTTGTCAACAAGTTTTCCTCTTAACAAACAATGCTTAACACAACAATTTATAGATCCTAAGAATGTGTTCCAATACAACAGGCACACATGCCACAAACATTACAACAGGCATGACTAATCATGGTCTCAACAGGTCACACATGTCTTCCAATACAACATCAGGCAGCAAACACCACCTACACACATTACCATCCGTGTGGCCTAATATGGTACCCAAGACTAAAGCACTCATTAGCAATTTCATCACGCAACGAGTTCATATTACCATCTTCCTCTCCGGAGTCATCTTGGTCGACCCCGTGGCCTTTCTCTGCATCCTCCACAATCTCCCTTTCCTCATCCCCATTGTCGATGAGAAAATTATGAAGTGCAGCACATGCAACTATAATCTGACCTTGTGTGGTCTCAGGATAACTAGGGATACCTTTCAGGATCCTCCACTTTTCTTTCCACTGTCCAAATGTGCACTCCACCGCTGACCTCAAGCTAGAATGGGCTTGGTTGAAAACCTCTTTCTTGTTTGTTGGACGGCGGCCTGTGCGCCATGCTTCTTGATGATATTTGACGCCCCTGTACGGCGCCAGGTAAACTGTCTTGTTGGCATATCCCGCATCATAAAGGTTATATTTGCCTGCACAGGAAGACAAAGATCATGTCTTGACAGCTAACATAAATTTAGGCACAAATAACAGGGTATTAGGACAGCAGGCATGCATTCTCATTCATACCTGGCGGTGGATGTGGGAAGTTGACTCCATACTTTTGCCTTGCTTCATTCAACACCCTAGCATCATGTGCCGAACCAGGAATACCAGCAGCAATAAAAGTAAACCTGCGGTCGAAGTCAACAATTCCCAACACATTTTGACTCTTCTCACTCTTCCTATTAACATACTTGCCCAATTCTTTCCCAGGTACGCACACCTTGATATGAGTCCCATCTAGAGCCCCTATAGCATTTCGGAAGCACTGACCATACCTATGGTTGGCCACCTTAGGATGAACCATACTAAAGGTTGGGTCTCTAGGACACACATTATCTTTTGCAAGTTTCAACAAACATCCAATCACTTCATTGAATTTTGTGTTGACTGTGCCATTTGACCTAGAGAATATACAGTTCACAGTCCTAACCCCTTGAGGTGCCCCCAACATCCACAGTGTCATTCCTAACGCCTCCCTAGATGCCATCTTCCTAGTGGATTTCAGACCATAAGAGTCAACCAGTACCTTGTGCAACAGCTGAAATAAAGGTGGTCTCATTCTAAACATAATGTAGCAACGTTCCCAATCAGTTGCGTTGTTGTCTAAGAGTTGTATACCAGATAGTAGCGGTGCAGCCGTATATGCCGATCTTTGCAAGGTTAGGTGTTCATGTTGAGCTAGCAAAGATGCCATTTCAGTGAGTCTACGGATACCTTCCATGTCGGCCAAGAGCAAACCACCCAGCTGGCGATCCTCTAGCTCCGTGAAAGTGCATTTGGCCCCCTAGTGGTTTTGGTGGTGATAACAACCACAATTTGGAGGTTTCATACTTTTATAAAGATATGTGCAGGTGCAAAATGAAATAAGAAAAAGAATATGTACAAAGGAGGTCCCCAATTCAAATTATATGCTGTGAAGCTCATATGGAGGATTTAAATTGAATTTATTCTTTGAAATTGAGTATAGGAAACACCGTACTATCAAGGGGGACGTGTCTGATGAATCAAGGTTGCTAAAGTGCTATATTGAGATGAAAACTAACTTTGAGAGACAAAGGGGGCAAAACTCAGTTTTTCAGGGAAAACCGGAAGATCCGGTTCTGTTCTTCGGAACTTCCGGTTCGGTTCTACGTAAAACCAGAAGTTCCGGTTTTCTTCATCGGAAGATACGAAAAGGTACTGAGTAGAAAATGGCAAAACCGGAAGATCCGATTTTGTGAATCGGAAGATCCAAAAAGGTACTGAGTAGATTTTGGCAAAATCGGAAGCTCTGATTTTGTGAATCGGAAGTTTCGGTTTGGCAGTACACTTAGGAATTTTTACGGTTAACCTAAGCCTGTCCGGAAGATCCGAGTAGTACTCGGAAGTTCCGGTTTGCCCGATTCAGAACATAACGGTTAGATTTTGGGGATGGGTATAAATACCCCATCTCTTACCCCTGCAACCCTAGCTCGCACAACTGAACAGAAAACACTCTTCTAGCTCTCACTTGCTCTCTCCACTCCCCTCCAAACCTTGCCCTAGCCAAGATTTATTTGGGGATTGGTTGAGAGAAGAGATTTGAGGTTTGTGGGTTGACTTTGAGTGAGGAGAAGCATTTGTCAAGAAGCACTTGAAGCATCCTTGGCTTTGTGATTCGCGTTTGTTACTCTTGGAGCTTGCTCCTAGACGGTTAGAGGTCACCAAGTGCAGAACCTAGCTTGTGGGAGCGCCTTGGAGGATTGTATCACCCCATTCCTTGTGTGGAATCATCTAGTAAGTGACTCAATCTTGATCTTTGTGGTCGATTGAGGGAGGAAACGAATTGAAAGAGACTCTACCCTCTGTGGGTACCTCAACGGAGACGTAGCTCCCTTGGGAGTGAACTCCGGGAACAAATCTCGTGTCTCTTTGTGTTGCTTACTTCATTTTGTTCATATATTCTCATATTTGCTATATATTGCCCGATCTATCTCTATAAAGGTTTCCGCTGTATTTGATAATCATATATAGCTCTTAGAGTACCTCTGTGAACTTTCTATTCAAGTGGAATTGCGAATAACTTGTTAGATTTTGAATCTCGAGCAAAGGTTATTTTCACATCGGAACTTCCTAGTAAGACTCGGAAGATCCGGTCATCGGATCTTCCTAGTGGTACTCGGAAGATCCGGTTTCACTGACAACTTGTGAAGAAAGAATTTTCAGGTTTTATTAGGTACGCATATTCATCCCCCCCCTCTAGGCATCTACAAGATCCTCTCACTCCGTGATTTGCGCCAACAGCGCCGAACACCCGTCGTCCAGGTCAATGTCATCTTGGCCCATTGCAAAGGATCCGTCATTCTCCGCTGTACTGGAACCCTGCCATGTAGTACACAAATATTAGAAACATGTATGAGTAGCACAAATAATAGTAATTATAACCTAAATCAGCACCACAGTAGAAATACAAAGAATTTACAGTAAGTAAACAAAAGCTCTTTGCACACATAATAGTAATTAAAACCTAAATCAGCACAGAAACATGAATGTACAGAGACAAAGATATTGAAACAGCATCATAAAAAACAGTCAAAGTTCATCACGCAGTTGTACAAGCTCAAAGTTTGATAGTACTAATTAAACATTACAACATGGGGGTCGCAGAACAAGAATGACAACAGAGTGCAATTATTGAAAGGGACATAAAGGCAACAGTGACACAAGTCTACATCAAAGTGTCCATATTGTTGATCCAATCCCTTCTAGCTTCCTCATTTTTGCAATCCAGGAAGCTGCGGCGATACAGGTTGTTGCTCAAGAGTTTGATGAGCTTGCAGTACTTAGGATCACTAGTGGAGATCCCATGCTCCTGCACCAATCTCAAGGCCTCTGCGAACTATGTTTCCGCTTGACTCTGTTTATTTATCATGCCAACAAAGCCATCCTTGATAGCCGAGGTGTGCTCAGCTAGCCCATGCGCAAAGGTGTTCCAACATCCCAGAACAAGCGCCTTGGAGCGCTTGGAAGCACCACTTTGACCTGGGGTGGTTGCTCCACTACTAGCCCTCTTGCGGCCACTAAGGGAGTTGGGCGTCTGCATTGTTCCAGTGGGCTCCAAGGCTTCTTCACCTTTGTCTTCCTCCTCCTCCTCCCCTTCTTCCTGTCCTTCGGCCTCCTCATCTTCCTGTCCGTCTTCGGCCTCCTCATCTTCCTGTCCTTCCTCTTCAGCTGGGATAAACATGGTTGCAGGATCAATGGTAATGTCCTTGAACATCTCGTGAAGGTATGGCAACCAGGGTGGGCGCTCTGTCTTCAGCCTCAACACGTTGGGGCATTTCTGCATCTTATGGATAACGACATTACACAATGGAAAAGTATGAATCAATTCAACAACGAGGCATGAAAGAATTGCATGCTTACATCGGACAGTTCCTTCCACTTTTCAGCCCACGTGGTATAACCACCGCGTCTGGTTCGACCCGCACCGCTCTGACTACTCAGCCATTTATGTGCTACATGGACTCTTCTCAGGGCAGTACGCGTGTTCTCCATGGCCTTTTTGTTGAGCTGCACCCCTGTGATCGCGAAGAAGCGGAGGACCATGTGGTTCCAACCGGCACTCTTCATTCTACTCTTTGTGCAGTGCCCGTTCTAAACTTCATCCAGCCAAAGATTGCAAAAAAAACTTGTGTGTTCTCATCACTCCAAATTGTTCTAATGCGACGTTGCTAGCACATAGGCAAGCAATGACTAGTTCATAAGGACCAACATCTCGTGCAGACAATTAACAGAAGGGAAATTCGTAACCGCGGAGGAAAATGTATACCTCAGATGACTCCTCTTCCTCGTTGGCTTGACCGGCGCCCATGGCAGCTGCCGCAGCACTAGCAGCCCGACGGGTAGCCGTTGCACGGCTGTGTGTAAGGGGCGCCTCGGGCATCGCCGTCGCTGAGGCGTTCCTCCTCCTCCTGGTACTGACGCCGGCGCTGGTCGAACCGCCGTCGTCGACGGCACCAGGCGGCACAGGGGAGTTGTCATTAGTGGCCTTCCTCCCACGGCGAGCCCGTCTTCCACCCTTGGCTCCAAAGTAGGTGCCTAAACCCGCATTCGTTGCAGATCTGGGCGGCAGGTCTCCCACCGGCAAGTCGTCGTAGGGCTGCAGGTGCAGGCGGCATGGATCCACTACATCGGCGTTCAGATCTAGTCGCGACAAGGTCAGCGGACTGTCGGATCCAAGTGGACGATGGCCTGCAGCCGCCGACGAGCCCTCCTGGGAGAAGAAGTCAAAGAGAGGGACACCGTGCGGGGGTAAGCACATAGTTGAAGGTGACGGTGGGTCCAAATGCCATGGATGGAGGGTAGCCGCTGCCATGGGGCACGTACGGTACGCCGGGAACACCACCGACGCCTGGCGTGAAGGCGCCGTCGGGAACCCCACCGACGCCTGGCGCGAGGAAGGCCACCGACGCCTGGCGTGAAGGGGCCGCCGGGAAACACACGAGTAGCCTGGCGTGTAGGGGCCGTCGGGGACGCCACCGGCGGCTGGCGGGTAGGAGCCGGCGGGTGGAGGGTACGCGCCATGGCGAACTCCGGCGGTGGGTGGCGGCTGCGATGTTGCGGGAACCCCACCGTCCGCCGCCGGGACAGGTGACTCGGAGGTTGCACCGCCGGGGGTCAAGTAGCAGGACCCCATCCACGCCTCCCACGACCCGTCCGCCATTGCCTTGAGCCACCGCGCCGAACGACGAAGAGGAGCAAATCCAGATGGCTGGCAACGTTGACGCCTTGCGGGAGCCAGGGGGTCGCAAGGCGGTTCAAGGCCTGCGGCCGCGGCGGTGAGACCTAACGGCGGGAGGGTTGCGGGAGGATGGCGGCGGCGGATGCGGGGGAATCTGCGGCGGCTGGATGAGGGCGACTGGCGGCGTGGGGATGAGGGCGAGTGAGGCTGGCGGCGTGCGGCTGCGGATAAGGTTGAGGGAGAGGAGAGCGGTAGGGTTTCGCGGCGGGCCGGACTGAAATCTGTGGGACCCACATATACGGCCCATCAATGCACCAGATGAACAGCCCGTCAAAAGTTCTTTTTTGTGGCAGGCCCGTCAGATGAATAGTTTCGGCCTGCAGGTGCACCAAAAGTACTTTTTGGACCAATCTGAACACAGCCCAATATTGATGCCGCGCCAACGGGATGGGCACGACGGTGAATCCGGTGATGGCTTCCCTGTCCTCCTCTCTATGACATGTGGGTCCCGACTCCCGCGTGCAAAAAAAAAAAGCGGGTGACTTGTTCTTTGACAACTAATTCTTGAGGTTAAATTAATACTGTTGTTCACACATGTGCCTCACTATATGCCTGCCAAGCTACCGAACGGGACGAACGTCACGAAACAACAAGGAAATGGGCCGGGGTCCTGGAGTCCTGGTTGGTGTGAAACGCTACGTCCCTGTTGTGGATTATTTTGCTGATTTGGGATCAAGCAGTACTTTACAGCGCCTAACCCTATCGATGGATAAATTAAATATGTGCAAATTTAGTTTAAATCACACCAGTTTTTTTAGCATTGATCGATCACAGCTGCGCCTGGCTGTCGTCCGGCATGCGGCTATAGCCTTTTTCACTTTATAATGAGAGGAGCCCGTGTGTGATTATAGCAGGAACGCGTGTGTGATTTGTATATGACCCATGACCCATCCACCGCGTTTATTAGTGGTTTGCAAAGGAAACATGAAACTTCCCACAAGTTATGAGATGCATCATGTGTGTGCCAAAAAAAATCGGGGTGAGGTGTAGTTAGTACTTAATAATAGGATGAACTTAATCCCTTGCTGAAATAAAAGTACGCATTGCATTCAAGAAAAACGTAAGTAAACTATCTGGTTTCAATAAAAATATAAAACTTGCACCTAAGTTTCTTAAAATATAATCCACCAGCTATATTTTGCTAGTATTTTATTTATCGTAGTAGTGACCATTTTTTATTTAAATTATAATTTGGAGATATATATATTAGATTAGGAGATTGAAAAAAATGATTCATAGAAAGAAAAGTTTTGTACCAATTTCATATTTTTTATTCAAAATAAATTAGTTAATAACTTTTGCAAGTTAAATAATATTTTATTGTTTTTACAAAATATGCATATATGCAAAATCACATTTGAAACCAGATAAGTGGCTAAAGTTGAACAATATTAGTAGTTGGATAGTCAAAGATACCTAATTTTCAAGTTCGATGCACCAAAACAGAACGTGTGGTGATAGTTAGACAATGGTAATTGCCAAGTGAGCTAGATTTTCAAGTTAGACAAGAATAATACTAGCCTTGGACTATAAGCTAGATTATATAATTTTAAGCTAGATTATATAATTTAGGAGTGGAACATAGATTTAGACGTGGGTCCACAAAATCTTATACAAGTGAGCTAGGTTGTTTTAGTAGTTTTATTATCTTGTGCCATATTGTAATTAAATGATATGAATCACTTACGGGCGAAGCACAACCCTGGCACCGGGGTCAGCGGACCCCGACAATTTTAGTAGATTTCAATGTAAAATCACTGTTCATTGCTATTAAAAGCCTAAATGACCCGTGCTAATTTACGTTAGACCCGGCATTCTCCAGTTCTAGCTTGGCCCTAGGACTTACGGTAACTAACTCAAAACTCTGGAGGTGGCCTTATTATGGTATATTATTATGGTATAGACTATATGTTGTAAAGTAAAAAGGCTAAGCATGTCATGCAACAACGACGCACGCCGGTGAATCATCCTGCGATCGATCCATGATCCATGTTCCCTTGTGCTATCTGGTGCCGCCGTGATGTCCAAAGCTGCTCATAATATTTGAACTTACTTTGCAGGTAATATTGTATAGAAAAAAGTGTAGATTACCCCCTAGTCTCTTATAGAAGTGTAGATTACCCCCTTAAACTCTTAAAGAGTGTATTTTTAACCGTAATCTTTCTAAATCGTAGAGATTACCCCCTTATGACCAGTACATTGTTGATAAATTCTGATCTTCCCTCTCAAAGTGACATGTAATCGCTAGATAATTAAACTAACTTTTTACATGATACTTGCCCCCTTCTGCCGATAATGACATGCTTAGTATACACATAATCTAATAACTTATTAGATTATATACTTTTTCATGTTTGCCATGTGCAATGTAATGCCAGACCTACTTGCTTGCTCTGATGTGGTTATGATGTAGAAACTTCAGGTTTATTGGGTATTTTTGTTGCTTGACACTAGGCATATTACTAAGCTTACAGCTGACAACATGTTTTATTCAATGCCCATGTCCATGATATCTGCATCCAACATTCCCTCATGCCTCATGGCCTAGCACTAGCGGGGCTAATCTATATTGTTGCATTATAAGAGAAGAAACTATCACTAAGGCTTTGTAGGGGGTAATTTCCATGGTTTGAAGAGTTTAAGGGTTAAAAGTACACCATTTGAGAGTTGGAGGGGCTAATCTACACTTCTCTCATAGTTTAAGAGGCTAATCTACACTTTTTCCTATTGTATATAGGGGTGGTTCGTTGTCTGTCCTCGGGCGCTGTTACAATATTGTGGGACGAAACCCAGCCACGTGATTCACAAATCACAGGGGGTTTCTCAGGACTCATTTCCTCGCTGTTTCATAACTTCGGTGGCGAGAGGCAGGTACACTGTATGTATATATGAACAGTGCTTCGCTCGAAAAATCAGTGCTGGGAGGAACAAATAGCCCCTGTAAAATCAGTGCATCATATCATGGTGCTTGCGATCATCATGGAGAGGAGGAGCACGAGTTGGGTGCTTCTCACGGCTGCTGTAGCTGCAGCGCTGCTGTTCAGCGCATCGGCAGCCGCGGCTGCCAACACTACTGCGACAAGCAACTGCACCAGGACCTGCGGCGAACTCGACATCCCCTACCCGTTCGGGGTGGAGCCCAGCTGCTACCTCCCCGGCCTCAACGTCACCTGCAGGAACAGTAGCTCGGGCTCGCCGCAGCTGTTCCTCGGCGACGGCACCGTGCAGGTGTTCGAGATCTCAATTACAAATGGCACGGTGCGCATCAACAGCAGCGTCGTCGACATGCCTGCTGGCTGCTGCTGCCTCCGGCGGCGCTCGTGCGGAGGGCGGGCCGTACTCTCTTCCGCCCCCGGTGCTCGAGTGGAGCATCATTGACTCGACGTGCCACGCCAACGCGTCTTCGCCGGCATGCCGCAGCAGACACAGCCACTGCGAAAACACCACTGCAAGTGGCTGGCAGCATCTCTGCCACTGCGATAAGGGCTACCAAGGCAACCCTTGCATTCCCAATGGATGCATAGCCATGTTTACTTCTAAAAGATCTTTTTAACTTTTATATTCATTCCTCTCAGAAAATACGTTTCTTAGAAAAGTTCTTCTTCAATTCCCTTCAACTTTTCTATTCATCCCACTCACAAAACACGCTTTCCAAAAAAGTTCTTTTTCTTCCCCAACAACTAAACACGTTCAATGTGTAGTATAAATCCCTCGAGTACTCACACCTCAAGGAAACCGGACGGCGGCGAGCTTCGGTTTCTTGTAATTGATTGCTATTGCTTGTTATTATCTATGCAGATGTCAACGAATGCGAGTTTCCAGAGATGTACCAATGTCCATTCAAGTGCAACAACACGGAAGGATCATATCAGTGCCTGAGCCCCCCTGGCTTCATCTGCACTCCGCAAAATGGATGCCAAGGTAAGAACTACTACGTCTTCATAAGAACTACGGATTTTTATTTTAGCTCTAAAAGACAAGGGGTTATAGACTCATTGTTCTGCCCGAGAGCCCACGATTGAATAGTACAACCATTTTTGCCAGCAGTCCTAGACATAGACAGCATCTGCGCAAAAATACACACTGCTTTTTTTTTTTGAATCGACATTTCATAAAACGGAAATACAGAGTTTGAGGCTCAAGAACCAGTCTGAGAGGGAGACACACTGCACAAAAATATACACTGCTTTGTTTTGGCTGCAGATTTCTTTATAGACGAACATTTTTCTATTTTACTGCTGATCGTTGTTTATTTGTATGTGTTGCTTGTTCATGCTTTTGTTATGTGTTACCTTTCTAGATATTGGCGAGTGTAGCCTTCCTGATATCTACCCATGCCATGGCTTCTGCAAAAATTTTCTCGGAAATTACAGTTGTCAATACCCAGAAGGAATGTCAGGGGATCCCTTCGTGCAGCGGGGGTGCTTTATACTTCCCAAGGGTCGCTCAGGTAATTAACAAGCTACTTTGTAAATATGTAAATATATGTATGACAATATCATCACTGACTTATACCATCACTTACTTGATCATACATAATTGTTGACGACCGAAAATGGCTTAAAGCCGATCAGGCTGGGACAGCCGGTCTAGACCGCCTGTACAAGTGGTTAGACTGGCTGTGCCCTGTAGCCGATCTGGCAATGTGCCAGGCGGTCTAACCGCCTGTCACAGGTGGTCTGACCGCCTGTCCCCGAGTCCGAGTAGAATCAGGTTTTTGCACGATTTTAGATCTGTGCAGTGACTTCCTTGCGGGGCAAGACCTCCCCACCCAATAAATATAAAGGGTCGTGGCCGATTGAGGACCTCTACCCAATCGTACAAATCATCGTTCTACTTTTTATCTCCAAACCCTAACTTTTCCAACCCCTTTGCTTTCCTTCTTCGTCTCTACGGCGTTTTAGGACGTTCTAAGTGGCCTTGCCGACCTTAGAACAACCCTAGGTTCGCAGTCTCCGACGGGGTCCCTCCCGAGGTTGTGATCGTAGGCTTTCGCGGTGCCTCTGCTACAGGCGGTCTGACCGGCTGCTCTCAGGAGCTCCAGCGAGGAGAATTCGACGACCGCGCAATCCAGCGCTTTCGTGTGTTGACCAAAAGTGCGTCAACATATTTTGGCGACTCTGCTGGGGAAAGAAATTTGGTTTTTGAAGACCGATCTACTATCCCTAGCACTATGGGCTTCGACGTTGGAGAAGACAACATCGTGACGGCCTCGCTTAAAGATCTTACTGTTGAAGATCATGAGAGGTTCATGGCGCTCCAGAAGCACATAGAGGCAGAGTTCTTGAAGACGTTTCGGAAAGGTCGTGAAGATCGTCCGGCGAAAAGTGTTCGAGACTTCGTAATGCCTTCCTTCAAGATGAGTAAGGGGCAAATTGAGGTAATTGATAATGTAAGCACTTCTACACCTCACCCTACTACATCTACTCCTACAACTTCAGGTTTTTGGGATCGTGATGCATTATTTGTACAATTATTGGAACGACTCGAAAAACTAGAAGGAAAATCTATAGATACTCGCGAATTACCTGAGCATAATATTTTCTATGGTATGCCACCGAATTACTTTGCTGGACAGACTCAACCGCCACCCAATATGTTCAGACCGAACACGGTCAATGTAAGTGGGTCGGCAGCTGTTGGATCTGCAGCCGGTCAGACCGCCAGCACGGCCGGTCAGACCGCGACATGCGGTCAGACCGTGGCTACAGGCGGTCGGACCACGTGTTCTGGTGGTCAGACAAATTCGACCAATGCTATGGTGTTCGTGCCGGAGCCACCTTTGCCGCTGTCTACTGTTCCAAACTCGGTCTCCGCTGGCCGTGCTGGTCCAGTAGCTACAGCAGGCGCTACTTATTCCACGACTATGCATACTGCGAATTCGGGTGGTATTCCCGAATGCGCATAGAGATATGCAGAATAGGCAATCCCCTCACTTGAATAATATGAATTCTATGCAATCTTCGGCTCAACAAAACCCCCAATGGGCCGAATTTACTAGATTCAGAGAAGAATTGTCTGATGTGATGAGAAATAAGCTAGGTGTTGATTTAGTTAATACTAGAATATATCAAAAACCATTCTAGCTTTGATACTGTTCCTTTTCCAAATGGGTGGTGCTTGCCTGATTTTGTAAAGTTTAGTGGAGATGATGAGCACACCACTTGGAAACATGTTAGTCAATATGTAACTCAAATAGGGGAAGCTGAAAACTATGAAGCATTTATAGAGTACGTTTGTTTTCATTGTCACTTACTGGTACTGCTTTTGCTTGGTTTTCTTCGTTAGCCCCTGGTTCTATCACAAGTTGGAATCAACTAGAGCGTAAGTTTCACAACCTTGATAGCTAAGCTATTGCCAGCTAAGTTACAGCTGAGTTCGCAACCCATATTGCATATTGTGCTACTAAGGCCAATGTCAGTGGGGGTTTTATGGGTATTAAATTGTATGACACATTACAAAGTTGCTTACGTGGCATGTTAATTATGAGGAGCGTGCCGGAGGTCCCGGCGAGCACTCCATTCTTCTTCTTTTTCACTTTTGTGCTCATGCTCTGCAAAGTTGCAGCCGGCAATCCATGGAGTCCATTGATTTGAAAACTTGGTTTTAGTTCCACCATGCCAAATCACTAATCACATGAAGATGAATCATTCGGATTCTGGCTAGGCTCAAGCAAGCAAACAGAAATCCAAAAGGAAGAGAAGCTTGGATGACGCTGCAGGGTCAGTAGCATCAGCTGGCGGTGGCTTCAGAGAAGATGCTGGTGCAGCTCTGGCTCACGGCCTTGGAGATGCCCTGCAGCGCCGGCCAGCAGTGCCTATTCCGCTGCTTCCCGTCCTGGAAGAGCCCGTCACCGCGCCGGAGCTGCTCGTGCAGCTGCGTGATGGCCTCGTAGCGCTGCGTCTTCTCGAGCGCTAAGCTTGCGTGGTTGATGAGGCGGCCTGGCACCGGCACCGACCATGGCGGCCTTGTGTTCCTTGCGGTGGCGGCGGCCTTGTGTCCACGGATTGGAGGCAGCCTGTTCCTTGGTGAAATAGAAGAGGAGTCCTGCAGCCGTTCGATTTGGTTTTGACGGTGGATCCATATGCGCCAGTTACATTGTGACTTGCTGAAGGCAAGTCACTGAATCTGAGTGAGTCGACAGTCGACTCCATGCTAGCTCCGCGCGGCCGTGCCTCCCTAACCTTGCTCGCTGCTTGCCTAGCAAATCTGCTGACTGCTGCCGTTGTCGACTGTCGTCTTCGTGAGACTCGCATGTGTTTCTCTCTTGGCCCTCTCTGACGCTTCGACGAGGCACCCATTATACTATTCTCTTCCTCTTTCTCCAGCGCCCATATTTCCGTCCTTAATTTCCCGGGCGTACTTGTTTCTTCAACCTTTAATTTCGTCATCGCTGCGTGCTGTTGATTTGTTCCACACTCTAATCATCTTAGTGGGAGCAGTTGAAGACATGTTGAAGCCCGTGGATCCAGATCGATCTACTTCGGCGGCGACAGTGTAGTAGTACATATATTAGTCATTATATATTACGTGTATAGTACTTTTCGCACTAAATAATCCCCGGTGGCATATTTTGGACGCTTGATCACTTTGATGCTTCGAATCTTGTTTGTATGTGAAATGCCAACATGTGCAGCGCTGATGTTACTACAAAATTTCATCAGCCATATATTTATATTGCAGTATGATGTATGAATATGACTGATTGACTGCACCAGAATTGGTGAGAAGAAATTAGTTTTATTATCCCAATCTGGTTTAAACATGATTCCCGTTGTTCGGGCTGGATTTCCCAAAATGTAGGTATCATTGACTGCAATCTACGATGAGGAAGAATACAGAGATTGCCTTAACAATGAGACACCAGTCTATCTTCCTCAGGATTTAGAAACAAACTGAGAAGGGTGAAAGACACAGCAAGCAACCTTAGCGGCTTTGCCTCAGATTATCTGACAGCCCAAACCCAATACTTAAACGGTGAAACCAAAAATCAAAATAGAGGAAGACCGGCAGTGTTTGCTGTTCGAGAGGGCTCTCTAGGAATGGCTGACATTTACACCATTCCCTTCTTCTATCCCACTCAAAGAAAGATACATGCTACAATGCAAGAGGCAACAAGACACTGAAAAATAAATGAATTACAAATAGGAAGTATTTGCATACCAAGAGCGAAAGAGATGGAGATATAGGAAGCTCACGGTGACTGGCTGACTGCTCTGGCGGCAGCATAATCTGGCAATTCAAGGCTGCCGGTATATTCAATCAGTCTTCTTGGTACCTTTCTGGCAAGTGGCTAGGTTTCATCAGTACACCACGTGCGATTGCAAGCCATCCTCGATAAGGCATAAACAAGTAAAACAGAGAGTAAAAGGTTGAACATTGCACGCAGCGTTCTGTTCTTGAGAGTTCATATACAAGTATACAATAATGCCTATATACAGGAAAACCGTACATTCCAATAGCTACTTCTCTAGCTCAATATATATCAACAAAAGAAAATAGCAACCATGACGTATCAACTTTATCAAGCCATAGAGACTTCAAGAGAGGACTTTGCCAGCCATAGCAATCCAGGATCATTCCTTTTCAATACCAGGTAAGTCTCTGCACGCCCAATCTCATCTGAGATGACATCTTCACAGAAGCCAATCAATTCAAGAACCTCCATTGCAGCTGGTTTAAGAGTAAAAAGAGGTTAAACATTAGTCAGCAACATATTTCTGTTTCAAAATGCAAGCCATTTTCATCCTAAATTAAACTTCTCAAACTTTGATCAAGTTTATAGAAAAAATACACCAGCATCTGTAACATCAAATCAATTTCATTATGTCCACCACGAAATACAGTCACATCAGTGCAGTTATTTGGTATTAGAGTAGATGTTATTATGGTTTCCTACTTGGTCCATGATAGAGAAGTTTGACTTCAGACAAAACTAACAAACAACATTTTGGAACAGAGGGAGTAGTAAGCAGTGAGAACTGGTGGAGCTAAATGTAATACCTTTATAGTTTGCTACGCTCCTTTGAAAATGTGGATTCGACTGCAAATGTGGCAAATGATAAGAATTTGTCAAAAGCTTGCAAGAATTTATGAAAAATCATAATATGCAAGAATAATGAGAAATGAGAACGGCCAACTATACCTTGCGCAATCTCTTATATTTAATATCATCTGGGTGCTCTATCACATTCTTGATAATCTTAAAGAGTGTTTGAATAGCGGAGTCTGCCTCTGCAGGTGTTACTTGCAACCGAAGTGTTTCAATGGATTTTTGGAGTCTAGCGCAGAGGGATGCCACTGGTTCTTCAATCACTTGCAGCTCATTGCTGTTTAAATCACCAACACTATCGTCAGGATCAGGTTCTGACTTCAAAACTGTGGAGTTTCTGCTCTCTGTTACTACTTCTGTCTCATCTACAGATTTTAGAACTGGACAAGCAATATCATCAGGATCAAGTTCTTCACCATGCTTCCCATCGATGACCAACTTCTCATTGACAACACCATTTGAGGATTCATCAGGGTCAGGTTTAGACTTCAAAACTGTGGTGTTGTTTGTCAGTTCACTATCCACGTCCACTTCCATCTTGTTTCCAGATTCCAGAACAAATTCATTAGTACCATCATCACAATCAGGTTCGCTATAGTGTCTTCCATCAAAGCTTAGCTCCTGATTCAGAATATTAACATTTGAGGAGTCATCAGGATCAGGCTCAGAGTAGCCAATGGTATGCTGTCCTGCCAATGGCCTAGAATCCACAGACCGTGGCGTAACAATTGCTAAATCAACATGCATAGCATCATCTGGATCTGGCTCTACCTTCACAGTTCGCTGAGCAAAATCTTGAAAAACAACATCTGGATTATATTCAGTTCCAGTTCCTGAAACATGATCCTCCTTTGCAGATGCACTCAAGAAACGTTGATAAGCAGCAGCACCCGACAACGCACGAGCACTAGCCAGTGAACTTGACTCTCCCCCAAGCCTGTGACCAGCAGTAGTTATCCCTGGTTCCAGATCAAATTCATCTTCATAAGAATCAAAGATTTTGCGACCACTCAACATATGGCCAGTAGACTTGGTCCAGTCCAAGGAAGCAGCTTCCTCATTTAACTGCCACAAATTAAAAGCAAATTAAGTTTTTGAATAAAATCAACTGCAAAAAAATGGCAGCCCAACAATCCAACATGATGGGAACATCTAGGGAAAATTACCTGCTTATTAAGAGCAAAAAAGTTTGCATCGTGCTCGGAATGCACCATATGCGCCTGGAATTGAAATACAGATACTCAGCATAAAAATAAAGAGGACCGAAATACAGTGAACAAAAATAAGGGAATATTTGGTGAAGCCAAAAATTACATACAAGTTCATGAAGTAGAGTTTTCTTGATACTTTCATACTTCCTGAATCCCTTCAAATCATCAGTTCGTAGGCGAAGTGATATTTCCTCTCCCATGTTCTGCATGCATGAATAACGAGGCAAATAGGTATATTTTCAGAAAGTAATATTTTTTAATATAATATACATATTATGATGGCTAATGTTCACCTTATTGAAGCCTAAAATGCATTTTGGACTGACACCAACATATCCAATAGGAGCCATTTCAGTCATGATTCCAACTCGCCATTTATGCTGAAAACATCAACAAAGTCAAAGAAGGATGAAAGCCCATTAAGAGATAGGATTACTTCTTGAAGATCATTACCTTGTTCATGATCGCAATTATACCAGGGTCACATGCAAGCCTGTGCATTCTTTTCAGAGCTTCCGAAGGCAGAGGATTCAGCTGGGGGAAAAAAGGAAAGTAAACAATAAAACAGCTCAAGTCAAAACTGACTGATTGCACATCCAGGAACATACATATTAGAGATACAAGCTTGTACTAGCATGCCCTAGGATAGTGGAATGAAATGGAAAAGGTTTTACAACCAACACTATTAGAACAATTAGCACAATCTGTTGTTCAGCTTTCAGCTTTGCAAGTGGTCCTAGACAGAAGCTTGTGCAAAAAATACACAGTGATGTAACTCCTCAGACCATTAACGGAAAAATGCATACTGCTCAGATCATTATTCATTAATCAAGCAGGGCATTGTAAAGGAACTCTGGAAGATCCGAGGCCTGTTTCAGCAATTGTTATCAAAGGAACCTATTTCTTGTAGACTACAGAGCAAGTAGGGGAGGGGGTAACTAACCTCAATCCCAGGTAAGTGTAGTGTCCGAAAATCACAAAAGATATATTGTCCCTGAGGAAGTTTGAGTGAAAACTGTGGCCTGCCTGATGTCCGTTGCCTAAGCCGCTGTTCTTCCTCATCAAATCCAATTATACGTAGATCAGGCCTTTTGCCATTGTCAGATACTTCCTCGATTTCATCATCGAAAACACCCATCATTCTGATAGGTTTTCCCTGTATCAAGAAAAACTTCAGTCACAATGATCTCAATGGCCAGACACCATTACAATATCCAGTTATCCACTTGGCAATGAGTATGCCAGTTGTCAATTGTTGCACGCAGCCACATCTTACCTCACTAATAGCCGCTTCATTCAGTGTCAAGCTTGAATGCGGATCTGAAAATGGTGTGATCAACTTGGAGCCTCTGTTAGTAGATTGTGGTACAATGAGCTTCAATGTCTCTGGTTTAACACTAGTCAAATCCTGCAGCAGCTGCCCAAATTCTTTCACCGTGCATCTTGGATCTGCATCCACATCCAGCTGCTTACCCCTCCAAGTGACTGAAATTCGAGCTATTCTGTTCTCTTCCATCTTATTCCTGATACAAGCCCAAAAGAATGTGGTAATGCTAAATGTCAAGTTATCCCGTTCGGCAAGGAAGCTAGAGCGACAATTAAGCATGAATGAAAACTCGAAATTTAAAGAGTCTCAATAAACAACACGAGCTCAATCCTGAACCCAAACAAGCAATCCATCTTTACATACTATTGGGCTACTTCGAACTTCACGAGTTCAAAACCTAGGCCCAATTCGAACAAAATGGCGAAATTCGCCTCCCAGGAACAATCATCCGTGCCACTTTAACACACACGGACTATCCGCTGGTCCGTCTAAATCGATCAATCAAAGAGGGAGCCGAATTTGCGGGCGGAAGATTGAGCATCCTGTACGCACCTAGACAGACGCTCCCCGTCGTCGAGCACGCGTACCAGCCGGAGGAGGAAGGGGGGAACCTGGTCGCTTCCGGATGGGAGAAGTCGATGGGCCGCGTCGGCGCTGCCGGCCTTGGGGGCCGGATATTTGTAGGTGTAGGCGACCGGAACGTTCGAGAACGCGGCGTCGACGGCAGCGGCGGCAGCGGCAGCTACCCGCTCGATGACGACCGCGCAGCCTGTTCGGAACGAAGAGGCGTCGAGGCGTGACGGTGCGGGGTTGGTTTTTCACAGCGTTATGATTACGCCGTTCGTGAGATCGATTTGCGTCATGCCTGACGGGCACCAGTTTACGCCTCCGACAATCCCGAAATGCGCCTTCTCCTTCTGTTTGTGCATTTTCTTTGCGTGGGACACTGGGACTCGCACTGGAAGAGTGGACCGGAGGTGGAGCTGCCTGCGACGAGTGTGTGTGTGGCTGTTGCCTGTTTTGTAACAAGTTTTTTCTTTTTTTTCGCGACCGTGCCATAGCATGTATTTCATTAAGGAGAGGAAAAGAGGATTACAATAGTTTAAGTGTTGCCATTTTGATGTCATGGAGCCGATGATCTGGCAACAAGCAAAAATACAATCCAAAATTACAATTATACAGCACCAGTTCGCGACCAACGTTTGAAGGAGCAACTGACTGTTGTTGTGATATGCTGAAGATGGTCTTCTATCGTGCCTGTACCCACGCGGACACCTCTAGAATGTGGTCGACCATCTGCACCACTGTCCTGTGTTGTCTGTTGAAAGTTCGAGCATTGCGCTCTAACCATATTGCCCAGGATACTAAGACCACGGTGGAATCAAAAGGTTTCCTGCTGTTTTTGTGAATCAGTTTCCTTCTTCGTGTCCACCAGGCGGCCAGGGAATGGTCTTGTGTTGCGAATCTGTTGTATATTTTTTGTTAAGCTTTTGGCGGGGCTTTGCAAGAAATGAGGCCACAAAAGCTCACAAGCTCAATGCCTGTGAACTGATTTATGATGAGAAATATTCTCGGACAGAGAATTCACGCCCAATCTTACTGCATCACTGTGCTATTAGATACTAGATATAGTGAGAGCATCACAACGATAGCACATAAATCGTTCATATTTGATACGGTATTGATTCTCCCTTATTGGTGGATGCTGATGAAGATCTTCATACTAGCTGCGAGGTATGTTTTCAATGAGCCTTGTTCAGTTCCTATTGATTGCAACCTTTCAAAAAAAAAAAAGTTCCTATTGATTGAGACCCTGGACTCTTGAGGGATTTTAGTTTATTAAAATGAAAATTGTCATACGCTATGATGAGAATATCAACCTAGCAATTTCAGCATGGCATGAGGTTTGTTGGGTATAGAAACCCCAGGTTCCCTAATCAAGCTAGACTCCTACTAGGACACCTTGTCCTACTAGGACTCCTCGATTGTAACCAACTAGGAGACTTACCATGTAAACCTTGCCCCCTGGGATATATAAAGGAGGGCAGGGGGTCCCTAGATTAGACCATGGGGCAACGCCGCCAGGCATTGCAACAATCTCATCAATACAAGATACACCATACAGGACGTAGGGTATTACGCTCCGGCGACCCGAACCTGTCTAAATCGCCTCTTGTCACCTTCGGCTCTAGATTCTCGACGACTTTTCCCTAAACCCTTCTCTCGGGGCACCCCCTCGAGGACGTTGTCAGCATAATTCGCCGACACTTTGGCGCCGTCCGTGGGGATCTACTCGTCAAGAATTCATTAAAGAGTCGATGTCATCCTTCAGCGCCTCCGTCAACGTCAAGTTCGAGGAAGGCGCGACCTTCATCTTCGGTTCCTGACTTTGCACTGCAAACCAGGACGGCAAACTTCGGCATGAACTGCGCGACGTGACGATTACGTCAGCTCCGTCGCCCGCGCAGACTACGTCGTGAATTGCGCGGCGAGACAATGGCGTCTCCGCCACCACGCGCGCAAGTCACCCCCTCGAGGACGTTGTCAGCATAATTCGTCGACACTTTGGCGCCGTCCGTGCGGGTCACCGTGCGCAGATCGTCAAGGGTCTCCGACTCCGACACGATCCTCGGATCGTATCCAACTCGGAGGAGTACCTGGAGGCAGAAGCCGAGTTCGACTCGGACAAACGATGACTCCTGCCTCGTTGCCCTCAAGTATCAAGACCAAGCAGATAGTCGTCGTACAAGACTACTTGGCGGCCTGAGGATCATCTCCAGCATCCCCCAGGGTACTTCAGTAAGGACCGTGACCTCCGTCATCCAGGAGGCCAGGCGAAGATCAACCCTGCGACTCGTAGGAAGTGTCGTCAGGGTTCTTTTCCTATCCGAGCAGGGTTCTTTTTTCGACAAGAACCCAGACTACGGCAACCAGCAGGGTTCTTTTTTCGACACGAACCCGGACTATGATGACCAACCGAGTTCTTTTTCAACCAAGAACTCGGACTCGGCGCGACTTCATCAACGAATCGTCCACGAATCAAGCTAAGTCATATGTTTCAATTATCTATTCGTATCTACAAGTGGATACCTTCGCGGTCCATGCTTTCGTCGGTTTCTTCATGCGCCTTTTGCGTTTTCGCTGACTTCTTCAGTATGTTCGGTTTTATCCCTAAAAGTCGAGTGTTTTGAGAAGTTTTTGTCTGACGATGCAAACCGTGCTTTTTCCAAGCCAATGTGTTCTTGACCGGGGTATCGTGGGGGGCACGGCTAGCGGGACAAACTACTTAAGCATGCGATCTTGCCGGGTTGTTTTCGCAAATTGCATGTGCTTTATATCGATTTTATATGCTCGTGTCTTGCACGGTTTCTCTTAACGGTTGCTAAAGTACTCGGGTAGCACACGCCTTAATCCGTGAAACCTCGACTCTTGCGTGCCGCCTACATATAAGCCTCCCTGCTGAGCAAAGTAGTCTGTGGTAAGCCGTCCTCTCCGTGAGCAGTGGTTAGCAAGATAGGTGCTTAAACGTAACAGGCTAACTACCCGGAGAAAATATGCGGCCTAACAAGATCAAGACGCCCAAGAACTTTTTGTCTTTGCGCAATGCGCAATATCTTGTCGATTCGTCGACAAGACTGAATAAATTTCAGTTTTTCAAATATTCTTCAACATTTGCTACATAATATTTCTATTTTTGCAGACCAAGCTTCGGCACACCATCGCAGTTCCGCGCACTTTGGTGCTAGGGGGCTGATGCAAGCCGGGTTCTTTTTTCAACAAAGAACTCGGACCACTACACCAGCTGAGTTCTTTTTCCATAAAGAACTCGGACCACCACGCCAGCCGGGTTCTTTTTTCAACAAAGAACTCGGACCATGATGCTCGCCGAGTACGTTTTTAGCAAAAGTACTCGGACATCTTCGCTCCATCGGAGTTACATCAGATCTTCTACAAATCCTGGAGTCCAGATCCTTAATTCGATTTATTAAATCGGATCAAGGCTCGGGGGCTGCGGGTATATCGTTAAAGATTCTTCGGAATTTTTCGGTTAATACCGAATCTCGGAGGCAACGCTAGGGTTCAAAAGAACTCGGATTCTTCGGAAATTGAAACTCTTTGGGAAATATTCATTGAAGACCCTCGAATTCCTTCTTCAAAGCAAAACGAGGCTCGGGGGCTGCCCAATTGGGCGCACCTTTACGGTGCGCACCAATGAGATTCTCCAAGAAGTTTTTGAGCACCTCAAAGTCTTCATACAACCAAGCTGAGAGAACTTGGATGACTTCAGAAGAACTCGAGTTGGCAAACAACTCAGCAATATTCCAAGACTCACAGCAGGGTTGTACTTCAGGCAATGAAGCGCTCGGGGGCTTGTTGGGTATAAAAACCCCAGGTTCCCTAATCAAGCTAGACTCCTACTAGGACACCTTGTCCTACTAGGACTCCTCAATTGTAACCAACTAGGAGACTTACCATGTAAACCTTGCCCCCTGGGATATATAAAGGAGGGCAGGGGGTCCCTATATTAGACCATGGGGCAACGCCGCCAGGCATTGCAACAATCTCATCAATACAAGATACACCATACAGGACGTAGGGTATTACGCTCCGGCGACCCGAACCTGTCTAAATCGTCTCTTGTCACCTTCGGCTCTAGATTCTCGACGACTTTTCCCTAAACCCTTCTCTCGGGGCACCCCCTCGAGGACGTTGTCAGCATAATTCGCCGACAAGGTTTCATTAAAAAAAATCAGCATGGCCTGAGATATCCATTGTCTCCCTCTGACAACACCATTGTCATAAAAAAAAAGAGAGAAGAACAGAAAAGATCTAACAGCACCGTGTGAAGCACGCAATCATATATAGAACTTGGAATAAGATTGATTTATGAGCTTAAGTTCTTCTAGGTAGTCTCTACAGAGGGAGATCAACACCTCCACGAGGTCGGGTGGCCAGGGACCCAACCGACGACGAGCTGAACGAATACATAACTGAGGCTGTAATTTTATTTCCCGGTTGTTAAGTCTTCCTCCCAGAGTAGATCATAGCTTAACTTACACGGTGTGCATGCGTATGGTTATATGCCCGCACATAATATCTAAAGATTACAATTTCTCTTAATGCAATGATACGCAACTCTCCTGCGTATTCTCGAAAAAAAAGTCTGTACAGAGAGAATGCGTGTTTTTTACATTGCTTTTGTTTATTCAAGTTACTCTGTATTTGTTCTCATGTTCATTTATTTTGAAGGGCTGCAAATATTTTCTCGTGTGCTTACTTGCTAAATTTGGCATGGTTAAGCAACATCAACTAACACTTTGGTATAGTAGTGAGGAGGCTGACAAGCATTCTCCCCAATAAGTACATTATTTCTGCTTTTATGTTAACAAGTGCTGGTGTTTTTTTTTTTTTTGGTATGTCCAGGGCTTATTAGAGGGGCAATGGCTTTTTGCACTTGCTCTTCTGTCAGTCCATCATCCTCCCGAGGGCCATGTCCAGACAATGTTGACTGCTACCATTTTTATAGTTGTTCTAGCAGTAAGATATCAAAGTGAAGTAGAAGATATACAATAGAAGTACTTCTGAGATGTCCCTCCTAGTGAACAATCAGTGTAGAAACTAGGAAAATATGCTGCCTCGACTGATGGTACTGCTACTGTAAAGCCTCCCAAATATTGCTGTATTAATCCAGGTACTTCTGATTGGAAGCTCAACAAGCACAATGCTTGAAACTCTACCCATCGTGGGGAATAGCAATAGTGATCGCCATCGGCCATTTGAGGCAATTGCTTTATAACATTAACAAGTAGGATATAGGCTACTGTGTTTCTTCCTATCAGAAATTCAGAATGCAATGGAAGCTTGTCCTAAATGTCATATCGTTTAAAATGGATGGAGCTTTTACCAACAACATCTTTGCTTCAATAATTTATATATTATGATGACTGATGACATGATTAGGCATCTCTTCAGTTTTGCTTAAATGTCATCTGTAAACTGTTGTTGGTTTGGGACAGTACAACATACACCATATGATGGTGTATTCATGAGACTTAAAATTACTCATTTTATTTTTTGTTGCAAAAAGCTACATAAACGAGGAGATGAGGTGGTCCTCAACATTGTGGGCTGTGTTGTTTGCACTATTTGAGGCACATTGTTTAGCTCATAAACATGACGGGTAATGATCTCTGAGTTGTTTACTGCTATTGTTGCACTGCAGGAGCAGGACAGTTCTGATCGCAACAATGTAGATAATATTGACCTGCGTGGCGAAATGTGCTGTACTACAGCAAGCAGATTCAAGTTGAAACTCTGAGAGGTCCAAAGAAGGTACAGTAAGATATGTTATCGGAATTGAATCATGCCTTCTGTTCCAGGGAGCAAGAAACCAAACTTGCAGATACACACAAACTGCTACTTGATTTTTACCATATCAACGCTAGCGATGATGAGGATCAGGGTCGTAGTAAGTTCATTCTTGTCCCACAGTTTACAGAAAGCATCATTTCTTCCTATGGACTGAGTTATTGACTGCAATTTGCCTTCAGATCCAAAGCAGATGAAGCACCAGGGGTACCTGGGGAGACACAAGACTTGGAGATCAAGTGATAATTTTCAGTCCAAAGAAAATCTACGGTTTTATCAGATACACACCTTAGCAGCATAGTACGCGAGACAAGTCAAGACGTTACCTTTTACCCGTTGCAGTTGTTTCCAGTAACACAATAACCAAACTTTGATGCCTTACTTTGATCAACAAGCCTATGCAACTTTGATGTCAGGCCTAACTGGATCGTGTGCCTATGTTCGGCAATTCGTTGGGCGTTGGCTGTCCAGCCTGGTCCTCCCCCATGTCCCAGGGACCAATGGTACTAATGGAAAAAAAAAAAAAACTAATGGAATCGCGCGGCAAAAGCACGAAGCAAAGGATCATTCTTTCACTTTGCCCCTTTTTTTTTTCTGTCAGCGTCGAGCTAAAAAAAACGCTGAATTATACTAATTATGGTCTATATCAACACAACCAAGTGTTCTGTATCTGTATCTTCTTTTATTCCTTTTCCGATGAAACCTGCCTGTATTCTGAAAAAAAAACTGCCGAGATCCCCCACGGCCCCACCCCCAAAAAAGGATGTCTGCTAAAATGTTTTTTTTCTTTACGAACCAGCTAAAAATTGGTTTGTAGGAACACATCACTCGCAGTTCATCTGGGAAAAAGGGCAAACACGAACACAGGACAATTGGACGGGCAGTTGCCTGGTAAGCTAAGCTGCACTTCGCTTCGTTCCAGAAGGTTCGCGGCAAGTTGGAAGGCGGAGACTTCTCTACCGCCGCGTAAGGGAAGGAGAAATTACTACTACATATACTAAAGCTCCAAGAATTAGAGTCTCCTTATAAGCTGTGGCCGCACGTGGGACCCACATACTATTTTAGTGGGACCCGCATAAATTTAGGTGGGACCCACATATATTTAGTGGGACCCACGTCCTATTTAGGTGGGACCCGCACGTGATTTATGTGCCACGTGGGACGCATGTAATATTTAATGTAATATTTAGGTGGGACCCACATACTATTTTGGTCGGGACCCACGTTGGACCCGTATATATTTAGCTAGAACCCACGTGGGACCCGCATATATTTAAGTAGGACACATGTCCTATTTAGGTGGGACCCGTAAGATGATTTAGGTGGGATCCACGTATTATTTTATGTCGGACCCACGTAGGACCCGTATACTATTTTTTGTGGGACCCACGAAGTTTATGTGGAGCCCACATAAAACCTACACATTATTTTAGGTAGGACCCACATCGGTCCCGCATATTGTTCACGTAGAACCCACGTCCTATTTAGGTAGGTCCCACATATGATTTAGTAGATGAGACCCACACACTATTTTAGCTCAGACCCTACATAGGACCCGTATATTATTGTTTTATGGGACCCACAATGAACCAGTATATTGTTTAGCTAGAATCCATGTAAAACCTGCATATTATTTCAGGTGGGACCCATATACATTTAGTGTGGGGCTAATTTAGTGGGACCTACTGCCATTAAGATAAAAAGTAGATTGAGTATAGTAAGATAGAACAACATTTATACACCGTATTTTATTATCGTTAAAAGTTAACATGTTTTGTATAGACGCACATCTGACTAGTTCCACGGATTTGGGGAAAATTCTTACGATCACGACAGCTCCCCTTCGAAACACACAGTTTACTTTGGCTAAAACTGAAAACGGGCTGATTTCGAAATTCTTACGATCACGACAGCATTAGTTAGTGCAAGGCTTGTACTGGACTCTTTCTTCCTTTCCAAACATCCAAACAAAAGCCTATCGTGTACACGACGGTTAACAAACAGCAACCTACACGAGCTCGTAGTCGTAGATGGACCTGCCAACTGCCCGTTAATGGCAAGGTAATAAGGGGCTGATTGGTTCAATGCCAAAATTGTGGCATGCCCACATTTTGGCAAGCCAAAACCTTGGCAAAAAAAAGTTGCCAATGTTTTGGTAGAATAGATGTGAGATGTGGGCACCAAACCAAGTGATGGCCAAAGAATTGGCATTGCCCAAGTTTTGGCATGCCAAAATTTAGGTATCGAACCAATCATGCACTAAATAATCATGCTCCACGCATCCCCCCAATCTAGAACCTTCCTAGTGCGAAAAAAACAAAGACGGAACGGCCACTGACGCGTGGGCCCGGGGTACTCCAGCCCGGGCACGGCCGGGTCCGCACGACTCCAGGGCCCAACGGCAAGTCTCAGTCAACCCGCTCCCCCGCTTCCCGTCGCTGGTAGAAGACTCCAGAACCCCTCCTCTCCTCTCTCCTCTCCGATCTCCCCAATAAAATCCCCCCACCCCACAGGGCCGCCTCATCTCAACTTGCGCTCCCTCGCGTTCCCCCCACAAACCCTCGTCGCCTATCTCTCCCCAGCAGCGCCACCGCCGCCGCAGCCGCCCTCGGCTCTCGCGCTCGGGAAGGAGGTCTAGCGATGGCCTCGGAGACGGAGACGTTCGCCTTCCAGGCGGAGATCAACCAGCTGCTCTCCCTCATCATCAACACCTTCTACTCCAACAAGGAGATCTTCCTCCGGGAGCTCATCTCCAACTCCTCCGATGTGAGTTTTCCCCTCCACCCTACCGTGCAACTTTCGGTTCTAGATCTGTGACGCTGAATCGTAGCGTTGGTCAGTAGATTGGCGGGTTAGCGCATCGTCCTTTGAATCTGGTGGTGGGTTTTGTAGGGTTTTGCGCCAGTTCGTCGTTGACTATTCAGCGGCTTACAACCTGTACTTCTGGTGTCTCGTATAGCTCATAGTATGTTTGTATCTCGGCTGTGTCTGTGGCATCTGAAAAAGTTTATTACTAACCTTAATGATCTTGTACCCTAGTGAGAAACTCTTTGCTAGATGTAAGGGCTGGTTTATGTCGGGAAGGTACGAAGCTTTCTATTAGTGCTCCATGGTTAAATTGATTCTTTGTTGATGCTGTTAGTCGTGTTTATTGCAGTTCTAATCCAGAATGTACAGATGAAATCATGATTGGCATTGATAAAACCAGTCTCTAATAAATTAGTAGGTATGATTTGTCTTTGCTAGATTAGAAGGGATGGTTTATCCTGGGTAGTAGCAGCGCTGCGGCAACTTAATGGTTAAATTGACACTGTTAATTGTCTTTATGCTGGTGTAGAGGCTTTGTAGTATGTGCTCCGACAGCAATATGGGCACATTGACCGTGTAATTCAGATAATCGTGTTTAGTGCTGTGCTAATTGTATTAGCTGGTTACCCTGCACATGATAGTTTAAAGATGTGCAAGTTTCACATTTAATTTTTTAGTTCTTGGTTCTTCATATCAATGTTGTTTGGCATATGAATCTAACCTCTTAGATTCATGTTTTTGTGGATTAAAACAGGCCTTGGACAAGATCAGGTTTGAGAGCTTGACGGACAAGAGCAAGCTGGATGCCCAGCCAGAGCTGTTCATCCACATTGTTCCTGACAAGGCCTCCAACACCCTGACAATCATCGACAGTGGTATTGGTATGACCAAGTCAGACCTCGTGAACAACCTTGGTACCATTGCACGGTCAGGCACAAAGGAGTTTATGGAGGCTCTGGCCGCTGGTGCTGATGTATCGATGATTGGTCAGTTTGGTGTTGGTTTCTACTCTGCCTACCTTGTTGCTGAGAGAGTTGTTGTCACCACCAAGCACAATGATGATGAGCAGTATGTGTGGGAGTCTCAGGCTGGTGGATCCTTCACTGTCACCCGTGATACCTCTGGGGAGCCTCTTGGCAGGGGTACCAAGATGACCCTCTACCTCAAGGATGATCAGGTACTTGCTGTGTTTCACTTACTTTTTTTATGCTGCCCAATTGTCCACTGCTTTTACTTCTATAGGACAACCTTACTATATTGCTGATGCTTTTGTGATAGCTTTGTTTATCACATGGCTCTGTTATGTTTCGTTGGGTTATTAAGGCTTAATTAAAAGCATGTAGCTCTGATGTGTTTCATTTGTGTGGATAGCAAGGATTTTTTAGGTTGGATTAACTTGTACTACTGATGCTGAGCTTAATTCTCCCTAGGATTGTCTGGAACTAGAGATGTTGCTATTAAATGATGCAATTCCATGGCACAACATGATGTATATATTTCTGTTGCTATTAAATGATGCATATATTTCTGTAATCCTAATGTATGTCTCTTTTAATCAGGCATGCTTCTTGTGGATTTACTGTTTTTTAGATTACATAATTATGATGATAGGAAAACTGAAATTCAGGCTGGAACTAGCAATTGATTTACTGACAAAGACACCCATGCATATTTTGCTGTTTGAATATTTGAGAGATTGTTAACGTGTGCCCAGAATAGGTGGAAGTAATTCTTGTTGTTTCAACACTTCTGTAAAATGTATGTTGAGAATATCTGAAAGTAATTCCACCTGTTTTTTAAGTCTGTTCTGTTTCTTATAATTTGCTCTTATTTTCTGCAGTTGGAGTACCTTGAGGAGCGTCGCCTCAAGGATCTGATCAAGAAGCATTCTGAGTTCATCAGCTACCCCATCTCCCTCTGGACAGAGAAGACCACTGAGAAGGAAATTTCTGATGATGAAGATGAGGAAGATAAGAAGGATGAGGAGGGTAAGGTTGAGGATGTTGATGAGGAGAAGGAAGAGAAAGAGAAGAAAAAGAAGAAGATCAAGGAGGTTTCTCATGAGTGGCAATTGGTGAACAAGCAGAAGCCTATCTGGATGAGGAAGCCTGAGGAGATCACCAAGGAGGAGTATGCTGCTTTCTACAAGAGCTTGACCAATGACTGGGAGGAGCATCTCGCTGTGAAGCACTTCTCTGTTGAGGGTCAGCTTGAGTTCAAGGCTGTCCTCTTTGTACCCAAGAGGGCTCCGTTCGACCTCTTTGACACCAGGAAGAAGCTGAACAACATCAAGCTCTATGTCCGCAGGGTCTTCATCATGGACAACTGTGAGGAGCTCATCCCTGAGTGGTTGAGCTTTGTCAAGGGCATTGTTGACTCTGAGGACCTTCCCCTCAATATCTCCCGTGAGACCCTCCAGCAGAACAAGATCCTCAAGGTCATCCGCAAGAACCTTGTCAAGAAGTGTGTTGAGCTCTTCTTTGAGATCGCCGAGAACAAGGAGGACTACAATAAGTTCTATGAGGCATTCTCCAAGAACCTCAAGCTTGGCATCCATGAGGACTCACAGAACAGGACCAAGATTGCTGAGCTCCTAAGGTACCACTCCACCAAGAGCGGTGATGAGCTGACCAGCCTCAAGGACTACGTTACCAGGATGAAGGAGGGCCAGAATGACATCTACTACATCACTGGCGAGAGCAAGAAGGCTGTGGAGAACTCCCCCTTCCTTGAGAAGCTGAAGAAGAAGGGCTATGAAGTCCTCTACATGGTTGACGCCATTGATGAGTATGCCATTGGCCAGCTGAAGGAGTTTGAAGGCAAGAAGCTTGTCTCTGCCACCAAGGAGGGCCTGAAGCTTGACGAGAGCGAGGATGAGAAGAAGAGGAAGGAGGAGCTCAAGGAGAAGTTTGAGGGCCTCTGCAAGGTGATCAAGGAGGTGCTGGGTGACAAGGTTGAGAAGGTTGTTGTTTCTGACCGTGTGGTGGACTCTCCCTGCTGCCTCGTCACCGGTGAGTACGGCTGGACAGCCAACATGGAGAGGATCATGAAGGCCCAGGCTCTGAGGGACTCCAGCATGTCTGGATACATGTCCTCCAAGAAAACCATGGAGATCAACCCTGAGAACGCCATCATGGAGGAGCTCCGCAAGCGCGCTGAGGCTGACAAGAACGACAAGTCCGTCAAGGACCTTGTCATGCTGCTGTTCGAGACCGCGCTGCTCACCTCTGGGTTCAGCCTTGACGACCCCAACACCTTCGGCAGCCGCATCCACCGCATGTTGAAGCTGGGCCTGAGCATCGATGAGGACGAGGCCCCGGAGGCTGACACTGCAATGCCCGCTCTGGAGGAGGACGCCGGCGAGAGCAAGATGGAGGAGGTCGACTAAGTCCTGCGTGGTGGCTTCTGCGTTAATTTAGCTTTAGTTGTTATGGTTACCTGTCACTGAACCTTGAGTTGTCTTATTTTGTGTGGTGTTAATCTTCCTAGCCTGAAATGCGTGGGGCTGGTTGTGGTGCCGTGGATTGTCGAACTGCGTACGTTATTTGTTGCGTATAATAGTATTATTATCCTGCTATCTTCCAGTTTCTTAGTGTGTTTTTTGAGGGGATTCTTTCTGAGTTCCTTTTTCACTCGCCTCGATTTCTATCTTTTGTCGTCTTTTTTATAATCTTTTCCTTTTTTATCGATCTAATTGGCTCATTGTTGCCAGCATTCTCCAGTTTGGAGATGTGCAGGTGGCTTGACTGCGGAGATCAGTTCTAAAAAATGATAGGCGGACATGTAAATCCAGCCGTCTGTGTTGGCACGAGGGGGGTTATCTTAGCGCAGGGTGGGAAAGGTGCAGCAATTTTTTGGCAAATGTTCACCAGCAAGTATAGTAATAAAAAAGTAAGTACTTAATTTTATTAGTACTCAATGTGCTTTTGAATTGTGATTGATAGCCAAAACAGACTGAAGGAAGTTAGTGCAGATTACCCTCTATCTAAGGCGTATCTTTGATCAACAAAAAACTGCTAACATTAATTGGTTACCCTGACGGTGACTGGAATTTTGTAGCAGTCAAATTATACTCTGCAAAACTTCGCCTACAAAATACATCTCAAATTATATTCGGCAAAACTTTCGCCTACAAAATACATCCTAATTGATGAACAAACTTTGAGTCAAAATCTACTCTGCAGAACTTTCGCCTACATTGATGGACGGTATTATGAAAACATGCACTTTACATTTTCTTAAAACACTTCTGTAGTATTTGTCGATTTTTCTCAAAAAAGCACATGGTGTTAACTCAAAAACCCTTATAGCAGCATCCTGAGGAAAATATGTTTGTACTTTGTACTGGGCATGTGTTTGCACCAAGTCTGAGAACGCGCTATGGCTCCTGAATAGAGGACAATACAAATAGGGAATGTGTTTGCACCAAGTCTGGGAACGCGCTATGGCTCCTGAATCCTGAGAGGACAATACAAATAATGACATGTGGTTACAATATCAACAACCCAGCCTTTTGTCCAAGCAAGTTGCGGTAGACAATAACGTGTGGCTCATCAGCTGAAATTTCGTTAAATCACATTATACTTTAACTGTAACTGTAATGCATCTTAGAGACAAGATCACTTAGAGTGATGGGGATCAAAATTCGTCATATTCCGGAGGAAAACAGAACCATAATGAAATCGATGCACATACAGCACTACAGTCTACAGCAGTGACACTGTCGTTAGACTGAAGTGAACCATACATCGTCCAGGACGATACAGCCAGATGGAAAAAGGTTAGTTCTATGATTCTATCTCTGCCTTTCACTAAGTTTATGTCCACACAAAAACCATGCTTAGTCAAGTGAGGATTCCATTCGAAGTAACGTAACAGGAGCAATCCAATCCAATCCAATCTATATCTGCTGGTAAACAATGCAATCCAATCTAAGATGCTGAAGCCTCTTTAAACCTATTGCATTGAGCTGGATGATGCAGGCAACTTCCTAATATTATGCCTCTGCAGAAAACCCCTTGCCTCTAGTGCATCAGTCCATTTTCCAGCAGCAGCGTAAATATCAGAAATCAAAACATGACAGCCAGGCTGCTTTGTATTTAGACCGAGGATCCCATGCTGCACTCTTTCAGCCACATCAAATCTCTTATGCATTCGACTTGCGCCTAGGAGCGCACCCAAAACCTTGACATCGGGGGCCATTGGCATGCTCCGAATCAGCTCCTCCGCCTCATCAAGAAGCCCTGCACGACCCAACAAGTCAACCATGCAGCCATAATGTGTGAGCTCTGGCTGCACCCCGAAAGCAGATAACATGCTCTGAAAGCACTGCCGACCCTCGTCGACCAGCCCAGCATGGGCACATGCTGTCAGCACACTGACAAATGTTATGTCATTTGGGTTCTCTCCTGACCTCTTCATCTGCTCAAACACATCAATGCATTGCGCAGCATCACCATTTACTGCCAGCCCCGAGATGAGTGCATTCCAGGCAGAGACATTCTTCTGATCCAGGGAGTGGAAAACGTTAACAGCCATGTCTGTTCTCCCACACTTGGCATACATGTCTATGAGAGCAGCACCAAGATTGAACTCATTATCCAGCACCATTTTGTGTTTGTCGATGAAGGTGTGGGCCCACCTCCCTTCCTCTAGAACTGTCAAATGTGCACACGCAGAGAGCACACTCACCATGGTCACCTCATTAGGCCGGATGCTGCTCTGGCTCTGCATTGATCTGAATAGCTCAAGGGTTTCTGCATAGCGACCAGCCTGTGCATACCCGGAAATCATGCATGTCCAAGAAACCACATCCTTCTCCGTCATCGTATCAAACAGCTCCCTCGCACCATCCATCTCGCCATTCACGGTGTATCCCCGGATCATCGCATTCCATGACACCAGATTCCTGAATGGCATCTCGTCAAACATCTTCCTCGCCAACGGCAGCAGCCCATGTCTTGCAAACCCAGTCACCATAGAGTTCCATGTGACCACATTCCTCCCAATGGCAGGCATCCGATCAAACATCTCTCTGGCAACATCCAGCTCCCCTGCACCCGCATAAGCTCCCACCATTGCGCTCCAGGATACCCCATTCCTCTGCGGCATTTCATCGAACACCCGTTTGGCATTCTCAATCTCCCCGCACTTCACGTAGCCACCGATCACCGTGTTCCAAGAGACCACGTCGGCGACCTCCGCGCACGAGTCGAACACGCCCCACATCGACGCTGTGTCGCGTAACGTGGCGTACATCGCGAGGACCGAGTTCACAACGAAGATGTCGGCCAAGAACCCGCGCCGGGCAGCCTGGGCGTGGACCTGCGCGCCCGTGCGCGGGAAGGAAGGGAGTCTTGAGGCGGACTTGACTAGCGGAGGGAAGGTGAAGTTATCGGGGAGGAAACCGGACCGAAGGAGGGAGGAGAATGCGGCGAAGGAGACGCGCGGGGAGGGGGATGCGGCGGAGGCGCGGATGAGCAGGTTATGGAGGAAGGTGGCGGAGGAAGGGAAGAGCGGGAAGTAGAGGCTGGAAAGGGCGGCCGCTAGGTGGGGGTGCGAAGGGAGAAGGGGTATGATGCGGCGGAGATGGTCCGGGCTCCGGTGGATTTCGCCGGCGACGAGGAGGCGGCCGAGGAGGAGCGGGGCGTGGCTAGGCGCCGCCGCCATTGCCCTTTCGGCAGAGGACGGAGAGTGGTTCCAATATTGGTTTTTTTTTTTTTTTTTTTGATATTGTGGTTACAATATTGGTAAGCTTGAGCCGTCGATTGGCATCAGACGGCTGAGTTCACGGTGCAGATGACACCCTTTTTGACACTTTGATATTACAAGAGTTATACTTTAAAAGAAGACTGTACCTCCAAAAAAAATTAAAGAAGATTGTTAAATGAGAACCGGAGAGAACCTAATCGAATTTTACTAATAAAAAACAGATCAAACTCGAATTTAAAATTATGACCTAAAACCAACAGAAATCGGTTTCAGCGAGGCATGGTGGAATTACAGTGCGCATCTAATACCGTTTCTTCCATAGTTAGCTAATTGTACGGCACGTAATTTTAGTTTATTTATCTCCAAAAATTAATTACACGGTAGACCAATGCAGTTTAATTTAGCAATTTTTGTTTCGATCCATTGACACAAAACAAGCCGAATTTGTGTGCCTGGGCATTCTTATCCCATAAAATGGTAGTAATATCTCCTACTAGTTCTCTACTAGGAAATGCTAAACTGAATATAATGACAAAAAGAAAATCAGGGTATGATTGTAGCAGAATATTGTTGATTGTAGCTCATCATTTCATCGAGAACGATAAACATGGATATTTAATAGTTTTTTTTTTTGAAAAGGTGGATATTTAATAGTGGCAAAAATTCCCCTGAACACTGTCATATCATATGGCTGATTTGCATACTTCAACAGTCCAGCCATAGTAGAAGTGTAAGCTACTTATACCACTGTCAAACGGGCGAATATTCTGATAGGAAACTTTGGTCTAGAAAAATAATTCATGATGATTTGCTATGTTAGATGGATGCTAAATTCTATCCAAATTATGTTCATCTCTGAATGTTTGCAGCTGCCAAGCTTCAGAGTTTGATTGCCTTTGCTTTCATGTTGGTCATGCTGTCTAATGCACATGGCGACACTGTCTCTTCCACCACCAAAGTTGACCTCTTGTGCGGCTTCCTCCTGACATAGGTGTAAGCGAATTGTCGAGCTGCTTCAACTTCAGTAACAGGCTTGCCAGGAGGTGCCTCCAGCTTCATGCTATCATGGTACTTGTGCTCTGAGAAGTTGTTATGTGGTGGGTATATCCTTGCGCCAAGGTTTAACATATCTGAACTACTTTCAGCATTTCTTAAACTGTGCAATGTTGTGTATCCATTCATTTGATGATCATTGCTAACTCTTGCACATGGATCAGGAGAACTTTGATGGACTGTACTGTTTTGATGACCAAAGTTCTTCAAAAGGTCTTTCATGTGGCCACATTCTCTAGTGTCGTAAGCTTCACGGGAATATGCTAAACCATGGTTAGCTGCTGGTTCATAAGAATCTCTCAGCATCATAGAAGGATAACTTGCATTGTGCTCCTCTGGAACTGCCATTGGGACTCCAGGTGGGGTTTTGCCCAACACAGCATAGGTTTCGGGTGTACCCTTCCATTGCAAGGGACTCAATCGTGAACTAGACGTACCACTCATTGTGTTGATTTGAGAAGATGAATTCTCAGAAGAACAATGCACATCACGTGCAAAAGCATGAGGTGGAACGAAAAAGCTGGAGCTCTGCATTCCTACCTGATCAACTAGAACCAGTCCAGGTCTGTGATGTATCCCTTTACTGCCATCAGTTAGAGAAGCACGAGCAGTCCTTATTTTCAGCACACCTTTTGGTGGTTTACCACGATTTTGCCTGGGATCACTGACAGGATGGAAGATACGACTTTCCAATGAGTTCATTTCTGCTGATTTGGCTACATGGGCAGTTTCATTGTGTCCAGTTGAACAATGAATGGAACTGCTAAGACCAACACATGAGACGTGCTTCTCATATACCCAGTTGTGTGGGATAACACTAGCATTCTTATCAGACCTTGCCAACAATTGGGCCATGGATGCAAATTTACCAATGATGCCATCGTGGTACAACTTCAGAAGATGATAATGTCTCCGTCTTTGAAGTGACATCAGTAACTCTCTTGCCTGAGAAACTTGCGGAGAACAAAGCCCACCTTTCAATTGAATGAAAAAGCTTCTGGATGGACTTCCAAAGAACATAGCATCACCGCTAAACAGCTCTTTCATTGTTGTAACAAAGTCCTGTTGTTCCATGTCTGGGAGGTAGGCTGCTAGGCGGAATCTATCATCTTCCGTCAGGCATGAATTCCACGTCTCCAAAGAAAGAACCTCTGTAAAATCAACCAGATCATAAAGCCCATATGGCACATTGCAGATCTGACCTCTGGACATTGCAAGCTCACAGTCCACCTCTGCAAGTTCAGAATCAAGAGATTCATGAATAGGAAAGCTCTGAAGAAGCATTCTGTCATCTCGTGTAAGGTCCTCATCTCCACAGCTATAACCACTCTTTGCTGCAGGCTCGCCACGCGTTATCTTGACAATCCCCATTGGATGAAAAAGGTGGCTCAACGCTCCAACTGGATAAGCGATAATCGAAGTAGAGGATAGTCACCGGAGTTTCAAGCACAACACCACGTCATCTTATAGAGGATTCCTGTAGAGAGCAAAAATAAGCAAAGGCATTTGAGCACTTACTCACTTAACGATAGCCCAGCAGCAGATATCATGTAATAAATAGAATATTGTGGTCAGTGGTTACACACAATGTATTGAGAACCAAAACAGTTGAAAGAAACAAGTGATATTGACTGCAAGACAACATTGCCATTCTATTAGGAACATAATGCATGTCGGCATTTCATCTGCAAGCATAATTTCCCATTTTATTTAGTCACTGCACTAACTGTTCACAAATGCTCCTCTATTGAGTAACATCACTACAGCAACGCAGTGTAAGGTCATCAGGTTAAAATTTAACTAAATGCAGTATAATCTGCTACCGGAGGCTCTAGCACTTCAGGAAGCAACCAACTTAACTGCAAAACTCTAACCATTCTATGCAATTTCTCAGGCTCGAACAGAAGTCCCCGAATTTTCTCTACAGTCGTCCACAAACCACGGAAATCACACAGACAACATGCTAGTTCCACAAAGAGGAAGGGAAAAAAGAAGAAGCTAAGAATCATCGAGCCCTCACGCGACGGAACCATGAATCCGCCGAACCGACGCCGATCAGAAGCCGCAACCACGCAATTCCGGGACAGCAGATCCCCCAGCGCGCCAACTAGTGCCCCCAACAACACTCAAGCCTACCACAGGCCCCCCACCAAACCCCGGATGATCGATCGGTGACTCCACGGCGCGGGATCGAGGCGAGGGGGATGCTCACTCACCGTGCGGGAATCGGATCGGAGGTCGGAGACGCCAAGGAGAGGAAAGGCGGGCGCTTGGCGAGGAAGGGATTGGGGAATGGGGGAGGAGCAGTGAGGTGATGGGGGAGGGAAGTCCTCTCGCTGTACTGTGCCGCCGCGCTGTTGCGCCTGTGCTGCTGCTATGCTCTCCTCTGCTTTGCTTCCCATTTCGTTGCGTGGCTGTCCGGCTGGCTTACCATCCGCGGCGCACGACGAAAAGCGCAGCCGCCTGGCTTGGCTTCCTCTCCTAGGCTTGTGGCTGCTGCTGGTAGCACAGCGGCGTCTTTGCCGGCAAGTTTTAGCGGCCACTTTTCGGGGCTGATTGGTTCAATGCCAAAATTGTGGCATGCCCACATTTTGGCAAGCCAAAACCTTGGCAAAAAAAAGTTGCCAATGTTTTGGTAGAATAGATGTGAGATGTGGGCACCAAACCAAGTGATGGCCAAAGAATTGGCATTGCCCAAGTTTTGGCATGCCAAAATTTAGGTATCGAACCAATCATGCCCTTCGTCTCTTTTCAGTGGCCTTTGCCCTTTCGTGCAATCCATTCCTCGCGCAGGATTCTTTGCACTCGTTTGTGGAGAATCCTTGCGGTTCCATGGCTTCGTTAATGACTGCGTAAAGATCACAGTAAAACTTCACTAGAGGTAGTAGCTTAGTTTATGTGTATTTGTTTTCAGAGTTGCAAGTTGCCACAATACCAAACAGATCTGATCTGACATGGATTCTCCCCTTTAGTAGCAAAAAGGGTCATTTTTATCATTAACATAGTCACTTGCACAATATGTTCAACAACTAACTGGTGGAAAAATATACTCCGTATGCAGGTATACAAAGACATAACGAAGCTGAAGTTTCCAACACAAACCGAACTATACCATTTTCAAAACGTTGAAGCAATGGAATTGACTATGCACATCCATAAATGGCACTCTTCAGTATATGAAGATGTATTATTCAAAAAAAAAGTATATGAAGATGTGAAATATATGCAAAATATAATAAAATAGCAACGTTAAAAGTATCGTTTTCAATATCTAGCCGTGCCATTTTCAAAAGTTCACCAATACATTGAATTTTTTTTAATTTGATAATTACATGCATCCTAAAACAAATCTCATTTACAACATGAGAGTAATATATATGAATTGTATACCTTGCGACTAACAATTAATCTATACCAGTTTTGTCACATTAATGGAAGTTTCATGGTCACACCGAAAGCGAATTTTCTTCACCTCTGTTTGATGGTTTCTGTCTCACCTTTCTTCTGCCTACTTATTATGAGTTATGACTTTTTAGTTTTTCTTTTGCTTCTCTGGCATGTGGTTGAAATATGAGGTGCTATTAATGGAAGGACGCACTTGAGACGTAAAGTTTTTTGTTTACAGTGAAAGAGCTTCTGGACCTAGAAATGTCAATGGAGTTGTACCGTACATTCAGTTCGAAGGAATCGCCCTTCAAGCAAGTCAAATCAGCTGGTTGATGTCTTGCTTTGTAAAGGTAGGAGAAACGTCAACTTGCTACTCTGTACAAAATAATTAGTAGTGTGACATCCACATTACAGTCAACAAATGCAAAATGGCATAGACATTCTTTTATCATTCTATCTGGAATTTTTTGTTATAAAATTTATAGGGTTTTAAAAGAGGATCTTGATTATTTGTATAAAAAACTCCCACTTTTTAAAAATATATAATGTAATTTCTAGCATATTACCACGGAATCCTTTGTTAATAATCAAGATAGGCAAGTCATAACTTTTCTCTTTTTTTTTGGTTGACATAAGCTACTCTGCATCTCAATATAAATTATTGATTTTCCTGCCATGGTCACTAATTATTAGCATGAACTATGTGAAAACAAGATAAAGTAAAAAGCTAAAAATCTAACTATTAGTAAAATAGTAGTGATGAAAAAAATAAGCTTATTGCAAGCATGAATACTAAATGAACATGAAGAGGGGTGGTGAATGGTGTCATAAAGCTTGCAATAAATCCAGGCCGTGCGCGTTTGAGGGTTTATACAAATGGCAGTTCTGAATTTTCTTTGGATTCCCTTTCCTTCTTTCACCACTGAATTCATCTATGGACTCTAGACTTATGACTAGAGTCTTCGATAATGAAAGGAACTTTTGGACTTGGAAACGTCAATGGACTTGTACCATACATTCTGATATGGAGAATCATCCTTTATGCAAGTCAAGCCACTAGTCTATTCTTCCAAGTCTTTTGGTGACAAGTATGAGGAAACAAAGATTCTATTATCTACAAATAAAGTGATTAGTATGGCATGTATTAACAATTGCAAATACAAATAAAGGGATTATGTATTATTCTCGTTCGAATTCTTCATTGAAATGTAAAGGATCTTGTTTGTCTGTAACAAGAAAAACCCATGTAAATCTTTAGAAAACACAATGTGATTGCTTAATATTACCAAAATCCAAATATCATATGAAATATAGAGTGATAAATTGCCCTTTTCATGTGTTGAGGCGAGTGTGTGCTGCTGCTGCCTACCACTGCAATCTCCACACTGGCAAAAAGAACCCAAATGACGCACCGTATGCCTAACACCTCAACGGAAACGGAATCCTTGCCGCAACATATCCTACTAGTACCGTGCACAAGCAAGTCAAACAAAATGATCTGCAATCACCACTTGTCATCACTTTCTACAAAATATGAATACACCCGATTCAGCAGCTCTCACTTTCTTTTCATCCACAATGAAATCTTTAAAAAATGACAAGCAATGAAAAGCTAGGAAGAATTTAGAAGCACGGCGACAGGTTACCGTCCATCATGTGAAGGAAATGAAATGCATTCAGAGACTAAAGTCATGGAATTCATTCATACGTGGTATGCTGGTACACTGGTACCCACGATAGAGTGTATAGGACATTTGTAGTGTGAGCTCACGTAACCTGACCTAAGTAGCATATAGCCATGTATGCCTTGATTTGCTCGCCGTTTCTGTTGCAATGGCAACCCATCTTACTTCATGGAAGCTCCATGACGCAGTTACAGAGTACAGACGGATCCACAACATAGCGAATATTATTTTCAGGATGGTTATTTCATCTTCTCATCATGGTCATATTGTTCGTCTCATGGCCTGATTGATTTGCTCGATTTAGAGTAGAGGGGTGAATATGGACAGTTATGTGCGTGGCACTGTCACACAATAATGTGCGTCTTTTTGGCACTGAATCATAGCGTTACCTTCATGCAAACCCGACATTCATCAGTGTGATGCCTCTGTTTGCAAATTATCATAATTACAACAGTACACATGATGCCCCAGTCCTGATGGAGATGTATGTGTTCATCCTAGGTCCTCCCTGGCTCCCTGCTGCAGGCAAGGGCTCGACCTATTTATTTGACCATGTCATCTTACTGTCCTATTGGACTATATAAAGTAGAAATCATAGCGCAAAAAAAAAACTTGCTAGCATAATACAGGTGCCCATGGAAAAGCGTCATGACACTGTTCCTTTTTTTTTAAAAAAAAAAGGTGATAAGCTCTCGCATAGTCACATTTTAAGCACCTGAATTTGAGACACACTTCGCCACATGTACCAATTGCGTTCCTTCCACTGCCATGCCACTGTGTCGCCCTACCCGAATCCGCTGAAAAGGCCAGCGAGATCTCAAGATGAATGCTGCGAGGCGAACATCAACCACACGCACAAAAAATAGAATTGCAGCCTGCAAACGCAAGAGCCCAGCGTCGCCATTGGTAATAATCCTTTCTGCGCTTCAAGGCCATAAGCCATGCGTGGGGGTGGTTGTGTACTTGTGTTTACTCGCGTCACTATCCGCCATCGGCGCCGGTGACGTAGGGTCGCGGCCGGCGGCGAGTCCGATCCGCCGCCTCATTAACTGCAAATGGCTCTCCTGTTCGGTGTGTTTGGTGGCTTGTGCTCGATCAGCTCCTACTCCCTCCCTCGCCAGATGACGACGAATGGCGATGACGAGGAGCCCGGTCGATCCGCGGCAGGATCTTTGGCAGCGAGAGTGGCTTGGAAATGCAGCAAGCGATTGCCCTGTTGGTCAGGCAGCAGCTTGGTGTTCTTGGCCCCGGTTGTGCCCACGTCTGATGTGCCGGCCGGAAGTTATTTGGGGTTGTTGACCTGTGTGCCTGGTTTTAAGCACACACGTGTTTTGGTTTAGTGACCTCTGGGTTAGGAGAGCTAATGGCATTTACTAGTAAATGAGATTGGAATTTTGTATTAGAAGGAACCCATCGAAGCTACTAGCTGTTGTACTGACTGACAAATAAAATGCAAGCTTGTTTGACATGTAGAGAAGGCCAAGTTTGAGTTTGACATGAATGACCCACATGGATGGTTTCACATTTCAGGCACCATGGACCCTGAATCAGCTGATCTTACTCCCTCTTTCTTTCTTCATATAAAAAAGAAGGAAACATTGAGGCAATCTAGCTCCATCTCAGGCAGAACTGCAGCGATGATCTGCCTGCCCTGGCTTGCACGCACAAGAACAGCGTACACACACGGTCACCGCCATTACTGCCGGAGGCGAGCGAGTGTCCTCGGCCGGCCATCCACCGCAACTAATTGCGATCGATTTTATGATTCTATCCCTCGCTCCCTGGTCGACGGGGACCCTGCACAGCTGGCTGCCAACATTCATGTGCACAGCGCGGGAGAAGGCCATCCGGCCAACGCGGATCCACGGGCCGGTGGCGGTGAGATGCGGCGGCGGGCACGGACAGCCCATCGAGCCTCGCCGTCGCCGGCATTATTACCCGCCATGACACCGTGGAGCTGCGCGGTTCCAGACGATAGCAAGATCGGAGCTGGATTCGGTGCCATCGCTTCGTGATGGCACCACGTAACACTGGGCCTCATATCCACCGTGTGAGCTGCATCTAACGGCCAAAATCAGCGCTGGATAAAATAATAAAATCTCAACATATGTTTTACCATAGGACAGCACGAAGAACGCGGGAGCGTTCATCCATTCACGCGCGCTGCGACGTCTCCCGGACGCCCCGCCTTGAGATATGGTAGAAAATTCAAAGCTAGAGGCTCAAATTTAGTACAAGAATTTTACTAGGCCTAACTTGGATCCCCACCCTGAAATTTTGATAGGCGAGTGGCCTTGAAACAAGTCTCAAACATCGCTAGAATGCCAACGAATCTGTGCATCAGGCTAATGGTGGCTGTGTGGAACCGAGGCAGCAACGTCGAATCGAGGCGTTTTTTTTAAGTACTATATCCGTTTTAAAATATAGTTCTTTTGACTCTTTTTCACCAACTTCAACCGTTTGTTTTATTCAAAAAATTTATACAAAGATAGTCAAATTAAATTTTTTTATTTTTTATTTTCTAAAGTAAGCCACAATAAAAACTTTGAAATTTTGCATAAGTTTTTAATAAGACGAATAGGCCAAACTTATATTTTGGAGCGGAGGAAGGAGCAAGATAATATAATGTGTGTGGGGAAGCGTCACTGCGCGCGGGAGCAGGCAGGACGGAGCGTGCTGGAGACGGCGCAACACGCGCGAATGGATGACCGCTCCCGCGCTTCCTTCTCTGTGCCGTCCCAAGGTAAAAATTATGCTGAGATTTCATTATTTTATCCGGAGCTGATTCTAGCCGTTAGATGCAGCTCACACGGTGGATATGAGAACCAATGTTACGTGGTGCCATCACGAAGCGATGGCACCGAATCCAGTCCGGCAAGATCCCCTTCTCGATCTCTCCGGCCGGCACGTTGCCGCCAAGGTTGCGCGGTGGCGGCGGCGCCTGTACAATAACGGCAAGATCGCTCAGGTTGATCCGAGATAAACGGAACAGAACGTTCCGTGAACGCGGTTCTGGCCAGATCCACGTGTACTATAACATCCGGATGAGTGATGACTAGTGTACGTGAACAAAGTTATTTTTTTTTGCGAGTAATAATAAAGGAGTAAAAATTCAGGAGCGATCCTAATATTTCTTTTTCGATAGGCTTTCCTAGAAGAGAAATGCCATTTTGCGGACCAAGTTCTCCAAGATCAGAAGTGTTTTTTTAGGTTACCACAAGTGTTTATTATTAGGCATAGCCGCATAGGGAGATCTTCTTGGTCAACCACAAAAAACCTACTTTGTTTGTGTGGCCATGTTTAGTTCCAAAAGATTTTTTCAACTTTTCTATTCATCCCTCTCAGAAAACACGCTTCCCAGAAAAGTTCTTCTTCAATTCCCTTTAACTTTCCTATTCATTCCACTCACAAAACACGCTTCCTAGAAAAAGATCTTTTTCTTCCCCAACAACTAAACACTACCAATGTAATTTGTCCTGCTGCACTCTGAGTGGCCAAGTCAACTCAACCACCGCCACTTATTCCTATGTTTGACAGTCCAGGTCCGAAAAAAAAACTGAGCTGAACTTGATCTGGACTCGCCCACAGATCCGTTCCACACCTAGCTTTTCTGACTTTTAAAATGACACATCTCATTCTCTCCGGTGCTTTGACTTGGCTTCAGTTTCTGTAAAAAGAAAATTAAAACTAACAGTACTCATGTCTCATGGATATACACAACTGTATTTTTAAGCTGATGTGTGTGTTGCTTTCAAGAGAAGTGTTGCCATCTCTGTCATCACTGACCATGTAATGCAGATTAGTGAACAGTAATGTGATGCTCAGCGAGATGATAAACAAAGATTTAGAGGAGCACTATGAGTAATCTATTGCATGCACTAGAGCTGATGAGGACAAAGAGAAACCCATGTTGGACAAAAAGGCTATGCCAAAGAGTATACTATATGTGTATATTGGAAAAATCTCAATGTAGAATCCAAAGAGGAGATGCACCAAAAAGTTCCCCTTGTGTCAAAAGTGGGTTGAAATGATGAGTGGATTGGATTGGTACTGCTTCTGGTGGCAGCGGGTACCCAATATCAGAATTCTTAATTCTTTTTAGTAGTTGATAAAATATTGAAAATTTATCAAGAAATGGCAGCACTTTCTAGGCTACATTATACTTTTTTAAATGGAACTTTATTGCTATATTGTATTATTTACATAATCGCTCGAGCAAGGACAATTTATAAGTACAACAGTAATACAGCCGTCAAGATCCAGTCCAATATATTCATCATGTGGCAGGTTGGATCGATGTTATCAAATAGATCTGATATTAAACAAGATATCCATCTCAGATCTTAAGATTCTTTGACACTTGCAAATACAAAAATAAAAGATATGCATTTCTGTACGGCTGTACTCATCACTGTGTTTTAAGACGGCACAAGGGCACATGCTTTGTGGTGCCCTTCCTTTTCCGGTGCTAATAGTACTTGTTTGCTGTCCATGATATTTTTGCACTGAAAGAAATTTTAGTGCGCGTGAACTTATAAAGACGAAATATATTATCCAAAATTAAAATTGGATGCAATTAATAAGAACCCAATATGTGATTAACATTTCCATAGTAAAATACTTTCACAAAAAATAGAAAACATTGAATTAAAACATATCTTTCATGAGACAAGCAACATTATCCCACGTGGCAACGCATTGTATCTTCAAACTGACCTTATCTTGGAGTAAAATTTTCCCCATTACTATCATAGGATTCCATCACCCATAAGGAGAGCATCATGATAATCAATTAAACCAACACCCAACCAAGCCCTAATTGAAAAGTTAAAATAACAATCTTTAGCACAAACCTCCAAGCAAGAAGACTACAATCCAGATGATACAAAAGGCTCAACTCCACAGGACCCGCCCAGCATCAAAACCCTACAGCCACACCACAGTTTGCAGAAAGATACAACAGTCAGCAGTTACCACCCCCACCCTGTGCTCCACCCTGTTGCGTTCCTCCCATTGGCCGCAATGGGCTCCTGCCTCTCCTCCGAGGCCCCCGCCGCCGGCGATGGGCCAGCTTTGCGGAAGAGGCGCCGCGGGAGCCGGGAGGACGCGGCTGGCGGCGGTGCCTTCCCCAGCGGCGGCAAGAAGCTGCTCGGAGGCGGGGGAGAGATGACGGAGGACGAGCTCGCACGGGTCTCCGGGAGGATGTACGGCAACGGCGCTAGCGCCGTGGCTTGCCTCCACACTCAGCAGGGGCGGAAGGGAACGAATCAGGACGCCATGGTCGTGTGGGAGGTGAGCTCGTAACCGCCGCTTCTTGCCTTGTGATTCGCTCCGGTGGCCGGTGGGTTCCGAGCCCTGATCAGTGGCGGTGTTCGGTCCGTGTGCGATCTTGGTCCCAAAAAGCCGCCTTTTTGTCCTTTTTTCCCCGCATGATTTAGAGCTTCGAAATGATTGCGTTTACTCATCAAAATCCGAAGTGTTCCTTAACTGTTGGTGGTAATGGCTTGGGTTGGTTGGGTTCCGTTTGTGTTTAGGGGCATGTTTTGATTTTCGGTTTTGCTTTTATTGTACGGGAAAAGCATCTGTATATAAAATTTGTGATTTTTTAAGTTAGTAGTGTTTAGCTTTAGGATAGGAGTATAGCTCTTCTCTTCTCTGAGGTATTCCTTGCAATGATTTATGTAGATTCGGATTTGTGGTTTGAGCTGGAATGAGTGCTTTTTTTAATGGTTTGGTTTGGTTGGCAAACCATATACTCCACGGGTTGTCTTGATTCGAAATGTGCGGTTTTGTTCTGTAGATTATTCGAGCGTTATTATTCTGAAAGTGAGAAGTTTTCAGACGGGAATTGGAAAGTGCCAGCATAATTTTGTCTAATGATTTCTCAAAAACAAAAGAATCTGATAGATTAGATGGCAAATTAGTTGGTTCTTGGTTGAGATATAAGAGCATCATTGTTCATTTCTCATCTTCGCTTTGGTTATAATATTTGTTTGTAGTTCTGGACTTCGAGCAAGATTCTTTCCTGTGATACTTTGGCAACCTTTTCCACTTACACCTTTCTTTGTTTTGATCTCTTTATGTTTCAAAGAATGGTATAATGTTGCTGCTTTCTTGAACTGGATGTGCTTGTGCTGTCTGGTGATTGGTTGGGCCTAGCAATAGCTGTCTTATTCCATTTATGACACATCATAATCAATTCATGAATTGCTCTTTAGTTTCATAAACAAGCAACTGGTACTAAAAATCTGTTCCATTTGACAGGAGGCTGTCCCTGATCCTTATATCATAAGTGGAGTTTAGCATAGGGAGAGGATGAAGTATACTTATGGATGATCTCTGACTATACTTAGACCTAGCTAAGTGTACGTAGGTTGCTGTCTTGTAGGCATTTAAGAATATCTGTTGTTCTGTATGGATTAGTTTAGCAAGTCAAAGAAGTAAAGGCAGGCACTTTCTAAGTTACATTGTGGATCATTTCTTCAGAGGACAATAAAAAGACTTTATGCCTATAGATTCTCAGAACAGTGCTATTGATTGCTAATATTCAAGGCTAGAAAGGTACTTAATTAATTAGGGTGAGGTACTTCCTTTTTTAAACAGTTATTTTTTTTTAAAAAAAACTTGGAATCGAATTACGGGCTTTTGGTTCCATCTTGGTTTTTTTGTTTTACTCTTTTGATAATATTTTCTCATTTTTTTATTTTTAATGTCAATCATATACCAGAGTTCACATTTTCTTCATAAATTTCACTGTGTTGGGAGCTATTTGATGACTGCTGATAGGAATTTTACTTATTATCAGCGTAGGAATACTCCAAATTGTTGTAAAATGGGCCTACTCAGTCTATATTATTGCATGCCGTGATTCCCTAAGTTTGCTAGCTCTGCCATGGATGGGTGTCCAAATAATAGTTTTTTCCTTTTCCTTGCCTAGCTACTGACTAGCTTCATAGTATTCTTTATTGACATTTTCTTTGATACCGTGAAACTAATGGACAGATAATTTGCAGCCAACACAGTTTATTGAAACCTGGTCAACCAGACTATCTCCTCAGACTTTTTTGCTGAACAGTGGATGCAAGTGGGTACCCAATGGTGTTTTTGGGTCAATTGAATAATTATGAATTTATGATGGCATTCCACTCTAATTCATTTCTCCTCCTAATTAATTACGTGCAATGCCATCCCAGTTCGTGTTATCTAGTTTTTGGGTTGACCCAATGACTCAAAATATGAATATATACATATAACTTACATCCCTAAGTAGAATACACAAGTGCTTCTTAGAAATACAGACATTACTACCGGATATGATTTTTGGATACACATAACGAAAAATATCATCCTATAGCGCAGTAAATGCTATTACTTGACTACTTTCTGTTTCTTTTTCCTATTACTGCAGAGTTTTAATTCAAGTGATACCATCTTCTGTGGTGTATTTGATGGCCATGGACCTTATGGTCATTTTGTTGCCAAGAAAGTTAGAGATTCACTTCCTGTCAAGCTGCGCACACAATGGCAAACCAGTGCTAATGGGGCCTCTAGCCCCCATCAAAATGGAAGCATCTCCGGAAGTATCAACTCTGAAGAAACAGGTTCTGTTGTTGATGATGAATGGGGTGAATCCATTAATGGTGATGAGAGTGACAAGCTTCCTGAAATGTTTATTCCACTTAAGCAATCTTACTTTAAAGCTTTCAAATTGATGGATAAGGAACTCAAGCTACATCCCACAGTTGATTGTTTCTGCAGTGGATCTACAGCAGTAACATTGGTGAAACAGGTGATGCATACTTCTAAACTTGCCCTGGTGTTTACATATGCTGAAGCTTTTGAGAGAAGTGGCAGAAATACAACTTAAATTTCTAAATTCAGATATGCCTTTTTGTTTAGGGATTGGACCTTGTAATTGGAAACCTTGGGGACTCAAGAGCAATAATGGGGACAAGAGATGCCTCCAACAATCTAACTGCTGTGCAACTCACTGTAGATTTGAAGCCTAACCTTCCTAGTATGTTCATTCTCACTTTGATCATTTCATTGGGTATCATGCATTCATGCCCACAGCTTTCAAATTTAAGCCCGTCGTAATCTGCATATCAGATCGTTCTTTTCCTTTCTGTCCTTAGGGTTCCTTTGATCAAACTATCATGCAAATGTTTAATCGTCATTCCGTGTTCTTTAGGGGAAGCTGCAAGGATCCAGCAATGTAAAGGAAGAGTTTTTGCTCTTCAGGATGAGCCAGATGTTGCTAGAGTATGGTTGCCGAATAACGACTCTCCTGGATTGGCAATGGCAAGAGCTTTTGGAGACTTCTGCCTTAAAGATTATGGTTTGATATCTGTTCCTGAGATATCATATCGCCGTCTTACTGAAAAGGATGAGTTTATAATATTGGCCACTGATGGGGTATGTTTCTAATCATCTATCATGCTTAATTAAAATGGTGCTGTGATGTGGAAATTTGCTTATCAGTGCATTGTATATTAATTTTCCAATCCCTTCCTGGAGTAGTTATCTTTTTAGCTCCTTTGCATAGAATGATTTTACAACTTTGTGCTGCATCAACTTTCGTATATTTGAAAAGTTCAATGCCTGTAGGTTTGGGACGTCCTCTCAAACAAGGAGGCTGTTGACATAGTAGCATCAGCACCATCTCGGGCCACAGCAGCCAGGGCTCTTGTTGACTGTGCTGTCAGATCTTGGAGATTAAAGTTTCCAACATCGAAGAGCGATGACTGTGCTGTTGTCTGCTTATTCTTGGATCATGAGAAGGCACCTGAGTCTGTTCAGGAGAGTGAATCCAAGGAGGATACGGTAGAAACCACTGGGGAGGTTTCAACAACAGACGCCAGCGCTGAGGTTGATGAAGACATTGCAGATGTAAGTGTGCATATATCCAGTGAAGAGCACATCGCCACGGCAACATTGCAACGCTCCAATACATTAAGGGAGGTTGATGAGATTGTGCCGGTTGATGAACCTCCCATCTTGAAGGAGCCCGAAAGGTGTGGATCTGCTCGCAGCTTGGCAGACTGCATATCAACAAACGAAGAAGAGGAGTGGTCCGCACTTGAAGGTGTGACCCGGGTGAATTCACTCCTGAACCTCCCTAGAATACTGCCAGGAGATAAGAGATCGACCAGCTGGAGGAAGCGGTGGTAAACAGCAAAGGAAGTTCCCTCGAGTTCTTAAGTGAATTCAGGTTAGGTGCTTGCAGAGAGGCTCATTTGAAACCAGCGTGGGCATTTTCAATCAGGCTGTATAAAATTCTTCGGCCTCTGGGATTTGCTCTAGCTGATTTTTAGGCTTCCCAGATTGTTTTGACCGGCAGGCTGTAAATTCCAGATTTCTGGTGCTTTGCCAGGAGGGTGTTCCATGCTTGGGCTTCTTTGCTTCGTTTGTGCATAAAAAAATGTTTTTGTTAGTTAAGAAGCTTCTTTTTGTAAATCATGCGATACCTCCTGACGTTGGATGCTCGCCTGCTGTCCGTGGCTGTATTCAAACTGCAAAATTCAGTACTATGTGTATCATCAGGTCATGGTTGTATTTACCTTCTTCGGCTAAGACTCTGCTACCTGTGAAATTCAGCGAACGAATTCTCAAGCTGTCGATTTTGTTGTAACAATCTTGTATTATTGTTTGTTGTACCATTTCTGAACTCTGTATCGGGCAAAAATGCTCATAGTCACAAACAATAGGCCCATTACAGAATCCAATCAAAAACAAAAAAAAAAGTTGGGGTACTTGGTCGGCCCAGTCACACTGACATTCATTTCGTCTCCATCATACTGGGCACAGAAGTTTGATATATTAAATTTCATATCATATTATTATAAAACTCTACGTGATATGCTAATTAATGAGAACGGGACTTGATGAAACTGGGACGCTTGGAGCTCCCCTTGAAACACATAATAGTTTGTTTCCCTGAAATTGGGAAACGGTACAAAAACAGCATAAGTTCGTGCAAGGCTTGACAAAAAAAACCTTCCGTGTATACACAGTTAGACCAAACTTGTATTGTACTAGTAGTCCCACTGTCCGTTAATCGTAACTTCGTAAGGTGTAAACTGTAATCATTCTGCAAACTCCCATTTTCTTTTTTTTTTTTTTTTTGGTGAATTGCTGCAAACTCCCATGATCCCATCCGTCCAGGCGTCTTTGAGACAGTCCGAAAGAGAAAAAAAAGACATAACGCTCACTGACGTGTGGGTCCTAGGTATTTCAGCCCGGCACGGCAGGGCCAGTTTGGGCCCAACAAAGTCAGTCATCCATCCCGCTCCCCATTGCTGGCAGGAACATTCCAGAACCCCTCCTCTCCCTTCTCCCCTCCAATAAAACCGCTCATCGCATCTCACGCTCCCTCCCGTTCACCCGTTCCCCCACAAACCCTCGTCGCCTCCTCCATCGCGCCGCCGCCGCCTCTCTCTCGCTCCTCGCGTTCGCGAAGGAGGTCTCGCGATGGCCTCGGAGACGGAGACGTTCGCCTTCCAGGCGGAGATCAACCAGCTGCTCTCCCTCATCATCAACACCTTCTACTCCAACAAGGAGATCTTCCTCCGTGAGCTCGTCTCCAACTCCTCCGATGTAAGTTTCCCGATCTTTTGTTTGAGGTTCTAGATCTGTACGCCCAACCCTCTCTTCGTTCAGTAGATCGGCGCGTTAGTCATCGTACTTTGAATCTGGTGGCCATGGGTTTTGTAGGGTTTTGCGCTAGGTCGTCGTTGACTATTCAGCTTAAACCCGCGGCTCATCAGTCTGTACTTCTGATGTCGTATACGGAGTATATAGCTGACAATGTTTGTTGGATCTCGGTTATGTCTGGCATCTGAAAAGTTTATGACTAATCTTATCCATCTGTTACCCTAAGTGAGGACTGTGAACGCGTGATTATCCTTTAAAAACTTCATAGTCTTTGCTAGTAGATTAGAAGGGCTGTACTACCTGAACGTATGGCTTTGTGATGCCTTTTCCAACACCTATATGGTTACGTTGACTGTTCATTGCAGGGCTAAATTAAATGTACAAGCTAATGCTTGATTGGTCTTTATAGAACTTCATCTAGTCTTTATTGTATTAGAAGGGTTGGTCTATGCTGGGAAGGTAGGAGACATTGTAGTAGGTGCTTCAACAACATTGGAACATTGATTGTTTTGATGCAGTTAATCGTTTTTAGTGCACTGTTGATTGAAATACTATCCTGGCAATAACCTCGTGATAATTTGTAAGTGTGCAAGTTTAATTTAATTCTTCATATCCATGCTGGATTATGTATCCAACCTACCTCTGAACTGAATATTTTGTGGATTTTGACAGGCCTTGGACAAGATCAGGTTTGAGAGCTTGACGGACAAGAGCAAGCTGGATGCCCAGCCAGAGCTGTTCATCCACATTGTTCCTGACAAGGCCTCCAACACCCTGACAATCATTGACAGTGGTATTGGTATGACCAAGTCAGACCTCGTGAACAACCTTGGTACCATTGCACGGTCAGGCACAAAGGAGTTCATGGAGGCTCTGGCCGCTGGTGCTGATGTGTCCATGATTGGTCAGTTTGGTGTTGGTTTCTACTCTGCCTACCTTGTTGCTGAGAGAGTTGTTGTCACCACCAAGCACAATGATGATGAGCAGTATGTGTGGGAGTCTCAGGCTGGTGGATCCTTCACAGTCACCCGTGATACCTCTGGGGAGCCCCTTGGCAGGGGTACCAAGATGACCCTCTACCTCAAGGATGATCAGGTATAACAGAAATTCCATAGATTGCTGTGTTTGCTGTGTGCTACTTCTATAGGATAATCTTACTACATTACATGCTAATGCTCTTTGGATAGATTTGTTTAAATCACATGGCTCAGTTATGTTTAATAATTATTTGAAGTTTTGTGCTGTTTATGATACATATGATGTTTTGTTGGGTTACTATGGATAATTTAAAAGCACATAACTCTGTCTGATTTGTTATAACTGAATTGCAAGTGTGGATACTGGATAGTAATAATACAATTAAGTTGGATACTTGATTACTAGTAGGCTGAGCTTAATTCACCCTAGGATAGTCCAGAACTAGAGATATTGCTGTTAAATGATGCATTTCCAAGATGCAACTTGATTACTTCAATCATATTGTATGCCTTTCTGAATTGTTATCATGCTTCTTTTTTCTGGAATGGCTGCTTTTATGATTTCATGATGATAGTGAAAATGAAATTCTGATTGAAATTATGATGTTATTTACCTGTTTGAACATCGGAGAGTTTGTCATTGTGCGATTAAAATATCTGAAAACAATTCCTGTTTGAGCATTTACGAACTTGTCAATGTATGTTTGTAATATCTGAAAGTAATTCCTCCTGTTTTTTTAAGTCTGTTCTGTTCCTTATAATTTGCTCTTATTTTCTGCAGTTGGAGTACCTTGAGGAGCGTCGCCTCAAGGATCTGATCAAGAAGCACTCTGAGTTCATCAGCTACCCCATCTCCCTCTGGACAGAGAAGACCACTGAGAAGGAAATCTCTGATGATGAAGACGAGGAAGATAAGAAGGATGAGGAGGGCAAGGTTGAGGATGTTGATGAGGAGAAGGAAGAGAAGGAGAAGAAAAAGAAGAAGATCAAGGAGGTCTCTCACGAGTGGCAATTGGTGAACAAGCAGAAGCCTATCTGGATGAGGAAGCCTGAGGAGATTACCAAGGAGGAGTATGCTGCTTTCTACAAGAGCCTGACCAATGACTGGGAGGAGCATCTCGCCGTGAAGCACTTCTCTGTTGAGGGCCAGCTTGAGTTCAAGGCTGTCCTCTTTGTACCCAAGAGGGCCCCATTCGACCTCTTTGACACCAGGAAGAAGCTGAACAACATCAAGCTGTATGTCCGCAGGGTCTTCATCATGGACAACTGTGAGGAGCTGATCCCTGAGTGGCTCAGCTTCGTCAAGGGCATTGTTGACTCAGAGGACCTTCCCCTCAACATCTCCCGCGAGACACTCCAGCAGAACAAGATCCTCAAGGTCATCCGCAAGAACCTTGTCAAGAAGTGCGTTGAGCTCTTCTTTGAGATCGCCGAGAACAAGGAGGACTACAATAAGTTCTATGAGGCATTCTCCAAGAACCTCAAGCTTGGCATCCATGAGGACTCACAGAACAGGACCAAGATTGCTGAGCTCCTAAGGTACCACTCCACCAAGAGCGGTGATGAGCTGACCAGCCTCAAGGACTACGTTACCAGGATGAAGGAGGGCCAGAATGACATCTACTACATCACTGGCGAGAGCAAGAAGGCTGTGGAGAACTCCCCCTTCCTTGAGAAGCTGAAGAAGAAGGGCTATGAAGTCCTCTACATGGTGGATGCCATTGATGAGTATGCCATTGGCCAGCTGAAGGAGTTTGAGGGCAAGAAGCTTGTCTCTGCCACCAAGGAGGGCCTGAAGCTTGAGGAGAGCGAGGATGAGAAGAAGAGGAAGGAGGAGCTCAAGGAGAAGTTTGAGGACCTCTGCAAGGTGATCAAGGAGGTGCTGGGCGACAAGGTTGAGAAGGTCGTGGTCTCTGACCGTGTGGTGGACTCCCCCTGCTGCCTCGTCACTGGTGAGTATGGCTGGACTGCCAACATGGAGAGGATCATGAAGGCCCAGGCTCTGAGGGACTCCAGCATGTCTGGATACATGTCCTCTAAGAAGACCATGGAGATCAACCCTGAGAACGCCATCATGGAGGAGCTCCGCAAGCGTGCTGAGGCTGACAAGAACGACAAGTCTGTCAAGGACCTTGTCATGCTACTGTTTGAGACTTCTCTCCTCACATCTGGGTTCAGCCTCGACGACCCCAACACCTTTGGCACCCGCATCCACCGCATGCTCAAGCTTGGCCTGAGCATTGATGAGGATGAGACCCCGGAGGCAGACACTGACATGCCCGCGCTTGAGGAGGATGCCGGCGAGAGCAAGATGGAGGAGGTTGACTAACTGCTGAGCGGTGGCTTGAGTTAGCCTTAGCTGTTTTGGTTACCTGTCTCTGGACCTTGAGTTATCGGTTTATTTTGTGTGGTGGTAATTGGTGAAACTTTCTAGCCTGTAATATGTCGGGCTAGATGCTATGGTTCCGTGGAGTATCGAACTGCGTACGTTAATTGTTGGGTATAATAGTATTATTATCTGCTGTCTTACTATTTTTAGTTTTGTTTTGTCGTTCTTTTTTTATAAGTGGATGTGACATCTTTTTCCTACAGCTGCTCAGTAGTATTTGCCAGTTTTGATATATGCTGGCAGCTTTGACTGCGGACATTAGTTCCGCAACAAACAAAAAAAGAATGGTTTTGCTGATCGTGTAAAAATTGCCTGCAACTTCGTACGGATCTGATTCTTGTAAAAATTGCCTGGCAATAGTTATTTTCGAGACGTTTGGGAAGGATGACAATTTTCAGCATTGTGGTGCACATCTATTTTATTACTTCATCAATGAATGGGAGGCACATTTTGATCAAGAGAGTTTCTAACACAGGAAAATTCTGTGCATCTACGGTTGATGACGTTATGTAGCAATTCCCAGAATGTTGCTAGAGAAAATAGTGAAGGTGTACTGTAGAAGGCTTTCGTCTTATGCAAACACATGGTACTATTTTTCTCGACCACACTATCTTAAGAAAAAACAAGCAAATGGTGTGTTAATTCACAACCCTACTGTTCCTTTAGAGCAGCATCCTGAGGAAGATGTGTTTGCACTGAACGTGCTATGGTTCCAGATAAGAAAGAATAAACAGTAACGTGTTCCATCAACTGAGATTTGAAGATATTACATCACGATTTAACTGTAATGCATCTTAGAGCACTGAACGTGCTATGGTTCCTGATAAGAAAGAATAAACAGTAACATGTTCCATCACCTGAGATTTGGAGATATTACCTCACGATTTAACTGTAATGCATCTTAGAGATGAGATCACTCAGACAACATCATCCAGGCATTTCGTCAAACACCCGTCTGGCATTCCCAATTCTTAACTTTATTCAGGTTGAGTGCTTGCAGAGAGGCTCATTTTCAATCAGGCCGTGTAAATTATTCCGCCTCTGGGATTTTGTTTTAGCTGATTTTGGGCTGCCAATTGTTTTGGTCGGCAGGCGTGTAAATTCCAGATTGCTGGTGCTTTGCCAGTAGGGTGGTGTTCCATTTCCATGCGTGGGCTTCTTTGCTTCGTTTGTGCATAAAAGGGTTTTTGTTCTTTAAGAAGCTTCTTTTTTAACCATACATCCTGACATTGTATGGTCACCTGCCGTCCGTGAATGTATTCAAACTGCAAAGATGGATTCAGTATATGTATCATCATATCACAGTTGCGTTCACCTTCTTCTAGGACTTACTACCTGTCAAATACACCGATCATTTCTCAAGCCGTCAGTTTTGTTATAAAAATCTTCTTGTTTGTTTTTTTAGGCCATGTTCAGATTCCCAACTATTCACTATTCATTCTAACTTTTCACTATTCGTTCCTCACAAAACACGTTTCTCAACGAATGCTACAGTGTTTTTCTTATGCTACAGTGTTTTTTCCTACAATCTAAACACACCCTTAGAATGACAATACAATCAAAGACGCGCATACAAACACACACACTCACTCCTATGAATAAATCCAGGAAAATCTTCTTGTTTGTTGGTTGTTGTGTCATCTCTGAATTTCTGTACAAGCCAAACATTCCTATGGCTTCTTGCTACATAAAGAGGCCAATTTATAGAATCGACCCAAAAGCAAAAGTTGGGTGGGTAGGATCATGTGGCTGGCTGCTGGTGATAAAAATACTCATTTTTTTCACCTTAGAGCCAACAGGAGGAGAAGACGAAATAAGATCTCTCGTTTGAAGAAGCAAGATGGCAACTTCACAGAAGTAGAAAGTGAGTTTCGAGCTATCACGTCTCAATTTTATGAGGGGACGACAAACATGGATGCCGTGCTATCCACGATTCAGAGGAAGTTCACGGCAGAGATGAATGAGACTCTGTTGGCGCCCTATAGAGATGATGAAATTAAGGGAGCTCCTTTTCAGATGTTTCCAACTAAGGCACCAGGGCCGGATTGCTTTCCGGCACATTTCTTTCAACGGCACTGGGACATTTATGGCAAAGAAGTTTCAACAATGGTTCTGAAATTACTACGAGGTGAGGAGCAAGTGTCCGGAATTAATGAGACATTAATTGTGCTCATTCCAAAAGTGGCGCGCCCGGAGGAGATTGGTCAGTATCGACCAATAAGTTTATGTAATGTCATCTATAAAATTGCCTCCAAAGTTTTGGCGAACAGACTGAAAATGATCCTACCAGATATTATTTCGGAGGAGCAATCGACGTTTGTTCCAGGTCGACTCATTACAGATAACATTATCACTGCTTATGAGTGTTTACACTTCATGAAAAAGAAGAGAGCAAAAGACCTGAGATGTTGTGCATTAAAGCTTCATATGAGGAAGGCATACGACCGAATGGAGTCGAGCTATGTCGCGGCGATCATGAGGCAGCTTGGGTTCCACCACAATTGGGTATACACGGTTATGAGTTTTCTCACTTCTGTATCGTTGTCTGTTCTCTTCAATGGGGACAAGCTTGAGAGCTTTGGACCCACACGGGGCATTGGACAAGGGGACCAAATTTCTCCCTATTTGTTTCTTTTAGCAGCAGAGAACCTTTCTGGCATCTTGAAATCAATAAATCTCTCATCGGTTCTTAAGGGCATTAAGGTGGCGCCATCATCTCCGCTAGTGAGTCACCTTCTCTTTGCAGATGACGCCTGTTTTTTTCGAGCAAATAGGGAGAATGCTGAGTTGATTCGAGAATCTCTACACATCTACTGTGAAGCTTCGAGGCAGCAGATAAATATGGAGAAATCTTCGATACACTTTGCGAAGGGTGTGAGCCAATCTGACCGAGATAATATTAAAAATATCCTCGAAGTGCAGAATGAAGCCTTAAGTGACCGATATTTGGGGACGCCGTCAGATGTCCGGACTGCTACCACTGAAACTTTCAAGTATTTAAAGGATAGAGTATGGAGCAGGATTGAAGGATGGCTAGAACAATGTCTATCGTCGGGCAGAAAGGAGGTTTTAATCAAATCCGTTGCTCAAGCGATACCTACATATTCTATGTCATGCTTCAGGTTACCTCGTGGGCTTTTGTGAGCACCTGACTAGATTGCTCTGGAAGTTCCGGTGGGGAAGCAAGGATGGAAAAATGAGAGTGGCTTGGGTGGCATGGGATACGATGATCATGTCAAAATCTCAAGGGGTTTTGGGTTTCCGGGACATGGAGTTCTTTAACCTCGCACTGTTGTCCAAGCAAGCATGGCGTATTTTGCAGGATTCACACTCCTTGAGCTCCAGAATTCTCAAAGTTGTATAGTTTCCAAATGATGATTTTCTTGATGCGAAACTGGGCTTGTTTCCTCGCGTCTGGAGGTCTATCGTCGATGGACGTGAGGCCCTTCGCGAGGATTTGATCTGCAAGGGAAGATACACCGATCTGATCTTCTAACAGGCTGCCTTCAGGTAACATGAGAAGGCAATGAAGGTATGGAAACCGCACCTACCCCGGTATGTGTCCGAGCTGATTAACTTTTCTGAGGCAAAGTGGGATTTGGAGAAGCTGACAGAGTTCTTCACACCTGCCGATGCATTGATAATAGCTAATATTCCACTATGCATGAGAAGACAAAGTGATTTCTGGGCCTGGCATCATGGCAGACGTGGTGTGTTCACAGTAAGGTCAGCTTACTTCATGATGGTTCAGCGAAGAGAACAAAATTTTTTCAGCGGCAAACGCGGTGTCTGGGCGCTCCGACCAGTGTGCGTCGGCGGAGGAGTGGAAATTGTTGTGGAAACTTAAAAAGTCCTGTAAAAAATACGGATTTTTCTCTGGCGTCTGGCGAGACACTCACTCCCGTCTAAGGATGTTCTCCTCCACAGAAATATTGTGGGCAACAGTGCTTGCTCTCTTTGTGGTATGGAGGATTCATGGAAGCACTCGCTTCTAGAATGCAGTATGGCGAGGTGTATTTGGGCCTTGGAGAAGGAGAGTGTGGTGGAATTTATCAGTGATATCAAGGAGTTGAAGGCCAAATCTTGGTTGTCAGCTGCTCTCGGAGCTCTTTCTCAAGAGGACGGCAAAAGGGTCACAATGACACTTTGGGCAATTTGGTATGCAAGACGGAGAGCTATCCACGACAATGAATTTCAGAGCCCTTTATCGACCCATTACTTTGTGAATCACTTTTTGGAAGATCTCGTGGAGGACAAACCGTTGCAAGCGTCTGCAACGCCGGCAGCCCGACGAAGCCCGATTTGGATTCTGCCACCACCTGGAGTGATCAAGATCAATGTTGATGCAGTGGTGTCCAAAAATGAGTGGAAGGCCTCAACGGAGGCTGTAGCGAGGGATGCAACGGGTCTGTTTTTGGGAGCATCGTCTCTAGTCATGCGAGGCATCGATGATCTTGAAGTGGTGGAAGTGCTAGCATGCAGGGAAGGCATGGCATTGGCCCTAGACATCCAAGCGTCCACAGTCAGGCTGGCGAGTGACTGTCGGAGTGCGGCGAGGAGCATATTTGAAGGAACTTTTGGTGTCTATGGCCAGATTGTTCAGGAGATCAATGCAAGGAAATGTGTCTTTAGTAGCTTTGATCTAGTTCATGAAAGAAGATAATCAAATGTGCATGCCCATGTAGTAGCTCGTAGCTCTCTTACGAAGATTTAGGTAGACATGTGTAGCTTTTAGAACCATATTTTGGTGTGTGTAATTCCAATCCACCTCCTGAATAAAGATGGATAGTTGTGCTAAAAATAACATGCTCGACCCAATCACACTGCACACAGGCCCGACCGGAAAACGACACAGAAGACTCCTTTGTTACTGCCTATGTGCAGAACAGTACACTCGGATCCATATTTTAGTGCTGTCTTGAGCTTGCAGCATCCTATTGTACCATTTCATGTTTTCAATATGCAGCCACACCATATTTATTTGTTTTAGTGACACTCAATGGAATAGGTGGATAGTTCCATTTCAAAGACATGGAAGCCTAATCAACTATATGAGTTTATATGGATATTGGCTATACAGTTTAGCATCAAATTAATTGCTCAGTTCATGTACACAAGGTACCTGCTTATTCTAGATCAGAAGAAAAAGGCATGAGCTGCCAAACAACCCTTTATTTGGCATGTCAGATTCTTACCACAATACGGTTTGGTTGTAATGCATGGAGCATCACTAAGCTTTTTATTAACAAAAATATTATGTCCATGTACGGTGTCAAATATTCTCTTGCATTTGAAAATTTAAACCTTGAATGTCAGCATGGATGCTTCTTGAACTTCCATGTTTAGGTACTTACTATTGGTGGAGATGAAGGCTTCGGTTTCTGCATGAAGGAAGCATAGCTTAAGGTATGGTCTTTCATATTTCTTTGTAGTTACAGTAAGCTAAAGCTATATGTGCATCATACAATAGTTTATTCCATTTGTAGTCTTAAAGGTATGAAGGGGTTCACATTGCTAAAATAAAATCATTTTTTATTTTTTAAGAAGATTCTTGTTACTTCCTTTAGAAGTTCATGTTTGCCATAGCACAGCTACTGCCTATGCGCAGAACAGTACACTTGGATCCATATTTTAGTCCTGTCTTGAGCTTTCAGCATCCTATTGTACCATTTCATGTTTTCAATATGCAGCCACACCATATTTATTTGCTTTAGTGACACTCAATGGAATTCAAGTACTTCCATGGCAGATGTTTGTTTGATACTTATGCTTTATTTTTTCCTCAAACATGCAGGAGAGCTGCGTATCATTGTATTAATAGAAGAAGAGCCCAACATAGGCTTACAAACACCCAACCACACCAACTCCACCCACTCACACACAGAAAACCACCCGGCCACTCCCTAACACATCATCCTTTCCCTTGTGCAGTTAAGCTCAGCGAGAGGGACCTGACCAGCACCTAGATTTAGCCTATTCCTTAGTATGAAACTTGATAAGCGCTTACCGCTTGAATTTTATTCTGGCAATTATGCTCGGTTAACTTTTCTCCTTTTCCTATTAACTCATATTTCAGATTCAGGATGATAGGAGGAGATTGATGTCCTATTATTGGATCGTCGCATTTCGGTATGTTGGCCCACTTTTCCTTTCCTACTTTCTGTTTCCATTTTTTTCTTATCTGTTTACCTCATTTCCTATAACTGATTTGGCGATATATTGTTGTTGTTAGATTGGTAGCATTCGTAGGTTTGAAATGGTTTGTTTCCCCCTAGCTTTATTAATTTTGTATCTCCAAGAAGTATTTAAAAGTGCTACGGTGGAGCTGTGAACTTCAGCTAAGCCTACTGAATAAATAGAGTGTCAATGTTCTTATCAACATGGATAGGTAGTGATTCTGTTTTTGATAGTTCTAAAAATTCTCCCAGCGATTAACTTCTGTCATGACCATAAATTGATTGTTACCATTATCAGGAACTATGGAATATCTCTTTTCGGTATCAGTAAGCTTGATTAGTTATGCAGTACCCTTCTTAGCGTTTTCTTTCTGTCCGATTAAAAGGATGCTCAGCTATGCTTGCAGATTTGGTTTGGTTCCTTATTTCCTCAGCAACGAATTCCCTTCGTCTTCTTAGATACATTGGTTATGGTGAGTTCATGCCATCCTTTTCCTTCTCCATGTCCCTGCTTTTACTTTTGACGCCTGCAATTTTATTACATACGTGGTATGTTGCATCATATTATGTCAATTAACCTATATACATGATCGAATGCACAACCACTTTTTAAATCTTTGGATCTCTATCCACAGGATTATTTGATTTTTCGTACTGATTAGGATACATTGTTTTGGTGTATCTATGTCATTCTTTTTTTCTATTCCTACTTTTGTTTTTAGTATATGTGAATAGGTTAAACTATATAGAAAATATTTTTATGCACAATATTTCTCAAAACTTTATTATTACTCTATTAAAAGGATTGCATGTTGCTTAATTATTCTTCAGTGGTTAGTGCATGTTCCTCAGTCCTAACTATAACACATAACTAGAGTGTCTAATTGTCGTCCCATTACTGTTTGCTTCCCATTTGGTTCGTACCGTATTAGAAAAACTGATTGACAAAGTTCAAAATAAAAAATAAAAACTGCTTGACATGAATGTTGTTCTGCATACTGCAAGCATATTAGGTCAATTTCGGTTCTATAATACTTGAACATTCAATTTTAGATCTGCGGTGAAGCTTGTTTGCAAGTAAGAGTGCAGCTGACATTGGTGTACATTCACAGTTTCTGATTTCTGGCAAGTTGTTGTAGCATCTTTGCTGAGCAGGATCATCAAGTAAAGATGATCCACAAAAAAAATTGGTTTTGGGCAGCATGAGACAGTAAAGATGATCCAAAAAAAAAACCAATATAATGAAAAGAAGGAGCAGTCATGTGATAACCTATGAGTGCTGGCAATGCAAACACTAGCAACATTAGCCAAGCACCTTTTGGTCTGAAAGCATGTTTCCAATTGGACTAATTTTCACCTAGGACATAAATGATGCCATTTCCCTATTTGTATGCAATATATTATATGACTGGAGTTATGACATTTATTGATCACACAACTGGCAATTTTCTTTCCTAAACCTGGGTTGTATGCATATGTACGTAAAAGAAAATACGGCGAAGATTTGACAGCTATTCAGAGTTGATCTTTTCATCATCACACGGTAAAGGAGGGCAAGGGTGTGTTGAGAGCATGAGCCGTTGCGAAGTAGCAAGTCTTACAAGACCCACTTGGGGAATGAGTCAAATAAGACCTCTGAAGAGTCATTGTATCCCAAGGGCATTGTCTTGGAAAAGATGTAAGCAGATGCGAGAACTATACTCTCTCCATCTATGTGTGATTTTTTCATGAACCTAATTAATTGATCTGACACTATATCCACTTTAGTAGTATTGACAGCCAAGTACCAAAACTCTGCTAATAGTAAGTGTGTTGAGCTTATGAAGAACACAGGATCATTGTAATGGCTGCTAGAGCTACATTGACAGCCAGGAAGGAAATGAAATAGGAAAAACACGGCTGTTGCTTTTGAGAATCCTGGCCCTCCCTCTTTTACTTATGGTCCTGTCCAAATTGTTGATGTCACAGAAACAACCGTATTATTAGTTTCAGCCATACAATGAGGAAAATGATCTGAAATGTAAATTCGATGTGTTATATATAGGTAGGCTATATGCTAGCTTCAAGGAATTAGAAATTAAATGGAAAGGTGAGCTACTATCCCTACATAAAAAACTATTCTTATAGAATCATTTATATGTTTGGCTAAACTGGATATTAGTCAAAGTACAATATTTTATACACAATGCAAAGAAATATGTTACCACCAGGCCATGGAAGAAAATATCATATAGGTGCACATGCGTGTATATACATTATGCACATCTGTCTGCATATATATAATACACCTATGTATCTACATCTATATGTAATATATACACAACCATCTTTGCATTTCTTTATTTCTTATAGCTATTGATGTTTAACATGTCCATTTTAAACTCGGCGTGCTGATAGATTTGAAATCAGGCATATTTGTTCCTTATTTTTTCATAGAAATTTAATAAGATACTTTGGTATAAGAGGTGACAGTTGTGATCCTTTCATCAGTCATTAAAGGCAACAGATTTCAAAAGTTCATTTTTCCTTTGCAGGCTTATCTCTATCTTCTATTTTTGGTTGTCGTTGGAGCAGAGTATAGGGGAAACAATGCTTGAATCATTAATAGACTGGTCATAATATGCATGCTCCCATTCAAAAAGTGCAGTGACTCATGATAACACAATTTTCATGATCAGCTGCTGAATTGGCTAGAAACATGATCTTTCTGACTTCTTTTTTTTTTTAATATGCATGCTCCCATTCAAAAAGGGCGGGGACGAGGGCGTGAGGAGGCGGCATGTGCTAGAGATGGTGGCAGAGGGAGGTGTCGGTGGAAGGAGCCAGCCATTTAGGGTTGATCACGGTGGCTAGCGCTGCGGAAGCCGCCCAATCCGAGTGGGTCGAGCACCTTTGCCAATTAGGGTCGAGCCACGGTGGTTGGTGGTGGCGGAGGAGGCTTTGAGCAGCTGGAGCTGAGCGGTGTTGGTGTTGGCACCTTCACCAATTAGGGTCCAATTGTGGTGGTTGGCGGCAGCAAAGCTAGGCGGGAAGGCGGCTGGAGGGGGAGGGGGAGAGGAGGAGGATGTGGTTGTCGGGTGACGGGGTGACGAAGAAGAGGTGGGGAAGGTGATAGGATAAGGTTGAGAGAGATGGTGGTTTTGAGCCGTTAATTTTAGATTGTCTTATTTCACCCAGGTGACCAATAGACATTCCCATTATTTTCCATGTCTTTACCCAATTTTTTTGTAAGGTACCCATTTTTATACACATACTTTTAAAAAACCTTTATGATGTTGCATTGCGTATGCCAAATCCTAAGTTATGGTCAGTTTATTAATAAATATTGAAATATTGATCTAATTGATTTGTTGCATAATTAATATATATACTAGTAATTTAATATTTTGTTTTCCTTGTATTTGCTCCTTTTTGTCATGGCGAGCCCATGCAGGTTACCTCCTTTGACGAAGTTACTTATCTCAACACAAAGAAGTACGGAGGGGAGGTAACTTAATGGTTCTTCTCCAACTCTGGTGGGTTGTAGGTGGGGCGGCAGGCGGCCAGGTCTGGTTTGAGAGGTTTCCATGAGAACCGGACCGGTAGTGGTCGGGATAAAAAAACCCTGGTTGCAGGTGGTGGTGGGGGTTAAGGTTTCAAGGTTTGTACGGTTAGAGTTTGGGGATTTGGGATTGGGGAGGAAATTTGTGCCTTTAGGCTCTAGAGGGATAGCTGGGGAGGTGGTCGGCTCACGTTTGATGTGGTCGAGACAGCAGGGGAGCGGAGGAGTGTGGTTGAGACAGTGGGGGAGCGGAGGAGGTGGGAGCCCCTCGGTGGGTGGGATCAGCGTACGTGACGAGATTGGAATGCTTAGACAGGGCGGGAGAGGGGGTTGTGGCGAGACGCAGGCGGACAACCAATGGTGAGGTCGTCGCAGACCACGGGCGGTGGTGGAGGCTAGCGACTATTGGGGCAGGATCGTGGTGTTCGTAGATCTGAAAGAAGAGAAGAAGGGGGAGGGGAAAGGGAGCGGGGAGGTTGAATGTAGATCGAGGATTACCGACTAGAGAGGGGGGTTGAATAGGCATTTTCAAACTAAAAGCACAATACTAGATAAATTTAATTAGCAACACGAAATATGTTAAAGGTTTGCAACTAGGATGGTAAGATATAATTCAATGTCTAAGAGATAAAATGCTCAAGGTAAATTGCTTGTAGTAAATTGAGTGAAAGAATTAACCAAAGGAACAAGCAATTTTTCTCGTGGTGTCGATGACTTACCAGTCAACCCTAATCCATGTTGAGGTGTTTTCAAAGCTTCTAATTACTTCTCTACCAAGAATCCACTTGGTGTATGTGGGTGTAGAGTCCTGACGGACTAAACAACCCTGTGGGTCGGCCCACGTACAAGACTTGACGCACAAGACAAGGATTAGTCCTAGTCGGTTTGGATAAACTGTATCAGGGAATTAGAGATTAACTTGTAAAAGTCTCCTAGTCCTATACGGTCTCCATGTAACCATGCCCTCCGCATATATAAGGGGAGGCAGGGACCCCCTTCAAAGCATCGCTTTGCACCAGATCAATACAAGATACACCATACAGGACGTAGGGTATTACGCACATTACGGCCGGAACCTGTCTAAATCGTCTCTTGTCACCTTCGGCTCTAGATTCTCGACGATTTCTTCCTAAACCCTTCTCTCGGGGCACACCCTCGAGAACGTTGTCAGCATAATTCGCCGACACTTTGGCGCCGTCCGTAGGATCTACTCGTCGAGAACTCGCTAAAGAGCCGATGGCCTCGTTCAGCGCCTCCATCGTCACCAAGTTCGAGGCAGGCGCCACCTTCGTCTTCGGCTCCTGGCTTTGCATCGCAAACCAGGAAGGCGAGCTTCAACACCAACTGCGCGACGTGGTGGCTGCACCAGCTTCGCCACCCGCGCAAACCACTCCGCGAGGATCTCGGAAAACCTTAAATTCCGATACGATCTCTGGATCGTATCCTACTCGGAGGAGTACATGGCGCCCGAAGCAGATTCAAGCTCGGGCCGACCACGTCAACTCGACCCCTGTCAAGCGGCAGGATCAAGCCACGCGTCCACGACTCCCCGGCGGACTCCAGATCACCTCCGACCTCTGCCAGGGTTCAACGATGAGGACCGTGACAACAACCCCACGGGCACCCAGGAACTCTGGTTCCGATTCCCGTGGATCGAAGACTTCACCGCGTAGATCGCGCGCGCCTCAGTTTCCCTTTGGGCTAACGAACTCAGCCGCGATCTACTAGAATCACCTGAAGAGGAAGTTTCGGCAACCTCGCCGGACCACCTCGGATCTTGTCACGACCACAACTCCCTTGGGGGTTATCGTTCATTGGCCTGACATGGACCCCGAGGTGGCCCTCCACGAAGCAAACATACCCTCCACGGTACGGGACATTCTACCTCTGCTTCCCTTCCAGGAAGGCAGAGAACTCCCTGTTACCATGAGTAACAGAAAAACCAGGCCTAACAACCCCGGCCGCCAGTCCTGTGTCATCCTCAATGATCACAGCGACGATGAAGTTGTCTCCGACGACGCTCCAACCGTTGATGGAGAGACCGATGCAGACCGAGAACTCCGTGTCGAGCGCAACCGCAACCGTGCCCTCCGACGTCGCTTCATTCAGAGGAAAAACCTCAATGCTGAGTTCGACAAGGAAGGCATCTTCAACTCCCCTGTGGCCAACATCATGTTCGGGGTCAGCGTCTTCGAGGGGTTCCAATCTACCCATGACATCGACCTCGCCAAAGCCCGCCTAGAAGCCGCAGCGGTCATGGTTGATCGCTTGGACGGAGGCCGTTCCACATCCAAAAGCAAGAGTTCTTCGCGCCACCAAGCACCGTCAGCTAGGCGTCAGAGCAGCCACTACGGTAGCTCCGCCGGAAGAACAAAGGACATGGCCAGGCCTCGTGAGGAACCCCGCCGTCCTTGCGAGGAACCCCCCAGGTCCCAGCGCCGCGAAGAACCCCGTCCGGCTCGCTCTCACATTACACCGAACGATGCCCGCAACGACATCATCCGGATCCGAGAGGGGAGAGCTACCTCCCACGTCGCGGATTCTGCGGGAGGATACGACGTCCCCAACCCTGATGCTCTGCCATGCTACACACGCGCCATCCGCGTCAGCTCCTTTCCGCGAAAGTTCAAGCCGCCAGGCATCACGAACTTCGACGGGAAGCAAGACCCCAACATCTGGCTGCGCAGATACTCTTCTGCAATCGAGGCATCGGGGGGCGACGACATCTCTAAGATGTTGTACTTCCCAGTTGCAATGGAGCAAGGTCCACTCACCTGGCTTGAGTCCCTTCGTCCAGACTCCATCGACAGCTGGCACGCGCTGAAGAAGGCTTTCGTTTCCAACTACCAGGGTTCTTTTGAGCGCCCTGGCAGCAAATATGAACTCCGCGCGTGCAAACAGAAGCCAGACGAGTCCCTGCGCGACTACAACCGGCGATTCTTCGCTATCAAGAAGGGATGACCGACCTGCGTTCCCATCCCCGATTCAGAAGTCATCGACTATTTTCAAGAAGGGATGACCGACCGCAGCCTCTTCCGTGATTTCGGTCACAACCGTCCTCGTGACCTCGAGGAATTTCGCGCGCTGGTGTCCAACTGGATGGACACCGATGATCAAGAACGGGAGCGCTACGGCAAACGGTCTGCCAACCCTGGTCGCAGGAATCAGGAAGACAACAGGGATCAGCCGCGCGACTCCTTCCAGCGTAACGACAACAACCCACGGAAGCGACTAAACAACACGGTCGCAACCGTCCAGACCGTTCGCGCCGCCAAGTCTCCGCAGCAAAGAAGGGAAGAATTCAACAAACTTCTCAAGAAGCGCTGTCCCTACCATCCGGACAGCAAGCACACCATGGGCGATTGCACGCTCCTTCGGGAAACGTTCAGCACGCCCAACAAGAAGCAGAAGTCGGATGGAGACGGAGACGACAAGCACGACAAGGGAGACGGCGGTTTCCCAGATGTCACCAATACTGTCAATGTCATCTTCGGAGGCATGGCAGCCACCGACACCTCGCGCAATCGCAAGAACACACGGCGCGAAGCCTATGCAGCAGAACCAGCGGTGGTTACACCCCTACGATGGTCAGACACCACTATCACCTGGTCCAGAGAAGACCAATGGGCGGAGATCACCTCTCCCGGACGATATCCTCTTGTCCTAGAGACCGTGGTGGCGAATAGCAAGCTCACCAAGGTCCTGATTGATGGGGGCAGCGGGCTCAACCTCATCTTCGCCAAGATGCTGAAGTCCATGGGCTCGACACAAGCACGCTGCAGCCGGCAGATACTCCCTTCTACGGCATCGTACTTGGGAAGGCTGCCATCCCCCTCGGGCAAATCACCTTGCCCGTCACGTACGGTACTGCATCCAAATACCGTACAGAGTTCATCAAGTTCGAAGTTGCAGACTTCGAAACGTCATACCATGCTATCCTCGGGCGACCAGCGTTGGCCAAGTTCATGGCCATCCCCACTACACCTACCTGGTGTTGAAGATGCCAGGGCCTCACGGCGTTCTTTCCCTTCGTGGTGATATCAAGCGCTCCTACCTCTGCGACAAAGAGGTAGTAGAGTGCGCCGTCAGAGCCGCGCCCACCATAGATCGCCAAGAGCTCCACCCCCTGGCTGCGACCGTCATCGAAGAAGACGGTGATGCCCCGACGCAGAAGAAGACGCGAGCCATCAAGCCTGTGGACAGGGTCGCCACGAAGACAGTTGATCTCCAAACAGGAGATCCAACGAAGACAGCGGTGATTGGTTCCACCCTCACTCCTGCATAGGAAAGTGCGCTCATCGGCTTCCTGCGAGCCCAGGCTGACATCTTTGCTACAAAGTCTTCCGACATGCCTGGAGTTCCCAGAGAGTTGATCAAGCACAAGCTAGACCTCAACGAGAGCGCAAAGCCGAGAAAGCAGCGCCTCCGAAGATTTGCCACCGAGCGTCGGGAAGCCATCAAGAATGAGCTAGCTAAGCTATTAGCAGCCGGCTTCATCAAAGAAGTCTTTTATTCGGATTGGTTAGCCAATCCGGTTCTTGTAAGGAAAAAAAATTCAAATGAATGGAGAATGTGCGTTGACTATACTGATTTCAACAAACATTGCAAGAAGGATCCCTTCGGGCTTCCTCGCATTGATCAAGTCATCGACAGCACCGTCGGGTGCACCCTACTCTGTTTCCTCGATTGTTACTCAGGATATCACCAGATATCGCTGAAAGAAGAGGATCAAATCAAAACCTCATTTATCACGCCATATGGCGCATATTGTTATACAACCATGCCTTTTGGTTTGAAAAATGCAGGCGCCACATATCAACGGGCGATACAGGGTTGTCTTCAAGACCAACTCTACCGAAACGTCGAAGCCTACGTTGATGATGTGGTAGTCAAGACAAGAAACCCCGAGGATCTCATCGCTGATCTCACCAAGACGTTCGACAACTTGCGCAAATGGCGGTGGAAGCTTAATCCCGCCAAGTGTGTTTTCGGCGTTCCATCAGGAAAGCTCCTCGGGTTCATCATCAGCGAACGCGGCATCGAGGCTAATCCAGAAAAGATAGCAACTATCATGAACATGGAGCCGCCGCGTACCGTCAAGGATGTCATGAAGCTTACGGGCTGCATGGCTGCACTCAACCGCTTCATCTCCAAACTTGGAGAACGCGGGACTGAGTTCTTCAAGCTACTCAAGAAGCAAGACAGATTCCAGTGGACACAGGAAGCTCAAGTAGCCTTCGACAAGCTCAAGCTGTTTCTGACTGCACCACCTGTGCTCACTGCACCGCTCTCGGGCGAAGACCTCTTGCTCTACATTTCAGCAACCACCAACGTCGTCAGTGCCGCTATCGTTGTTGAACGCGACAAGGAAGGTCATCTTCAGAAGATTCAACGACCTGTGTACTTTGTGAGCGAAGTCCTCTCGGACTCCAAATCAAGGTACCGTCAAGTTCAAAAAATTCTATATGCTGTCTTAGCGACATCCAGGAAATTGCGGCACTACTTCGACACCTACAAGATCATTGTGGTTACTGGCTATCCTATTGGCGAAATTCTCCATAATCAAGACGCTACAGGGCGTATCGCCAAGTGGGCTGTTGAGCTTGGAACATACAGCATAGAGCTCCGTTCTCGCACGGCCATGAAGTCTCAGGTCCTTACTGATTTCATATCAGAATGGACCGAGCACAATCTTCCAGTCGTCATCACCAAGCCTGAGCATTGGATCATGTACTTCGACGGTTCACTCAAGCTGGAAGGTGGAGGCGCTGGAGTCCTGTTGATTTCACCTCGAGGAGATCAACTCAAGTATGTTCTGCAGATTCGGTTTGCCGTCACCAACAATGCTGCAGAATACGAAGCACTTCTTCACGGATTGAAGATGGCCATTACCCTCAGTATCAAGCGTCTGCTGGTGTATGGGGATTCAATGTTGGTCATCAAACGAGTCAACAAGGACTGGACTCGAAACCATGAAGACATGGATGCGTACTGTGAAGAAGTTCGCAAGTTGGAAAAACACTTTCTCAGCATCGAATTTCATCATGTCGAGCAAGATTATAATGTCGCTGCAGACGTCCTATCAAAGCTGGGTTCTTCCAGAGCAGAGGTTCCTAGTGGGGTGTTCGTCAATGAACTCTCCAAGCCATCAATTTCTGCAGCGGCAACTTCCGACGATACAACCTCAGCCCCTGAGGTTATGCTCATCGACGCTGCCTGGAGCCCTCCAATTATAGATTACATCTTGCACGACAGACTCCCTGCCGAGAAGGCAGAAGCTCAGCAAATTGCTCGTCACAGCAAGTCCTATATTATAATTGGAGACACACTGTACCGACGTGGTGCACGCTCTGGCGCATTGATGAAATGCGTCTCACAGCAAGAAGGAGTCAACATCCTGGAGGAAATTCACGCAGGTGAATGTGGCAATCATGCAGCTTCCCGCACTATCGTGGGCAAAGCCTTCCGTGTCGGGTTCTACTGGCCTACAACTCTACACAACGCTGAAGAAATTGTTCGTCACTGCAAGGGTTGTCGATATTTCGCTCATCACTCACATCAGCCTGCGCACAAGATCAATTTGATACCTCCGTCATGGCCGTTCGCATGCTGGGGGCTTGATATGATTGGGAAACTACCCAGGGCGCCTGGTGGATTTGAATATTGTTTCGTCGCAAAGTGGATAGAAGTCTTTCCGGTTGTCAAACCAACCTCTGAGAAAGCAGTCCAATTCCTCCAAGAGTTGATTCTTCGCTTCGGGATACCACACCAAATCATCACGGATTTGGGTACTACCTTTACAGGCAACAAGTTCTGGGACTACTGTGAAGATCGCAGCATCGAGGTATCCTATGCCTCTGTTGCTCATCCTCGTGCCAACGGACAAGTTGAAAGAGCCAATAGCATGCTCCTCGATGGACTTAAAGCTCGCATTGAACGAACCCTGAAGAAAGCAGAAGGCCGGTGGATGAAAAAACTCTTTCCAATTGTCTGGGGCCTACGATCTCAACCCAGTAAAGCTACAGGGCAATCTCCTTTCTTCCTAGTGTATGGATCTGAGTCCGTCCTACCTGTTGATGTCATGCATGGTGCTCCTCGCGTTGAGGAATTCCAAGAAGCCATGGCGGACGAACAACGGATGATGGAGGTTGACACGGCTGAAGAAGTACGACTGGCAGCCTTGTTACACAATGCTGCCTATCTTCAGGGTATCCGTCGATTTCATGACAAGAATGTGAAGACAAGATCATTCCAGATTGGAGACTTGGTGTTACGCCGAATCCAGAATACAGTCGGTCATTCCAAGCTTACTTCACCTTGGGATGGTCCATTCATTGTTTCTAAGTCCTCAAGCCAGGCACCTACAGACTTCAAACAGAAGATGGTGTGGATTTACCAAATCCTTGGAACATAGAACATCTACGCAAATTCTACGTGTAGCTCCTTCACTGCAACAATGCTTCGGCATCGCAAGAACCAATTGCTTCGGCATCCAGAGTTCTTCCGTAAACATTGCTCCGGCAATACATGAACTGGTTGCTTCGGCATCATATGTTCTTTTGTACCGTTGTTTCGGCAACGAGATATATTTCAATAAATTTCCCTTTACTGGGTTGATTATTTTGTCCTCGTGACATCATTCAAAACTTCCGTGTTCTTTCTAGACTCGGACAGTTTTCTCTTCATGCATTCGGAGCCCATAAATGAGGTCTATCCGGGTTCCTTCGGGGCCGAGAACAGATTTGTTCCTCCAATTTCGCTACTTTGCGATAATTTCCAGCTTAAAGCTGCCGCTCCGTGGGTCTTACTGGGTTCTTGCTTCGGCAAACCACATACAGTTTGTTCCTAAGTATCCCCCCCGTGGTACACTCTAAAAGATAGCTTATGCTATAAGAAATCTCCCCGGGTTCCCTCGGGTCCTTAACAGGGCTGTTTTTCAACAGTTAAAATCTACGCAATGTACATTTTGACTAAGTCCTGGTCATTGACACAGGGACAACCAAGGGATTCTTGGAAATTCTTGGTTTTTTCTTCAAGCATAGAAATATTATATTTCATTATACTTATTCAATTTACAGTCTAAGGCTCTGAGCAATTGCCTCAGCAACTGGCTCGGTCTCTTGTTTCAGGTCCCTGAAGGCGGCTTCAGTACAATTGGGCTTTGCGCCTTCTACAAGCTTGCCTATATCTACCTCAGGGTACCTAGACCTAATCACAACAAGGACATGCACAAGACAGGCTTTGGATGATCTCTTGATATACGCCTTCAACTGTCGAGGCATGGCCTTCAGACGCTCCAGGAATGATTGCGGAGATGAAGGGTCTTCAGGAACCAAGGCCTTCACCACTGGGTTCGCTGCCTTCTCTAGCAACGAAATCCGATTCAGGGCTTCGGCGAGGTCATCGTCCGACTTCTTCATCCGCCCTATGGTTTCTTCAAGCTCTGACATTCTCCTGGTCGCCTGCTCAAGCTTTTCGTCCAGCGCCTTCTTGTCAGCAAGATTCTTCTGCGACTGGACGAGTTCTTTGGATAGCTGATTCCTTGCTTCGCGAGCATCTTCAATGTCCTTGGCAAACTTCTTTTGCTGCTCAATGACTTGAATCAACTGCGCATCAGCATCCTTGCGTTGTTCGACTGCAACTCTGAGCTGCTCCTTGATAGTATGATGCTCTTCAGAGAGAGTCTTCAACGCCTCTTCATGACGGTTGGCCAAGTTCGACCAATCCGTCATCTTGCTCTGGGCTGTCGTAAGCTGTTGTTGCACCCCTGCTCACACAAGACAATGACAGAGTTGTTAGATTACACATACAAAGGATACTTCATTACAAGACTTCGGCTGTGACAGAGTACCTTTGAGCTCTGTCTTCGCTGCGTTGAATTTCTTCTTCATGTCCTCCTTTTCCGCGACCAGTTCCTTGGTGCGCAGATGCAAGATGTGGATCATGTTGGCATGTTCCGCCTCCCGGAGTTTGTGGTCTTCACATTCACGCTCCAGCTCCTTCTGGAGACGGTCTGCCTTGGCATGCATCAGCGATATGTTGTGGATATACTCCGTCTTCTTCCTTGATGCTTCGCCGACGGCCTGCAGAAATATTATCATGAGATATATTCAGGACAACGAGTACAGGGTTGTTTTTCATACCTTGAAGTAGGCCACTGCTCTCTCCGCATGGTACAACCCCCTGTCGATGTGCTCCTCATCCTCCTCCGCGTCCAAGATGTACTCGAAGGCTTGCGGATTTGTATTAAGCATTGGATCGTAGCTCTCGATGCGGAAGCTACCGATCTCCTCTTCAGCTCCAGTACTCCTGGGTACTCTGGGGATTTCTTCAATTAATTGCTCTTGGGTTGATGTTTCGGCTTGTTTACCCCTTGAGCACTCTGCTTCTGGAACTGCCTCTGCCCCGATCTGGGTTGTCTCCGTGATGCTCGGGGGCTCAGCAGTGTTCTGGTCACGGCGTTCAACTTCGGTTTCTTCAATAGCCGCCTGCTTGACCAGTTGATCGATGTCCGCCAGCACCTCGGCAATCGTTTCTTCAACTTGTGCCTCTACAGATGATGGCGGATTTGATGGCGTGGCTGATTGAACCTCTGGCAGGGTTGTTTTTGGTACTTCCCTGGGTTCTTCGGGCACTATGGCCTTTGGTTCTACAGCAGCATGATCAGCCGCTGGCTCTTCCCTGATTGTTGATGGAATTTCTTCAACACTGCATCAATAACTTCATCAGTCACAATGGAGTATTACGAATGTTCAATTTGTACACTATGACAAGATTTACAGGGTACTTACATGCTGCAAGGCCGCATGGGGATTTCCGACTCCCTCAAGATGAATTCTTCCTCAGTTTCCTGCTCTGGCGCCGATGGTCCGGTTGGATAGGGTTCTTCAACCACTAGTGTTGTCCTTATGAATGGCGCGGAGACAGGATTGAAGATATTGTGCAGGATCTCTTCCTCTGATAATGGTTGTCGCGCAGTGCTATCTTGCTGCGACATGCTGGTGCCAATTTCTCCAATGGCTATCCTCACAGAAGATGATGACTTGAGTTGTGGTGATATTTTTGCCCTTTCCTCCGGGATGATTCTCGGTCGGGGCTTGGATAGAGTCCGTGCTCTCTTGGGGACAGGTGCATTCAGCTCTATTGTTGCTGTCCTCTTGGGTTCTTCACCTCTCTTGGAGGTCGTCCCTGCTTTGGCTTGGGATTCTTCAGACACCTGTTGTTCCACATGAGCATGCGGCTCGTCAGGTTCTTCAGTTGCAGGTTGTTTGCATTGGCGAACCTGATCTCTTACCCCTGGGTCCACACAGCGAGCCAACAATGATGCTTCTTCAGCATTGGTTGGATCCAGGGGCGGCAGACTCACATACAGTGATCGTCGAGCTTCATACTGTTATACCCAAGACACTAGTTAGTAATATTGCCTTCAAATAACAAGGCAGTATATTGACATTCAGATATGGTTCTTACCTCATGCGTCATGGTGATTGCTGAAACCTCCATTATTTCTGGAAATTGCTCATCACTGATCACCAGAAATTTCTTCAAGAGTTGCGTAACTCTCTTGTCTGACATCTCGCCGGTGGCATTCCTTGAAGGGTCAGATTCTCCAGAGTACAAGTACCCTGGGGTGCAGCGTTGTTTGCACGGCTGGATTCTTCTCAATAAGAATGACCGGTACACAATGGTTCCTGTCAGCCCTTGTGCTTTCAGATCTCTGATCATGTTCAGCAGCTCAGGGATCTGCATTGCTTGATTGACTCCAATTGTTTCACTCCAGAATGGTTTCATTACCGGAGGATTCCCTAAGCGGCTGGGTAGTTGTGGCTGATGGTTCCAAGCATAAAACCATTCCTTTTGCCAGTCCTTCAGACTCTCCTTGGTTGTATACTCCAAATACACCGACCTCATGCCCTGACGGAACTGGATTACCACCTTCCCTACAACTTGCAATGGTCCGCTTGAGGTCTTTACTCTGAACAGGTGGCGGATCTATTCCAAGAAATGCTTCACAAAGGTGGATACAGATCGACAGATTCAAAATTGAATTGGGATTCAAGTGACACAACTCAATCCCATAAAACTGCAAGACTCGGCGGAAGAAATCGCAAGTTGGAAGACCAAACCCAACTTCGTAAAAAGCTTTCCATTCCGTCAGCTCTTCGGTTTCTTTAGTGGGGTACTCATGTCCGTACGCGCACCTCCATCGGCTGATTTCTTGGGCCGCTAGGAACCCATCTGCTTCAAGAGTCTTGATATGCTTGTCCTTCAGATTGCTGGTTGGCCAGTCACTGATTGGATCTTCAATGCTTGGCATGTCCCCAGTGGGCGCTGCTTTCTCGGTCGTCACGACCTCCTTCATGGCTTCCGCTCTCCTCTTTGTGCCCTTGCTTCGGCTGGATCCTTCACCACCGGCCATTGTGGTCTTTCGAGACTTGGTGTGGATTGGATTCGGGTTGGGGGAAGATGTGGAAGATTTTGCGTGGTCTCAGGATCGCAAGCAAAGAAACTGTCGCAAACTCTAGATCTGTTTTGCCAAAGGTGTGCAGAAACAGGGGAGGCGAACGATTTATATTGGCTTTTCGAAGCGTTACTTCGGTACTTTTCAATCTTGGTCCTTTCTTGATCCTATATTTGAATTCGTTCAAATTTAGGATTGGGGGCTGTGGACATATTTTCAGGAAATATTTTTCTGAGAATTTTTGGCTTCAATTGATAAATTTATGAGGAGTTCTAAAAGAACTCGGGTTTCTTCGGAAATTGATTCTCTTTTGGTTCGGACTTCGAAAGAGCCTCGAATTTCTTCTTCAAAGATAAACGAGGCTCGGGGGCTGCCCAATTGGGCGCACCTAGTCGGTGCGCGCCAATCCGAACTTCGAGAAGACTTATGAGCACTTCATTACCTATTGAACAGTATGGTTGCAACTTCCAAGATCAAAGAACCCTGTGGGTTTCAAAGAACACTGGCGGATCTCAAAAAGAACTCTGTATTTTCAATAAGGCTGTTCTTCAGGAGATAAGGTGCTCGGGGGCTTGTGGGTGTAGAGTCCTGACGGACTAAACAACCCTGTGGGCCGGCCCACGTACAAGACTTGACGCACAAGACAAGGATTAGTCCTAGTCGGTTTGGATAAACTGTATCAGGGAATTAGAGATTAACTTGTAAAAGTCTCCTAGTCCTATACGGTCTCCATGTAACCCTGCCCTCCGGCATATATAAGGGGAGGCAGGGACCCCCTTCAAAGCATCGCTTTGCACCAGATCAATACAAGATACACCATACAGGACATAGGGTATTACGCACATTGCGGCCGGAACCTGTCTAAATCGTCTCTTGTCACCTTCGGCTCTAGATTCTCGACGATTTCTTCCTAAACCCTTCTCTCGGGGCACCCCCTCGAGAACGTTGTCAGCATAATTCGCCGATAGTGTATGAGCCAATCCCGGAATCAATGAACCTCTTCAAACCTCTTCTTCACTAGAGATGCTTTTCACCACTCCGGTGAGGCTAAGCTCAAGAACCTCTTTACAAGAATGAATCAAAGGTTTCTTCAAAATCTTCTTTGAAGAGCTCAATGAACAACCACAACTCCAAGCCGTCTAAGAGGCAGCAACCTCCAAGAGTAACAAGCCAATCACTTTGCTTGAAGAAACTCTAGTGCCCAATGCTCACACCTTGAATGCAAGCACTAGATGCCTCTTAATCTCACCAAGGATGCAATCTCAAGTCACGTGACTGAGAGGGACAGATGGGAGAGCTCAAACGAGTGTTTCCAATGTTTCCACGGACCAAGAGAGCCTCCCCACGCTGGCCACTCAAGTATATATAGAGGGGGCACCAAAATCCAACTGTTAGGTTCAAAACCCAACCTCTCTGCGTTTTTGAAGACAGACAACTGTTATAGGCCCGGACTGTCCGTTGTTCAACCTTAACGGCTCTATTTGCAATAAATGCGTGTGCAGCGTGTCAGAGATGACCGTTTTCATAAGTGCGGACTGTCCACCCTACAGGGCCCGGACAGCCCGCCGTTCAATGTGTTTTTCACACAGAACGGTCGAAGTTCCCTGTCCTGGTTAGAAAGAAGTTGGCGGACAATCCACCCCAAGGGCCCGGACAGTCCACCGTTACAGCGACAACGCCAGAGCAGAGCCGGGACAGGTTTTGTATAAAATTTATCTTATACCGACGGACTGTCCGTGCTCTAAGGCCGGACCGTCCGCCGTTGCCTTCAAAAATTGCACAGAGGCAAAGATCCTCCTTGTCCGATCGTCAAAAGACTTGCGATCTGTCCGCACCCAGAGGCTGGACTGTCCGCCATATACTCGCAGTTAGCTCTCTCAAAACATAATTTTTGAGTCAAACTTTTGCATCTATCCATCTATATGCATGCATCACTAAAGTTTGAGCAATGTGGCACTATTGACTCATCAAGCACATGTGAATTGACCCATCTTGATAGTACGACTATTTAACCTACAAATCCGGTCAATTTCCTTCTCTAATAACCTTTTGAACGGCAAAATAGAAATCACCTTTGCCTTGAGTATTCCAACTCTATGTCAACTTGTTTGTCAAAGGTTTTCTTTATTCAAGATTTTCATCAACACCATCTCTATGGTTTGCATAGCTCATCTTTGTGACTAACTTTAACTCATATACTCAAAGATCTCATTAGTCCACAAAGTGTTTTCAATAATTACTAAAACACTAAACTATGAGCCTAGATTCTTACACTGGGCCGATACTCACCGTCGAGGTGGAGGGTGGCGATGGGAGGATTACGTGAATGGTGTTATTTGATGGAACTACATTCCCCAATTCAATTTGTCATTCACTACATAGCATAGACTCTGTCTGAAACTTATGGCCTCGAGAGAAAGACCCAAACTTGTATGTACTTAGACATCTGTAGACATACAAAACACTATCAGCGAGAGTTTAAATTTTTATCAAAAGTTATAGGTGCAACTGAAAAGATGTTACTTCACCATACTTCATCAATTGTTGGTTGCTCTATGTGTTGTTTCATGAGCAAACTTTATAATGATGAATGGCATAACAAAAAATCTACATTGTTACACCCTTATTAATACATATTGAAATACAGAAATAATCATTCCATAAACTTGTTATAACGGCTTATATATTAACAATTTTAATAATTTTTTTTCACGTAGTTTTCTACATGCTACGTGTGTTGATTTGACACGGCCACTTGAACCTTTGAAAAGCCTTTGTGATCATTCATGGCGCCTCGGCAAATAGTTAATTATGATGGCTTTATTAAATATTAAAATATTGATTCTATTGTTATGCTGTATAATTTATATATTGATAATTTAATATTTTATTTTCCATGTATTTACCTATTTTTGTTATGGTGCTCCTTTTCATAACTGTGCCAGTGGCACGGGCACCTTACTAGTTATTATAAAATTCTACGTGATATGCTAATTAATGAGGACGGAACTTGATGAAACTGGGACGCTTGGAGCTCCCCTTGAAACACATAGGGTTTTTTTTGGTTGAAATTAGAAACGGTAGAAAGACAGCATAAGTTGACAAAAATCTTCCGTGTATACACAGTTAGACCAAACTTGTATTGTACGTACTAGCTAGTAGTCCCACTGTCCGTTAATCGTAATGTTAATGTGTAATCATGATGCAAACTCCCATCCGTCTAACCGTTGAGTCTGGAAAAGAAGAAGAAGACATTAGTGTGGATCCCAGGTATTCCAGCCCGGCACGGCAGGGCCCACTTTGGTTGCCGAATAACGACTCTCCTGGATTGGCAATGGCAAGAGCTTTTGGAGACTTCTGCCTTAAAGATTATGGTTTGATATCTGTTCCTGAGATATCATATCGCCGTCTTACTGAAAAGGATGAGTTTATAATATTGGCCACTGATGGGGTATGTTTCTAATCATCTATCATGCTTAATTAAAATGGTGCTGTGATGTGGAAATTTGCTTATCAGTGCATTGTATATTAATTTTCCAATCCCTTCCTGGAGTAGTTATCTTTTTAGCTCCTTTGCATAGAATGATTTTACAACTTTGTGCTGCATCAACTTTCGTATATTTGAAAAGTTCAATGCCTGTAGGTTTGGGACGTCCTCTCAAACAAGGAGGCTGTTGACATAGTAGCATCAGCACCATCTCGGGCCACAGCAGCCAGGGCTCTTGTTGACTGTGCTGTCAGATCTTGGAGATTAAAGTTTCCAACATCGAAGAGCGATGACTGTGCTGTTGTCTGCTTATTCTTGGATCATGAGAAGGCACCTGAGTCTGTTCAGGAGAGTGAATCCAAGGAGGATACGGTAGAAACCACTGGGGAGGTTTCAACAACAGACGCCAGCGCTGAGGTTGATGAAGACATTGCAGATGTAAGTGTGCATATATCCAGTGAAGAGCACATCGCCACGGCAACATTGCAACGCTCCAATACATTAAGGGAGGTTGATGAGATTGTGCCGGTTGATGAACCTCCCATCTTGAAGGAGCCCGAAAGGTGTGGATCTGCTCGCAGCTTGGCAGACTGCATATCAACAAACGAAGAAGAGGAGTGGTCCGCACTTGAAGGTGTGACCCGGGTGAATTCACTCCTGAACCTCCCTAGAATACTGCCAGGAGATAAGAGATCGACCAGCTGGAGGAAGCGGTGGTAAACAGCAAAGGAAGTTCCCTCGAGTTCTTAAGTGAATTCAGGTTAGGTGCTTGCAGAGAGGCTCATTTGAAACCAGCGTGGGCATTTTCAATCAGGCTGTATAAAATTCTTCGGCCTCTGGGATTTGCTCTAGCTGATTTTTAGGCTTCCCAGATTGTTTTGACCGGCAGGCTGTAAATTCCAGATTTCTGGTGCTTTGCCAGGAGGGTGTTCCATGCTTGGGCTTCTTTGCTTCGTTTGTGCATAAAAAAATGTTTTTGTTAGTTAAGAAGCTTCTTTTTGTAAATCATGCGATACCTCCTGACGTTGGATGCTCGCCTGCTGTCCGTGGCTGTATTCAAACTGCAAAATTCAGTACTATGTGTATCATCAGGTCATGGTTGTATTTACCTTCTTCGGCTAAGACTCTGCTACCTGTGAAATTCAGCGAACGAATTCTCAAGCTGTCGATTTTGTTGTAACAATCTTGTATTATTGTTTGTTGTACCATTTCTGAACTCTGTATCGGGCAAAAATGCTCATAGTCACAAACAATAGGCCCATTACAGAATCCAATCAAAAACAAAAAAAAAAGTTGGGGTACTTGGTCGGCCCAGTCACACTGACATTCATTTCGTCTCCATCATACTGGGCACAGAAGTTTGATATATTAAATTTCATATCATATTATTATAAAACTCTACGTGATATGCTAATTAATGAGAACGGGACTTGATGAAACTGGGACGCTTGGAGCTCCCCTTGAAACACATAATAGTTTGTTTCCCTGAAATTGGGAAACGGTACAAAAACAGCATAAGTTCGTGCAAGGCTTGACAAAAAAAACCTTCCGTGTATACACAGTTAGACCAAACTTGTATTGTACTAGTAGTCCCACTGTCCGTTAATCGTAACTTCGTAAGGTGTAAACTGTAATCATTCTGCAAACTCCCATTTTCTTTTTTTTTTTTTTTTGGTGAATTGCTGCAAACTCCCATGATCCCATCCGTCCAGGCGTCTTTGAGACAGTCCGAAAGAGAAAAAAAAGACATAACGCTCACTGACGTGTGGGTCCTAGGTATTTCAGCCCGGCACGGCAGGGCCAGTTTGGGCCCAACAAAGTCAGTCATCCATCCCGCTCCCCATTGCTGGCAGGAACATTCCAGAACCCCTCCTCTCCCTTCTCCCCTCCAATAAAACCGCTCATCGCATCTCACGCTCCCTCCCGTTCACCCGTTCCCCCACAAACCCTCGTCGCCTCCTCCATCGCGCCGCCGCCGCCTCTCTCTCGCTCCTCGCGTTCGCGAAGGAGGTCTCGCGATGGCCTCGGAGACGGAGACGTTCGCCTTCCAGGCGGAGATCAACCAGCTGCTCTCCCTCATCATCAACACCTTCTACTCCAACAAGGAGATCTTCCTCCGTGAGCTCGTCTCCAACTCCTCCGATGTAAGTTTCCCTCTCTTAGAGACCACACTCGAGATCTTCTGTTCCAGTTTCTAGATCTGTACGCTAAATCCCCGCGTTGTTCAGTGAATCGGCGGGTTACGCATCCTAGTCTGAATCTGGTTGAGTCTGGTTCTGGTGGCGATGTGTTTTGTAGGGTTTTGCGGTAGCTTGTAGCTAGTCAGCTTAAATCCGCGGCTCATCAATCTGTACTTATGATGCCGTATATACAGTGGCTCACAATGTTTGTAGATCTAGAATATCTAGAGAGTTTGAGTAATCTCAACGGTCTGATACCCTTGTGTGGACTGTGAACGCATGATCGTCCTTTAAAAACTTCATAGTCTTTGCTAGATTAGACGTGCTGTACGATCTGAACTTTGTGAATCGTGTTACTTTTTTTTCCAACAACTACATTGTTAAGTTGACTGCGTGTGCTGATGCTATTAACTGTGTTCATTGCAGTGCTATTCTAAATATACAAAATACTGCTTGATTGGTCTTTATATAACTTCCATCTAGTCTAGTCTTTTATCATATTGTAAGGGTTTGTTTATGCTAGGAAGGTAGGAGACTTTGTGTATTACGGGCTTCACCAACATTGGAACATTGATTGTTTTGATGCAGTTAATCATTTTAGTGCACTGTTAATCGAAATACTGTACTATTCTGCAATTACCTCGTGATAGTTTAATAGTGTGCAAGTTTCATATCCGTACTGGATGATGTATCCAACCTCTGAGCTGAATATTTTGTGGGTTTTGACAGGCCTTGGACAAGATTAGGTTCGAGGGCTTGACCGACAAGAGCAAGCTGGATGCCCAGCCAGAGCTGTTCATCCACATTGTTCCTGACAAGGCCTCCAACACCCTGACAATCATCGACAGTGGTATTGGTATGACCAAGTCAGACCTCGTGAACAACCTTGGTACCATTGCACGGTCAGGCACAAAGGAGTTTATGGAGGCTCTGGCCGCTGGTGCTGATGTGTCTATGATTGGTCAGTTTGGTGTTGGTTTCTACTCTGCCTACCTTGTTGCTGAGAGAGTTGTTGTCACCACCAAGCACAATGACGATGAGCAGTACGTGTGGGAGTCTCAGGCTGGTGGATCCTTCACTGTCACCCGTGACACCTCTGGGGAGCCCCTTGGCAGGGGTACCAAGATGACCCTCTACCTAAAGGATGATCAGGTATAACACAAATTTCATAGATTGTTGTGCTTGCTGTGTGTTACTTCTATTGTGATGCTGCCCAGTCATCTACTGTTTTTTACTTCTATATGACAATCTCACTACATTACATGCTAATTCTCTTTGGATAGCTTTGTTTAAATCACATAGCTCTATTATGTTAAATAGTTTTGTTGAAGTTTTTTGCTGTTTATGATACATATGATGTTTTGTTGGGTTACTATGGATAATTTAAATGCACATAGCTCTGTCTGATTTGTTATAACTGAATTGCAAGTGTTGATAATAACAATACTGTTTTAAGTTGGATACTTGATTACTAATGAGGCTGAGCTTAATTCACCCTAGGATCGTCCGGAACAAGAGATATTGCTGTTAAATGATGCAATTTGATGTATATCTTTCTTCAATCATAATTCATGCATTTCTGAATTGTAATTATTTTTCTTTTTCTGGAATGGCTGATGCTTTAAGATTTCATGATGATAGTAAAACTGAAGCAATCATTAGAGCTATGATAACAATTTATGTGCAACCATGAAATATTATTTTGCTGTTTGAACATTGAAGTGTTTGTCATTGTATGTTCAAAATATCTGGTATCAATTCCTGTTGTTTGAGTATTGACTCATTGTATGTTTGTAATATCTGCACATAATACCTGCTCATATACGGATGTAATTCTTGTTGTTTCAACACTTAATAGGTTGTCAAATGTTATTTACCTGTTTGAACATTGGAGAGTTTGTCATTGTGCGATTAAAATATCTGAAAACAATTCCTGTTTGAGCATTTAAGAACTTGCCAATGTATGTTTGTAATATCTGAAAGTAATTCCTCCTGTTTTTTTTTAAGTCTGTTCTGTTCCTTATAATTTGCTCTTATTTTCTGCAGTTGGAGTACCTCGAGGAGCGTCGCCTCAAGGATCTGATCAAGAAGCACTCTGAGTTCATCAGCTACCCCATCTCCCTCTGGACAGAGAAGACCACTGAGAAGGAAATCTCTGATGATGAAGACGAGGAAGATAAGAAGGATGAGGAGGGCAAGGTTGAGGATGTTGATGAGGAGAAGGAAGAGAAGGAGAAGAAAAAGAAGAAGATCAAGGAGGTCTCTCACGAGTGGCAATTGGTGAACAAGCAGAAGCCTATCTGGATGAGGAAGCCTGAGGAGATTACCAAGGAGGAGTATGCTGCTTTCTACAAGAGCCTGACCAATGACTGGGAGGAGCATCTCGCCGTGAAGCACTTCTCTGTTGAGGGCCAGCTTGAGTTCAAGGCTGTCCTCTTTGTACCCAAGAGGGCCCCATTCGACCTCTTTGACACCAGGAAGAAGCTGAACAACATCAAGCTGTATGTCCGCAGGGTCTTCATCATGGACAACTGTGAGGAGCTGATCCCTGAGTGGCTCAGCTTCGTCAAGGGCATTGTTGACTCAGAGGACCTTCCCCTCAACATCTCCCGCGAGACACTCCAGCAGAACAAGATCCTCAAGGTCATCCGCAAGAACCTTGTCAAGAAGTGCGTTGAGCTCTTCTTTGAGATCGCCGAGAACAAGGAGGACTACAATAAGTTCTATGAGGCATTCTCCAAGAACCTCAAGCTTGGCATCCATGAGGACTCACAGAACAGGACCAAGATTGCTGAGCTCCTAAGGTACCACTCCACCAAGAGCGGTGATGAGCTGACCAGCCTCAAGGACTACGTTACCAGGATGAAGGAGGGCCAGAATGACATCTACTACATCACTGGCGAGAGCAAGAAGGCTGTGGAGAACTCCCCCTTCCTTGAGAAGCTGAAGAAGAAGGGCTATGAAGTCCTCTACATGGTGGATGCCATTGATGAGTATGCCATTGGCCAGCTGAAGGAGTTTGAGGGCAAGAAGCTTGTCTCTGCCACCAAGGAGGGCCTGAAGCTTGAGGAGAGCGAGGATGAGAAGAAGAGGAAGGAGGAGCTCAAGGAGAAGTTTGAGGACCTCTGCAAGGTGATCAAGGAGGTGCTGGGCGACAAGGTTGAGAAGGTCGTGGTCTCTGACCGTGTGGTGGACTCCCCCTGCTGCCTCGTCACTGGTGAGTATGGCTGGACTGCCAACATGGAGAGGATCATGAAGGCCCAGGCTCTGAGGGACTCCAGCATGTCTGGATACATGTCCTCTAAGAAGACCATGGAGATCAACCCTGAGAACGCCATTATGGAGGAGCTCCGCAAGCGTGCTGAGGCTGACAAGAACGACAAGTCTGTCAAGGACCTTGTCATGCTACTGTTTGAGACTTCTCTCCTCACATCTGGGTTCAGCCTCGACGACCCCAACACCTTTGGCACCCGCATCCACCGCATGCTCAAGCTTGGCCTGAGCATTGATGAGGACGAGACGCCGGAGGCTGACACTGACATGCCCGTGCTTGAGGATGACGCCGGCGAGAGCAAGATGGAGGAGGTCGACTAACTGCTGCACGGTGCCTTGATGGAGTTATCTTTAGCTGTTTTGTTTACCTCTCTGAACCTCTAGTTTTCGGTTTATTTTGTGTGGTATGGTTCCGTGAAGTATCGAACTGCGTACGTTAATTGTTTGGTATAATAGTATTATTATCTGCTGTCTTGCTATTTTTTGTTTGTTTTGTCGTTCTTTCTATTTGTCAATGCCACCTCTTGTTTTGATATATGTTTCCAGCTTTGACTGCGGAGACTATTCCGCAACAAACAAAAAAGCATTTTCAGTATAGATCTGATCGTGGCTGTTCAGTAATTGAGTATAGATCTGATCGTGGTAAAATTGCTCAGCACTTTTAGGATAGATCGTCTAATTCAGTATATATCTGATCTATTTTAAGGACCTCTTGGAAGGATGACAATTTAAAGCAATGTGGACCGAACCGGTGCGTATCTATTTCTATTACTCCCTCGGTCCCAAAGCAATGTACTCAACAAAATGTGCTTGATGGCCAGCCGAGGGAGTCGATTATCTATGAATGGAGGGCACATTTTGATCTAGTAAAAGTTTGTAACACAGGAAAGTTCTGTGTATGTCCTGTTGATGACATTCTGCAGCGATTCCCAGAATGTTGCAAGAGAAAATAGTCAAAATGTACTCTCTCCGTCCCATAATATTTGCACTTCTAGAGTTCAAAATTTGTTCCAAAATAATTGCACTCTTTCTCTCTTCCCGAGTTGCAATGATTGCAACATGATAGGATAGTACTATTTAGTGGGACCCACATATGTTTACGTGGGACCCACGTGATGTTTAGGCGGGACCCACGTGGGACCCGCGCTTTGTTTAGGCGGGCCCCCCGTGGGACCCGCGCTATGTTTAGGCGGGACCCACGTAGGACCCACGTGGGACCCACGCGATGTTTAGGCGGGACCCACATGGGACCCACATATTGTTTAAGTGGGACCCACGTGAGACCCATGTGCGCCCGTTCGCTTGCTTGGAAGTGGCTGGGCTGGAGGCTAGCTGGGGCTGGTTGGTCCACCTTGCAGTGTCTAGTTGGGCCAACCTTGGCCCACCTGGCAGTGGCTGGTCTAGCTGGCTGGTTACCAGCCCAGCCATTTTAGCTCAGCCGAACAGGGCCTGTATTGTTTGGATAAGGGACAATTTCGTAATTTCATGTTAGTATTGGTTTGCGTGCCTGATCCTAGAAGTGCAAATATTTTGGGACGGAGGGAGTACTTTAGAAGGCTTTCGTCTTATGCAAAACTGTTTTTCTCGACCACACTCTTAAGAAAAACAATCAAATGTTGTGTTAATTCACAACCCTACTGTTCCTTTACAGCAGCATCCTGAGGAAGATATGTGTTTGCACTGAATGTGCTATGACTCCTGATAAGAAAGAACATATAGTAACATGTGGTCCATCAACTGAGGCCTTGTTTAGTTCACCAATTTGGTGTGCCAACTTGGTGCCAAGTTGGTACCAAGTTGATGAACTTGTCACATCGATCATTTAGATACTAATCAAGAGTATAAAATGTAGATTAATTACAAAATTAATTACACAGCTGGACTCTAAAGCGTGAGACGAATCTTTTGAGCCTAATATTGACCATCATTAGCATATATTTAATGACATAGTTACTGTAGCCTAACAATGCCTAATGATGGATTAATTAGACTTAATAGATTTATCTCGTGATTTATAATCTATTTGTGCAATTAGTTTTATTTTTAGATTATGTTTAATACTCTTAATTAATGGTCAAACATCGATGTGACAAGTTCACCAAGTTGGCATTTGCCAACTTGGTGAACTAAACAAGCCCTGAGATTTGGAGATATTACAATTACATCACGATTTAACTGTAATGCATATTAGAGATGAGATCACTCGGACAACATCCAGCACCCGCTTATGCTCCCAGCCTCCCACCATAGCACTCTAGGATACCCGTACGTGTGAGGCATTTCGTCGAACACCCGTCTGGCATTCCCAATTCTTAACTTTATTCAGGTTGAGTGCTTGCAGAGAGGATCATTTTCAATCAGGCCGTGTAAATTCTTCGGCCTCTGGGTTTTGTTTTAGCTGATTTTTAGGCTTCCCCAGATCGTTTCGATCGGCACTTGGATAGGCGTGTAAATTCCTGATTGCTGGTGCTTTGCGCCTTTGCCAGTAGGGTGGTGTTCCATGCGTGGGCTTCTTTGCTTCGTTTGTGGATATAAAGAAGTTTTTGTTCTTTAAGAAGCTTCTTTTTTAAACCATGCGATACACCCTGACATTGGATGCTCGCCTGCCGTCCGTGAATGTATTCAAACTCCAAAGATGGATTCAGTATATGTATAATCAGGTCACAGTTGTGTTCACCTTCTTCTGCTAGAACTTACAACTTGTCAAATACACCGATCATTTCTCAAGCCGTCGGTTTTGTTGTAAAAATCTTCTTGTTTTTTTTTTTTGAGAAAGTGTAAAAATCTTCTTGTATTGTTGGTTGTTGTGTCATCTCTGAATTCTGTGCAAGGCAAACATTCCCATAGTGGTAAACAACGGGCTTTAGCTTGCTACATAGAAAGGCCCATTTACAGAATCGACCCAAAAGTAAAAGATGGGTGGGTACTTGCTCGGCCCAATCACACTGCACACAGGCCCGACCCGGCAACGACACCGCCCCCATCGGTGCGCTTTCCTTCACCGAAAGCGTACTCGTCTACTGTTACTTGACGTGGTGGGCCGGACCCACTCAATCGGCCCCCTCGCAAAGACAAGTCGTTGCCGAGGCGGCGGCTTACCTCCCGAATCCCGATCTCACCTTTCTTTCCTCTCGCGTCGTCTCCCCTGTCTCGCAGCGGACGCGGCTCGCAAGGAAGAAGAAGAGGGGGACTAGGTCCGGCCGCCGCTAGGGTTAGCGGTTACGAGGGCGGGAGTCGGGCTTCAGCCATGGCGCTCAAGTTCCTGAACAAGAAGGGGTGGCACACGGGGTCGCTCCGCAACATCGAGCGGGTATGGAAGGCGGAACAGGCGGAGGAGGCGGAGAAGCGCAAGACGGAGGAGCTCAAGAAGCAGGTCGCCGCCGAGAAGGAGAAGGCCGAGTTCCGTGCCATGCAGGAGCGCGCCGGCCTCCGGCCGTAAGTCCCTCGTTTTCTCTGTTCTTTTTTTTTTCCCCTCGCTAAGCTCGATTGGATCTGGAAGGGTTGTCGTCGGGCTAGGGTTTCGCTTCGATTCGATCTCTGGGGGTTGGGCGGTGCCATTTCTGATGGTTTTGGCTTCGTCTGGTATTCTAATGGCGTTATGGTTGCTACAGGGCGCAGGAGAGATTGGACTTCCTCTACGAGTCGGGGTTGGCCGTCGGCAAGAGCTCCGAAGGATTCCAGGCGCTGCAACAATCTGCACCGGGGGCAGGTGCTGCATCCTCTTCTGCGCAAGCTAGTGCGTCTGACTCTTCAAAGGTGCTAATGCCTGTCCAGTTGCCTGTAATTTTACCTCATTGTTAGCTGTAGTTCCTTTAGGTGCGTGCTGATGAGGTGAGCTCTGTTCATAAATTGAGTAGTTTAGAGCTATGTTCGTGAATGGATTTTGTGTTTAATTCAAAGCTGGGACGTCTATGGGGTGATATGCTTTTTTTTTAATTTAAGTAAGAAATGCCAAGATAAATTAGGGCGATGCCTGAATATTGATGTCAGGAGGTGGTTGAGGTCGATATCTAATATTGTTAGATGTTAGCTTATGTAATGATACGGTGCATGTAATGGTTGTCACCACTCAACAATATATATGCATTTCCTAGTAGTGGTTTCCTTGCATATATCGCTTCTTTTTAAGAAGCATGTCTACAAAACGTCAAAACCAATCAGTAGAGATCCCACACGGAAGTGTTCTCACAGTACTGTATCCTTGAACGAAAAAATGAATTATATATACTAATAAACCTGCATGCCAAAAGCAGTTTTTTGTGTTTGAAAAGAACTTGGTTTCAAGTTTACACTTTCTTGTTTAGCTTTACCCACATACTATTTATGAAATTGGCAAATATTATTGTTGTACAATGATTTATAAGTCACATCCTTTTTGTTTCCTTTGCATGTTCAGGCGGCTACACCAGGAGCTTTATTTGAGGATAAACCTCAATCTGCCAATGATACATGGAGAAAACTCCACTCTGATCCTCTACTCATGATAAGGCAGCGGGAGCAGGATGCAATTGCAAGGATTAAAAACAATCCAATCAAAATGGCTGAGATAAAGAAATCTGTAAGTTCTGCTCTCCTTCTTAATCTGGAATCTTGGTTTCTGACTAGCTTAGCTATAGTCAAACTTATCAACAAGAAGTAACATATTTGTAGGTTTCTAATTGTTTGTTTGGATCACAATGTTCTAAATAAGTTTCCAGTAAATAGCTGTAGTAACCTCTTGATTGATAGGTTGTTTGTTGAATGCAAGGGAGGCAGAATATGATACATTGGTTTGCTGGGAAGACCTGAAATACTGTTTCTGTAAAAGAAAACAATTTTCTTATTTTATGAAATATAAAAGTTTAGCTATTATCCACAAAATACTCCTTTATGGTCGGGCTGAGTTTGGTTTTAGGAAATCTGCCTTTTGAAAACTCAGTATCTATATTCTTAAGCATTTTCAGTTGTAGCATGTTATCTGACACAAACTCGTTCTTGTGTAGGTTGAAGCTGAGAAAAAGCAAAAAGAAGAGAAGAAAGAGAAGAAAAGGCACAAGACGCATCACCACCATAAGTCAAAGAGCAAGAGGCGTTACTCTGACGAGAATTCAGATTCAGATGAAATGGGTGATGGCAAGGATGAGCGAAGGAAGAGGGCTCATTCGTCCCCTGACCATAAGAAAGAAGAGAAAAGTTCCAGGCACGAGAAGAAACACCGCAGACAAGATTCCTCAGATTCGGACAATGATGAACCACAGAGAAGACGGCGGATCGTGTCAGAAGAAGATGAACCAAGGAGAAGACGGCAGGACATGTCAGAAGAAGATGAACCAAGGAGAAGGCGGCAGGATGATGAGGAACCAAGGAGAAGACGATGGCAAGATGATGAGGAGCCAAAGAGAAGACGGCAGGACGATGAGGTACCAAGGAGAAGATGGCAGGATGATGAGGAGCCAAGGGGAAGACGCCATGATGAACGTCCACGGTATGAATGCATGGATGCTGATGATAGGAAGAGGAGACAGCATTCGCCACCAGACCGCCATCATGCATACCCAAAGCATGACGGTCCTGACTCTAGGTCCAAAAGAGTGGATATCCACAAAACTGGAAATTCCCAGTCTGAACACCGTTCCCGTGCTGAACAAGGCTCGGGAGAGCAGACAAGGCAAGAAAGTGAGCGTGGCAAAAACAATGGTCCTTCATTCAATCGTCGACGGGGTGGCGTCCACCATATGTCGGAAGAGGAGAGGTTAGCCCGTCTGCGTCAGATGCAGGCTGATGCTGAGGTCCACGAGGAGCAGAGATGGAAGAGGCTGAAGAAAGCTGCAGATGACGATGCCAAAGAGGCAGCAACCGTGAACGTAAACCAGTTCAAAGGGAAGAACTTCTTGGAAGATGAAAAGAAGAGCATATTTGGAACGGAGAAGGGTGGCAGCACTACGATCGAAGAGAGTATCAGACGCCGGGCATTTTACTCGCAGGGTGGTCGTGACGCTGAGGGCAATGCTTTCAGGCGGTAAATATTATGATGTATTCTTGCTGTTACTGTCTGCCCTCAGTATTGTACTCGAAGAATTTTGAGCGTTATGTACGATAATATTTTGTTGTTTTTAATGAGAAGAAAAATTGCTGCAATGTGATGTACAATCTGTTTTTATGGGATACGTGAGATGATTTGGTTCCATCCATGTTTTTTCGGTTAGGTTTAACCCATCTAGTGTTTACTTGATAATGATGAGTTTAACCCAGTTTTTTGTTTAGTTGTAAGGTACTCGTGGGAATGGGACAAGTGAGACGATTTGGTTTAGGTTAGGTTTAACACATTACACATCTAGCGTTTACTTGATACTGATGAGTTTAACCCAGTTTTTTTTTTTAGTTGTAAGGTTGGCATAGTTATTCGTGGGACCCACCTGTCACCGAATGGGGACGCGGCATCATAGGTCTTCATGCAGTGTAAACGATGACCTGATTGGTCCTCGGCACACGACGAGAGAGAAGAGCTTGATGCTGACATACGGGTCGCTTTGGATTTTGTTTGCATAAAATAACATAGTATTGCTTTGGTAACGCCTCAAGGAGGTCGAAGGAAAACGTAATCGTATCTAGTCACGCTTTTCGAGTCAGATCAGAATCACTCCAGGCTCCACACTGCATTTCCATTACTTCATTGAACAAGCGGAGGCAGTATCCTCGAAATAAAGAATTTTTGTTCGACCATTCTTTTATTCCTTTCCTGCTGTTCCTCCCGTAAGTGTGTAACTACAAATGTTGTCTCCCCTTTTGCCATCCCTTACCTTCTGCCATGGCATTTCACATCTACAATTGGGTGTTGTTCCCCACTTCCTATACATTCTCCATATTTCTTGTTGAGTAGAATAATCAACATACATCAAACGAGAATCAGAAGAACAAAAGGCTATTGGATTCCAATTCCGCTTCCATGAGAGCAGCCAATGATTCGCAAGTTTGCTGCTTCCTTGCATGATAAGGATCTCCTCAGCAGCTCAGGACCGAGACTCACAGAGGAAACTCTTTCTGAAGAGCATCAAGGTTGCGGGCATCGCATGCAGGAATCATGTCGCCTCGTGACGCATTGCTGGTTTAAAATGGAATATCATATGATTAGTTAGTAAAATCAACGTTACTTGTTGTGAGGTTCACACGTAGGATAGGAACAGCGGGCATACAGAACATACCTAAGAGAAATCTTCAAGTACTGCCAGGCATTGTCAGCTTTTGGATTCATCGCAACTGCCCTCACATAGTACCGAATAGAATCTTCATACAAACCCTGCGTGGGTAACATAAAATAAAGACACATCTATAGGATTTACCAGGTTGTGTAGACAAATGTTGTCATGCAAAAGTCGATAGTTCACAATAATAAAAAAAATAGTTCCAGCATGGTTGCCTGTTAGTGCAGTAGTGTTGGGAAACTAGTGTAAGCAAACTCAAAATATGGCCCCTCGTTTTGCATCACATGGCAGTATTAAAGAGTGATTACACAGTCGATAGTCATAATCAAGTGATAGCATAATTCTACTATAGAAGAATTACCTGGTTGGCGTAGCTGATTCCCATATTAGCCCATGCACGGACATAGTTTGGTTTCAAGTCTAGAGCCTGAAACCAACAAACAACATATTTCGATTACTGGGTGCATGTTGCAATATTGTCAACATTGGATAATAAGCCAAAGATATGCATGAATTATGATTATTTATTTATATCAACGGCAGATGAAGTAGACAATACAAAAATTATTATGTCAATCAGACAAGTGAAAGTGCTACTTTTTAGCGGAGATGTCAATCAGCACGAGTTTGCCTTAAAGAATTGGCCCAAACAAATCTTATACTGTATTTCAAATAATTTGATGCTAAGTATTTGGGATGTTACTATTACACTAGAAGCACTGCAATGTAGCAATAACTTAATCAAACAAAACCTTTTTCGATAAAGGACAGAGGCCACTAAAGTTGCAACATGAAACTAATTCTTGCATGCCTGCCTTTATAGAGTAGTCATTTCAGAGTTTCAATAACAAGTCCAAAAGGATAGTTTATGCTAGTTTTGCAGCTTACACAGAATATATTAGCCAGAAATATTCCACCAAACGAATAAACAAATACCAACAAAAGACAGGATAAGCAGACATTGAAGCATCGGATATGATAGAAACAAAGTGGCACAGTTCTTTAAACAAGCATATATATAAATCTGGAATGTTGATTGGGAAAAATGACCAAAGTTGAAAACTTAAACACGTATCAGAATTAACTACCTTCTGATACGCCAAAATCGCTTCGGCACTCTGGATGCTGTTTGCTTGGGTTGCACCAAGCTTGTTCCAGAGTGAATAGTCCTGTGGTTTGAGCTGTAGTGCTGTCTTAAATGAAGCTATAGCTTTATCATAGTCTCTTGATAGGTTGTATAAGACTCCCAGAACTATATGGACATCTGCATCTTCAGGTGACATCTGAGCTGCTTCATTAAACAATCTAACAACCTGATGAGATGAAAGTAATTAGTATGAATGAAAATATATTGAAATATAAATATATAAGAATTGGGAAAAGTACATGACTGCAGCTTAAACATACAATCATGTATACAGGATACCCATCTGATATCTGAAGTTGTCAGAGTTCAATGAGTCAACAGATTAAACTGAAACATCCACACTACAAGCAGATAGCATGAACTTACATCTGGACCATATGGTGAATCAGTTGACTGTGGAAGGGCAAGGCCACCATATTTTGGATGATTCTGAAGCCACCTATAAAGATATCTTAATGCTTCTCCCTGCTCCAATTCTGCAGCAATTGCGTAGACTAATTAAACCCTTTCAAGATAGCATGTAATTGTCTATTTTGATTATTTCCTACTTGAAATTCATTTAAGAATTAGATCATAATTTAAAGCAAAGCATTCGATTATTGGACATGAAGCTTGGAGTAGCAAGAAGAAGTTTTTCTTTCCTTTTGAAACCAAAAGGAAATACAGATATTTCCCTCAAATATGAATTAGTTCAATAAGTTTTGTTTAGCTGTTAACTGTTCCCAGCGAAATAGCTCTGCATCAGTGTGGAAATAAGATTACTTCTAATCAATCACAATTTCTTTCAGTATATCATCTCGAAGAGCGACAGAGCAGAACATTAAATTACTCTCACAATTCCAGGCACTAACCGTTTGTGTGACTGACACCGAGAGCAAGAAGAACTTCAAGATTTGTCGGATTAGCTTCATGTGCACGCATCATTGCTGCAATGGCCTGAATCAGCAATAAATTAGAGACAAAATTCACTTCAATGGAAAAGGAGAAGTATGGAACCTCTAGGTAACATCATAATTTATCGGGCGAAAGATGAACAACAAAAGTACATTTTTTCCTGGTAGGTATACAAAACTGCAATGGAGCATGGTCCACATTAATTCCTCACGACAATTTGTATACTGCATGCAGGACAATACAAACAATCAAGTCCAGCCACCCTCAACCCAACTCAATGTTTTTACCAGTCAGATTTGGCAAACAATTCTTTGAAATCAATCTATTCAAAAACTCATAACGAACAGACCTCGTACACAAACATGCAGTGAATACATCTTGGACCTATTTTTTTCTTTGAACACGCAGGAGAGCTGCGTATCGTAGTATTAATAGAAGAAATACATGTTGGACTAAATTCTTAGAAAAAGTCAGTGACCTGTTGCCTAGTATGTTTTTTTTAGGCAAGCCTAGTATGTATTTTGGTGTGCCATGCAGTGTTTCAAAGGCGGCAAGGTGCCTCCAGGCGTACCCAGGGCGCCTTGCCGCCTTAAGGTCCTAGTTATGCCTTTCGCCTCATCTCACCTTTACCGTCTTTAAAACACTGGAGTCATGACATATAAAAAGTCTAATCTAAACATTAAAGGGAGGCACATCACCTGTTGGTCATCGTCATTTTCTGCATGTGTTACTCCTAGCAACCTCCAACCTTCCGCATTATCAGGATTCTTCAAAACTTCAGCCTCTAAAGCAAGAACAGCTTCACTTAAGAGGCCCTTGCGGAAGAGCTCTTGTCCTTCCTGCATTGGATTAGGGTGACCAACATACGGGTTCATCTCAGAGAAAACATAAACCCCTCGAGAAGCACCCGAGCTTTGTTTGAAGGATGACAATTGTTCCTGGAACCTACAAACAAAGAATAACAACAGTAAATAGTATGATACCATAATGTAACAGCTATATGAAAGGGTTTCCTATAAAACACAGCAGAATCACACAGCACAATAAACTAATTAAGCAATTATATTAATAATTTGCAAAATAGATAAGGTGTCGAAATGAAAAGCCCAAAGTATTTCAGTATCTGGTATAAACATAGGTATGGGAACACAATACGAATGAAGCAATACATATGCACTGAAAGCTACTCCCATGACAAAGCAGATGTACAGAGGCACAATAGACTTGCACTTACTCATCTGCCCATGGATCAGCAGAGCTTTCGCCAAATCTACCTCCACTGAATTCCTCTGCCCATTCATCAGTGACATTTAATTTTGAAAACTCGTCAACCCAGCTATCATTCAGCGCACCCTGATTATGTTCACTAGAGAACTCACTAGCCCACTTATCCGCCCCTTGTGAAAGCTGCAGGATAAAGAATAGTGAGGAAATAGAATCAGAGCATGGTTCATACAAATGTGGACACAACAAAAGGTATGATGCTGCCAACACCAAGTTACTAAAGGATAATCATTTCATCATATGCAGGCCCTAGAGAGGATTCATGCACCATGGTTTGGGGATATCTAATCAAGAAGCTTCAGCTGTTCTGCAAGTCTAAACTGAACAAAAGCATCCTGATGGCCTCTAGTCTCACACATGCTCATAGGCACAGAAGCTTAAAAAGTTGCATGATGTACCAGCGATTTATCAAGAATTTTACTATGACCAGGGAAAATTAAATCCCCTTTAAGCATGATATACACCCATCTCTCGGTTATTACCTCTTCATGCGCAAACTGGTCCGCCCATGAGTTTGCATTAGCATTGTACTGTGTTTGAAATTCATCAGCCCACCCATCGGATTGGGATGCTGAACCTTGTTTTACTTGGTTATCTTCTATAATAAGTTCACCACGGCTCATCTTTGAAACAAACTGGAAGAATTTTGAATTCTTCCCAAAATGGGAGAAAGAAAAAGAGAGGATATTGTCAGATCCTTACAACAGGATGCTCCAAATGACCCTATAAACTTAATATAGACTGGTAAGAATATTGTTGGCTATACACTGTCCAGGAAAAACTGAAGTCAGGACTGAACAACAATGGTTCATATATATGACAAGTATAGTGCAGTATAGAAATGTGAACAGTCAATACAAAAGTAATGCACCCTATGCCCTCTTGAGGTCCCAGCTCGGTCACTCGAGAAAGCAAGATTATATGCAGACAATTAAGGCATGCTAACTTTAAAGAAACCCAATGTACTGCACAGCACTTTTCAAAAGCTGACATGCATAGAATATGCAAATAATTTCTATGTGTCATCCTGTTAAAGTTATCTATAAGAATAAAGTGCAATGAGTCCCTATACCACACAACTTCACCAGACATGTTACAAAAAAAAAAAAAAACTCCAATCTGAATGTGTGTATACAGCAAAATGATCTGTTTTTACATGTAGCAAAGTGATAGATCAAGAGCATATGTACATATTCCCAGATGGATTTTAATTATTAATTAATTCGTCACATCCAGCTAACCAAGTGTGTACAAAGACACTAATCAGAAGTTCAGAACAAACAGAGCCAGCTACGAAGACTTATGATTCAATCAAATTTTAACTCAGGTTGGAAAAAGTAGAGACTAATTATCTAGCAAATCATAGTGCACATATAAAACAGAGTTGTATAAAGCATCAGGCCATCATTGTTACCTGAAACTTCGGATCGTTATTACTTGCTAATGTTTGTGCAAGCATACGGGACTGCTCCATAGCAGCCAGATTGGCCATGTTTGGTCCTCCCATCTGCCCCCTGGCCATCTGAGACTGATACTGAACCAGTATAAAATAGATGAGAATTTAAGCCACATGTACTTAAAAGGAGCATGTCAGGCACAAGGATATTGCAAGAAGGCAAAGCAATTTTAGGCATCCAAATTAGATATGGAATTGGATTGAGCGGAAGAAAAGTTGAGAACATAAATCCATATCAACTCCGCAGCCTGTTTATTTCTTAGAGGCCTTGTCCAGCAAAAAAAAAACATCTTTCAGAATGGATACTCACATAATGCCAAACAAGCATGCTGAAGACCCACCTGTTCAAACTCAGAAGCCCAACCACTTGGGCCATATTGCTGCTCGAAAGAATTTGCCCAACTTTCTGGGTTGTTATTTTGATTGCCAAACTCAGTAATCCACTTATCTGCAGCATTATGCATCGAGGCAGGTCCCATAGAACTTTGGGACTGATTCCAGTACTGCTCCAACTCTGGGTATTGTCCATGCATAGGGCCTCTCATTTGGTTATCAATATCAAGCGAATGCAACAAAGTGTTGACCTGACAAATATAAAAAAGTAAGATCACTAAGACATCAACAATAAGAGAAATACTGAACTTAGAAGGTGCATACAAAACAAAACTGGGCTAAATAAACGAGCGCAGCACAGAAATATATTGAACAAACCTCATATGTCCTAGGTAATTTTCAGATACAGATAATTTAGAAATTATAAGCTAACCTGAGCCTGTATATATTCTTCTGGTTGGTCAGCCAAAATATGCCGTGCCATTATGCAGCTACGATCACGTATGCATTGTTTGTCACTTTCAGATAAACCAAGAGCTGGTACTGGAACAGGTTGAAACGGCACACCAGATCTGCCACTTGCAAGAAAAGAATGCAAGACACCAGATAGCACCCTTTGTGGTGGACCTGAAATGAATTATGTTGAGAGTCACTATTTTGTGTTGATTTTCATATCACTATAAAGTGTAAACTAGGAAATACTGTTGACCCTGAGGTAAGCTTTCCATTAGTATGTTAGAAGATGCATCTATTTATAAAAAGATTGTTCTCAGTGTATTAAACTTCAACCCTCACAATCAAATATAATGCATTACGAAAGTCAAGAACCAAGACATTTAAAGTTTTAACTACTGAGTATGCGAGCACCAAGCAGGATATAATGCCTACTGCTGATGGCTGACGCAAACAAACCTTGTCTCAAGCAAGCTGGGTAAGAAGTATGCCAAATGTGAAACAGTGAGAGCCACTCAAAGCAAAATGGATTCTAATATATACATGCAGGAATATCTCACTTGCAATAAAAATTATTAATCCAAACATGATTGCATCAATTCTTCAACAAGCTAGTGTATATAACTATCAGATTTGTATTTGTGCAATATAGTACACAGACAAACATCCAGTCTAAAGAAAGACTAAAATCTGTAATTTACCATCCAAGGGCGGTCCAAAGGTTGTCCCTGTATTGTTATAAATTTGGTCGAACTCCGCAAAATGTGAATCTGCTCCTCCATATTCAGGAAGACTCGGAGGGCGAAAAGATTCAATCCAATCATTAGCAGGACCGCCACGAATGAAATCAGCACCCTGCAGGTTCTCAATTACAGTTAGGACATAAGAATGTCTGTAATAAGGGAATAAAAAGGGCAGCATTCGAATAACACTTACCCGTGCCAGGGGTCGTTGATCTTGTTTGAACTCATTCTCTGAACCAGGGATGGTTGACAAGGGAGCAGCTGTGCCAAAATCAGATGTCGATGGAACACTGACTGAGCCAGGAAGTTCCTTTATTGACTGCACGAATAAAGGGTGTTTTATGGAGAGAGTAGTGTTGAACTGTTGATGTTAACCTATTAATTAACGCTTAAAAACTGCAGAATATTGTAGATCCAGTCTTGTTCATATGTCAAAGAAACACAGTACAATTGGTAGGTCAATAAGTAATTCTCTGAGTACATAAATTGGGAACCGAGCATCCTGTCAGACTGAAGTAAAATGAGATGTTTTATTATCCCACTCTTTGGCAACAGAAAATCATCATGGTAGGGAACTAGCTACCTCATATTTGATACATGATCTTCAACAAGGTGCGCTGGCAATTTCAGTTCCAGCCACAACTCAATCAGGGCAAAGTGGCAGAAAACCCAGATATCGGTAATTCTACTCAGAATCGGGCACATCCAGTAGACTGGTGTGGTGATTTCCTAGCCAATTGGGACTAGCATAATTGTGGCATAACACAATACCCATGACAGCATACAAACCTAAACATCATGGAACAATCAGCACAGTTGGTCCAACCCAAGCGGCACGAATTTGTTGATCCAAGCTCTACCATGGCGGTATCGACTAAGCCCCTAAGCTCCAGGCAGCACCGGCAGAGCTAGGGCTATGGAGGCTCACCTGTGTCTTGGAGGACTGGCCGAGGAGGGCGTTGGCGAAGGCGTTGAGGGGGTTGGACGACGAGGCGCCGTCCGGGGCGCAGCTGTTCTGCCCGGTGACGAGGTGCCGCATCGCCATCTCGGCCCCCCTCCTCCGCGCGACGGGCGCGCTCGCCGACGCCGGAGCCGCGACGCTACGGGCGCCGAATTCGGTTGCCGGCGACGAGGGGCGCCCGCCTCAAGGGGAGGGTGGGTGGAGACTGCGGAGTCGTCGGCTCGTCGCCGTCCTCCCTTGCGGCGGTGGCTTCGCGGGTGTGAACGGCAGCAAGCTGCAAGACCCGATAAGGCTAGCGGCCAAGATACCGCACCGGACACGTGAGAGATTAGCCTGCGTACGTATGGGTCATTGGGTTGTTGTGTTTTTTTTTTTTGAAACTAAGGGGGTTTTTCGCGGTTCGTGAAATTTACTTTTTCTTTTTCTTCTTTCGCCGTGTGAGTTTGCACGAAATTTCGCTTACCTGCCCGTAGAGCAAAAATAGTTTTTTACTATAGGCTCATAAGGCTTCTACTCTAGCCTAGCCCACAAAGCCCAAACAACCTCTCCGTCTCTCGGCCCAACCTGAGACTGAAGGCGAGATAAAAGCTAATGCAGCGGTTCCTCTCTCTATCTAGGCTTAGCGGCCAACGATTGGCTTGTTGGAGTTGGCTTGGCGCCGCGTTACTGGATCCTGTCTATACTTTTCACTAATTTGGCACGCTGACAACTATGCCTCTATCAACTTGCTACTAACTTTTTCATCTAAAAAAGACTTTAATCTTAGATTTCCAACACACCCTCTTTGGCTCTTCTTCTCAGGGTTTCGTGGCTTGTTGTTTAAGCTTTTGCTTTAATTTAAAAGCCAGCTTCTGTGGAGATTAAAAAAGCTAAAAAAAACCATCGCACATTAGCTTAATATAGAATGCTACTCGAGATTGTATTTCACAAGCACAACAAATAAAAAGCTTACAACTTCTGCTTCTTACAGATGGAAAAAGAGAAAGAGGACCAAAAAGAGCAGACGCGCTTCGTCTCCGTCTTCTTCCACTAGCGCAACCGTGAGACCGTGGAGGGTAGACAATGGAACCGCCGTGGCATGACCTTGACTCCAACGTGACGTGCGCGACGTCGAACACCGGGTGTGTTTAGTTGGGAGGAGAAGAAAATAATTTTTCTAAAAAGCGTGTTCTGTGATAGGGATGAATAGAAAAGTAGAAAGGAGCTAAAGGAGAAGCCTAGGGGCAGGTTCTCGTCTCCTCATCTCGCAGTGGTGCAGTGGCCGGAGGCGAGGGCGAAGCCTAGGGGCGGCGGCAGCCCAGGGAGGAAGAGCACGTGGCTGGCTGTGGACCATCCCGAGTTGCCTCCCGTCGCAGGTGAGTATGTCCTACTCAGCTCCCCATCCGTCTCCCTACCTCGCCGTCGATCTGCGCTGCTCGGCTCCCCACTTGTCTCCCTATCTCGGTGGAGTGGGTAGTAGATTGGATCTTGTCTGGTGCCTGCAAATTGTTAACTGATTATCCACTTGTTCACAGTGGTTATTCATGGAGACCTAAACACCATCTGATGTTGCACAAAGAGAGACGGTTGCCCAATAAGCTAATCAGCAAAGCAGTATGCAAACAGAGCAAGGAGATACTTCAGCTTCAAGAATTGTAGCCCATATGAAGTCATTATTGCAGCAACAAAAGCCCCCATCAGGAAAGCGGAGGAAGATCACTGCTGTAAATGCAGCAATTTTGAAGTCCCCAATACTGAGGAGGATAATTCTATCACCAAGGAGCAGCTGCCCTGGAGCAATAAGCTTGATTTCGTCTTCTGTGAGAGTAGATGATGGACTGCCATCAGCTGAACTCGATGGATCATTATCACCATCTCATGAGCTTGCCCAAGGTTAGATCCAACTTTGCAAGTTTTTTAGTGTAGCTCTGGTTTCTATAAATATTGTGTGTTCATTGTTTGCATATGTTAGCTAAACTACTGTGTGTTTACAATTTGGACCATGTTTTTAAGTGTGTTCACTGGTTTGCTTCATACTTTCCTGATTAGTACTTGCACACTTATGGTAGATTCATCAAGACCAACTAAAAGGCGCAAACTTAGGTCTTCTGTATGGAATGAATTTGAGCCAATTTATCAGGGGCACCTAGTAGTACAAGCTCGCTGCAATCATTGTTTGGAAATATTTGCGGCTGATCGAGAGAATGGTAGAAGTGCTTGTCATAGGCACTTGAAAGTGTGCAAGGAGAGGATTAGAATGAATCAAATGGTAGAGAGTATTAGGAAAGATCCGCCATCTCCTGATGCACTGGCCTTGAAAAACTGGAAATTTGATCAGCAAGTTTCACGTGATGCAATGATGAATTTTATAGTATTGCAAGAGTTGCCATTCAATCTAGTTGAACATGAACCCTTTAAGAAATTCATTGCTACTCTGAACCCTTGGTTTGAGATAGTTTCTAGAACTACGTTGGTTCAGGATGTTGTGAGCTCATTTGAGGATCGCAAGTTAGCCCTTAAGAAATTATCAAGAACTCAGATTCAAGGGTGTGCCTGACAGCAGATTTTTGGACTTCCAAACAAAATCTTGGTTACCTTTGTATTACTTGTCACTTTATTAACAATAATCGGTTTTAGTGTTGTGGCTTCACCTCATGATGGCCTTACAATGTTCAATGCATTATCGAAGACCTTGAAAGATTGGCATTTGGACAAGAAGGTCTTTAGTATCACACTGGACAATGCAAAGAATAACAACAAGATGGTTGGTTATTTGTCAAAAAATCTAAAGGACAGAGAGTTGTTCAAAGGAAATGCAGATATGCTTCACATGCGTTGTGCAGCTCATGTTTTGAACCTCATTGTTCAAGATGGTTTCAAACTAATTGAGGGTGCAACTACTCGAATCAGAGATAGTGTAAAGTACATCAGAACTGGTCTAGCACGTAAGCAGCGATTTGAAGAGATCATTCTACAATTGGGTATCTCATGTAAGAAAAGGCCATGTCTTGATGTTCCTACCCGTTGGAACTCCACATACTTGATGCTTATATCTGCAAAAGAGTACAGAACAGCATTTGAAACTTTGCACACACAGGATGTTTGCTACATGGACTTGCCATCTCCCGAAGAATGGAAAATGGCAGGGCTTCTTTGTGAGATACTCAAACCTTTCTATGATGCCACAAATGTGGTTTCAGGTTCATTGTACCCAACTAGCCACCACTATTTTCATGTCCTTTGGAAGGTAAAAGAAAGGATAGAAAAGGAGGCTTCAAATGAAGATCAATCTATAGTAGCAATGGCCATCAAGATGAAAGCAAAGTTTCATACATATTGGGACCTGTCCTTCCTACAGATTTGTGTTCCTGTTGTTCTAGATCCTAGATTTAAGTTCAAGTTTGTGGCATTTCGCTTGGATGTAGGTTTTGGTGAGAAAGGTCTGTCATACACTTCAAAAGTGAAGTCAGCATTAAACGATATGTTCACTGCATATTCATCAGCAACACCAAATTCCATCAACAATTGTCAGCGGCAATCCAATGTTCTGGCTACTGATGAAGACAACCCCTGGGCAGACTGGGCAGAACACCTTGCAATACAGAGGAGGACTGCAGTGAAAACTGAACTGGAAGTGTATCTGCAAGATGATTTGTTCCCTCTGCAAAAGAAATTTGATATCCTGCAGTGGTGGATGATGCATTCCACCAAATATCCTATCCTTTCATGTATGGCAAGAGACTTATTTGCAACCCCTGCAACAACTGTGGCTTCTGAGTCTGCATTCTCTACTGGTGGGAGAGTGATTAGTGAGTATAGAAGCCGACTGACAAGCAAGAATGTGGAAGCATTAATATGCCTCCAGGACTGGTTGAGAGCGGAAGGTACACCTTTTCTTAGTTGCCCTTAATAGCATGCTTATACATGTAACTATGCAGTCCTAAATGATGTTCATCTCTTCATCTTAATTTCAGGATATACCAACTTCAAGATGGCAGAGGACATTGACGACAATGATGATAAATACTACAATGAGCAGGTTAGAACTCCTCATATTTCCTATTTCACTGCATGTGGATTTCATTTTATGACTGCATTTCAGTATAGAACTGATTATGTTGCTTAGTTGTTTCTTCTCACTTTGCTGATGTTTCTCTTCACTGAATATTTTGTTTTGATCCTAATCTAAACAACATTGATAATGTTACTAATTCTACTGTAAGCATAAATAGAAAAATGATTTTTGTAGAGTGAAACTTGATTGGTCATTTAGGTGTGTCTCCACTGGAAGGCATTCTGAATGGTCATTTAGGTGTGTCGACTGAATATGCATAGATGACTGCATATTCGATGTCTGCATATGTGATTAAGGTAGATTAGCAACAAGGAGCAGGTTAGACATCCCTAGATTGATTTGAACTCTTGAGGCAATTGATTTGAACTCCTCATATTTCCTAAGTTTAGCGGTTAAATTTAGCAGTTTCACACCTGAGTCCAAAACTGTAAAATTGGCTAGAGCTTTCTGTTTTTATTTTCTCTCAAATTAGTGAGGGCAAGCTATAAGTATAGATGTTAGTGGCATAGCTTTCTTGATCAAAGTGGTTCAATTGACCTATAATTATTGTGATTATAGTTGAACGCTGAAATTAGTGGCAAATGCTTAGAATTTAGATTTGATATTGCAGGCTTGCAGTTTTAACGATTAAAACAAATGTTTCTGAAATTTGCAGATTTGAAGAAAAAGGACGCCTGGCAATTTTTTGTGCTATTGTTACCATCTTGTGTTAGCATTAACTTTTATCCAGATCATCCTAGCAGGCATCGAGGATTATACCAGCATTGTCTTGTCTTGCTCTGAAAGTCTGAATAACAAGCATTAGCAGGCTTGCAGTTCTACTGAAACCAGGTTTCATAGCTCTGAAAGTCTGAATAAAAACATAGATGTCAGGACATAACTTTATTTGCTTTGGTTACGATTTTTGGATATGTAATTGGTTATAGTAGAACACTGAAATTGAAGCATCATGAGCACATCATGATCAGTTAGTGGGCTTACGTATAATGATTGTGGTTATTGATTTATGAAGAGACCTTCCCAACTCTGAATGACTATGTAATGTTTTTTCCTCTTTTCAGTACCTGTTAACTTTACCAGTTGCTGAAACCAGGTTTCACGATGTAATATATTTTTTTATTCCTGTGTAGTTTGACTGTGATAATACGATAATAATTGTTCTGGGTGCTACTACCTTGTTTGTGTATTTTTTTTAAAAAAAATAGGGTGTTAATTAGATGGGGGCATAGTGAGATACGTGCTATCGATCTCCTTGCGTATAATGAAGCTAGCTGTGCGTGGGCTTATTCCTATCGATCTCCTTGCGTAAAATGAAGCTAGCTGTGCGTGGGCTCATTCGGTTCACGCCGGCCGGAAGCTAGCTCTGCGTGTGCTTGTTGCGAGTCATGCGGGCTCTGCGAATCTGCCGCCAAGTCCATAAGATTCTAGCGAGCGTCGGCGTGAACTAGTGGACCGCCACCTACCCGTAAAATTATTTAGCGACGATCGTGGCTGGCTTGTGGCCGTCCGCAACCCGCCCCGCCTGCATCCCTACGCCCCACGTTTGCCGTCTCCCACGCGTCACGCGTGTTCAAACTGCAACTCCGTGTCTTCTCGATATCTTCTGTGTTGAAGAATGGTGAGTTCGGGTCAAGCAGCCCAACGCATCGACTTCGTTGACCTATCAGAGGGCAAGGGTCAAAGGCACAGAAAATCCAGTAGAACGTAACAGCAATGAACTTATGAACGAAGAAATTAGTAGCTAGATTAGATCATTCAAGATGAGAAGCCTGAAAACAGTTATTTCCTAGCTTTTGAATGACGATGCCGGTTAGGCTTTCTCCAACACGGATAGGTATTCCTGGAGATGCATTCGTGGGAATGCATGGTCTACAGTAACTCCTAGTCCAATGTAAAATACTGCATCTCCAACAGGCAACGCATAAAGTTCAATGCATCTGGCCAGGTAGTTAGTTCGCGCGCTTTTCTTTCTTTCCCGCTCTTGCCGTTGGTTCGCTCCTGGTGCAGCCGCGTCGGGCAGTGTACGGCCGCTGCTCTACAGTCGATTGCGTCGAGGAGAGAGGGTGTGCAAATATGGTTCGTCTCTCTCCTCAGGGGCAAAATGCATGAGCCAAATGCGTTGGCTGTTGGAGTGTTTTGTCCAATCTTTCATAATGTGCGGTTCTTTCGTCTTGGTGCTTCAAAAACGGATGGGGCGGTCAAGATAGCTGAGCTGCTTGCCTACTTGATTATCGCCTAGATTCACGAGCTGGAACTCACAGGGAGATATACTTCGTCCAACATTCTTTTCTGCCCGTACTTGGCTGCAGTCACGGCTATTCCTCCTTCTTTATATGTCTCGCCACGCCACATCCTTCCCTTCTGTCCAGAAACCACAGATGCATCCACCTTCCATCACTAAGATGGCTCATCGGTTGCTGCTGCTGCTGCAAGTTCTATTTCTCCTAGTCCAACCCCAGTTCTCACTGGGGCTGACCACAGAAGACAGCAACACCATGCGCCATACCAGGTTCCAGTGCCTCCCACATCAGGCCATGGCGCTCCTCGAAGTGAAGCGGACCTTCGCCTCTTCCAGCAATGATCCGTCCATGACACTGCCGTCATGGCAAACCGACAAGGACTGCTGCCACCACTGGTAGGGTGTCACCTGTGACAACAATGGGAGGGTCACTGCTCTTAGCCTGTCTGACCGCGACCTCACCGGCAATGTTCCTATCCACCTAGCAGAGCTCATCGACTTGGTGTCACTTGACCTCTCCTTCAACGATGATTTGAGGCTTCATGAACCGAGTTTCCAGACCATCATTGCAAACCTCAGCAAACTAAACAAGCTCCATCTCGATAGGGTCAAAATCTCCAGCACTGCGGCAGATTGCTTCAGAGCTATGGCCAAGTCCATAACTCAGCTTGAGATTCTTACAATGCCTGGTTGCAAACTATCTGGTACAGTCGACAACTCATTGTCAGGTCTAAGTTTGCTCTCTGTAATTGATCTCAGTTTCAATTCAATCACTTATCCCCCTCGTTTTTTTTCCCGCTTCCACTCACCAAGAGTTTTAGAGCTTGGCAGTAGCAACCTCCAGACATTTCCTCTTGAGATTCTTGAACTCAGAAATCTCAAAGTTCTGAGTCTTTGGAGTGCAAATATCTCTGGATGTATACCCTACTATATTGGAAATCTCACATCCTTGACAGAACTGGACCTCAGTGATAATGTCCTCTCAGGGGGTCTGCCTTCAACAATCAGCAATCTAACATCATTAAGGATAATGAGGTGTGTCAACTGCAGTTTGTCTGGCGAAATAAAAGATCTGGCAAATTTAACACAGCTTGAATCTGTGTACCTCTCGGATAACAATTTCACAGGCATGTTCCCTGTATCTTGGTACATCCTATTTTCTATTTCTTTATTTATTGCTGATAAATGTATTGTCTGAAACATTGTGCAGGGCCGATTCATTTTGGTGACAGAGTAAATAATCTGGAGTCCTTGTATCTGAGCTTCAATTCTCTCTCTGGAACAATTCCTCTATCTTTGTTCACACATCCAGCACTGAACAGGCTAGACCTCAGCAGAAACCAATTTTCAGGTGCTCTTGGTGAATTCTCAAATCCATCATTAACGCTAGTTGAAGTAGACTTAAGTGTCAACCAACTAGGTGGTCCAGTTCCAAAATCATTCGCTCGGCTTGCAGCCCTCGAAAGTCTGAGTCTTGACCACAACTACTTCACAGGTACATTGGAGTTGTTCTCCTATTTCAAGCTAAGGAACATCTCATGGTTGTCAGCATCAAATAATAATTTACTTTCTGTTGCTTGGCAATGGCATGCATCAAATGGAGAAAGCAGTAGAAGTAGCACCAGTTCTTGGTTATTAGGTACTGATCCTTTGAAAGCTGATCAGCCACATGTCCAACTAAGTGGACTAGACCTCTCATCGAATCAAATTAGTGGGGAGATTCCTAGTTGGATATGGAGCAAGGTATTCCACATATTGAACCTGTCACGCAACAACTTTACAGCAGTGGGACAGCCCCTCGCCAACACCACAGTTACATATATCGATCTAAGCTACAACATGCTTCATGGGGCAGTACCTCTCGTAGCCAGTGGCCTCAACCAGGATTACTCATACAACAGATTCTCCTCTATCCCTTCCAGCAATTTCAATCAGCAGTTTAGGGCAGCCAATTCTATCAATCTGGCTAACAATGAGATAAGTGGCCCAGTGCCTTTCTCAGAGTGCCGCCCTAGTGATAGCCTTACCATCATTGATTTGTCTAATAACAATTTCAATGGTCCAGTTCCGTCCTATCTTCTGAATTGCAAAAGCTTGGATGTCCTAAGATTGAGGGGAAATCAACTTACTGGAGGATAGCCTGATAACATTGAGGAGGGGTGTTCTTTACACTTGATCGATTTAAACAGAAATCAGATAACAGGGCATCTGCCGAGGTCATTGTCCAACTGCCAAGAGTTAATATTCCTGGATATTGGTGAAAACTTTATTACAGATACTTTTCCATCTTGGATCGGAGAGCTACCTCACCTTCGTGTCCTAGTCTTGAGATCAAACCAACTATATGGCTCATTGTCAAGTCTTGAAGAGAACTTGACCATGGAGTATTTCCAAGATCTGCAAATCATCGATATTGGGAACAACACGCTCAATGGTGCTTTGCCGACAAATTTGTTTCAGAGCTCAAAGCTTATGACCCATCCAGCAGGAAGTGGTGGTGGGATTTACGCTACAAGCCCAGAGAGTGACGAATGGTTCCGTCCATACCTGATTGTGGTTAACGTTGCAATGAAAGAGCTGTACATTGATGTGTCTAAAATCCAGGCTGACTTCGTGCTGATTGATCTGTCTCATAACAGATTCCATGGCCCCATCCCCACAACCATCGGAAAGCTGAGTGCACTGCATGTCCTCAACATGTCAGGCAATGCCTTCACAGGTTAGATCCCACACGAACTTGGCAATCTGGTTCGCCTTGAGTCACTTGACCTCTCCTGGAATAAGCTATCAGGGGTAATACCAGAGGAGTTGGCACTGTCTTTGACGTCTCTCGAGTGGATAAACTTGTCATACAATACCCTTAGTGGCAGGATACCTTCAGGTCCTCAATTCTCCACATTTCCTAGCAGTTCTTTCCAAGGGAATGAAGAACTTTATGGCTGCCCCCTTCCTATACAATGCACCCTGAAAGGTTCATCTCCAAAGGATCCAGCACCATCGACTCCATCAATGTCCAAATCTAAGGGTGACTGGTTTGATGACATCATGTTGCATTTGTTCATTGGATTGGGGTTTGGTGTTGGCTTCTCAACAGCAGTCATGGTGAGACTGGTGTATAGCGGCAGACGGTGGCACTACAAGAGATCCCCAAATCCATAGTGAAAATGCAAGTCAGTTAGTGTATATATAATATACACAGCACATGTGGTGTATAAAGTGTTGACGCTAGCAGCATTTCAGTAGGCTAAGGCTAGCAGTTGTACTTTAGAAATTGGGTGGCGATATATCTCAGTATCTGATTAGTTGATACTCAGGCCCTGTTCGGCTGCACCATTGCCGGTGCAGCTGGCAGTAAAATCTACAGTAAAATATATGGGTAGATGCTGCAGCGGCTGTTAGAGCAGCCGAACACCCTGTCAGTTTGGATTACTGAAAAGTTCGAGAAACTCCTTGGTTCATTTTTTTTATGAAAGAACTCTAGAATTCTTTCATTTCCTGCAGAAGGTACCCAAATCAACTGGCATGGATCCCCCCCCCCCATCATTTTGCCACCAAAACCGGCACGAGCCAATAACCAATAGGCTCTTGCAAGCCACTAGTTTCTCGTGGCAGGACTTATGGGTCATTGGCTTAATTTACATCGCCTGCTGAAAATTGAACTCCTAACTGCGAAGAGGAATTTCTCTTACCTAGCAGATTGCTAAATAGTTACAGGAATGCGGTTCTAACTACGTACATTCTTCAGTTCGGGTAGAGAGAGAGAGAGAGAGAGAGAGAGATGGAACCTTACCTTAGAAGAATTCAAGATGGTAGCGCTGGGAAGGCGCCAACCTTCGTGGCTCCTCGCTGGCCTGCCGCTGTCGCCGAAAGCCTCTGTCCTTGCAGGCTTGCACACGCTGCGAACTACGGACTCAACGAGCTATCATTGCCCAAAGGCCAAAGCCCCTCCTCGTCAGTAGGGAGACGGAGCCTAATTTGGGGAGCCGGTGGTGAGTCGGAGACACCCCGGAGACGTCAGGTGCGGTGGGGTGGGGGAAAACTGGAAACCTACCGCCGCCGGCGCGTCGACGGAGGAGCGGAGCCGCCGTCGAAGCTCATCGGACGGTCGGGGCCAAGCTCCAACCCAGCCCACAAAGCCCAAATAAACTCAGCCCAACACGAGACGGAAATCGTCTCGGCCTCTCACTGTGGAAGAGCTTATTTGTTGGGCTGAGGTTATTAGCTTGAGGCCCGAAACCTAAGCACGCCAAAAGCCACCCACCACGCCCCAGGCGCAAAACCCCCCCAACCCACACCACACCTCGCCGCATCCTGCCCCGTCTCCGTCGCAATCCCCGCTGGCGCCAGCTAGGTCACGCGTCCCCTCCCTCCTCTCCCGCCGGCTCCGACGATGTCGGCGCCCTCCGACCACGCCGCGGCCGCCGGCCAGGCGGCCGCTCCGTCGTCCGCGTCCGCCGCCTCCTCCAGCAGCGGCCTCACCTTCAAGCTCCACCCCCTGGTCATCGTGAACGTCTCGGACCACTACACCCGCGTCAAGGCCCAGGCCGCCTGCTCCGGGGACGGCTCCTCCTCGTCCGGGGCGGCGCCGGGGCAGCCGCCGAGGGTGTTCGGGTGCGTGATCGGGGTGCAGCGCGGGCGGACGGTGGAGATCTTCAACAGCTTCGAGCTCGTGCTCGACCCCATCTCCGGCACCCTCGACCGCGCCTTCCTCGAGAAGAAGCAGGAGCTCTGTAAGCTCCGAAACAAATCTAGGGATACTTTCAGGGTTTGGTGACGCTCGGGATGCTATGGGATGCTAGGGTTTTGTGGATGGGCTGATGAGTTCTTGTTACGATTGTGACTGTGCAGATAAGAAGGTGTTCCCCGACTTCTACGTGCTGGGCTGGTACTCCACTGGAAGCGATGTGCAGGAAACTGACATGCAAATCCACAAAGCCGTGAGTGTTTAGAACATTTTCTTTAAGTGCTTAATCTGAAGGACTGTGACATTGTGCTTGGGCATTAGTTTTTGTTCAGATTATGAAGAAATTGTAGGTTTTGGAAGTAATTTACTGGTAGTATACTTGCTGCTGCTAATGGCAGGTAGCACCTAGGGATTTTTATTGCAACACAGTAGGCCTATTTTCATGAAAAAGCAGAAAACAAAATGGCTTAATGCTTGTGGATTTTGAGGACTCCCTCGGCGTTTTGTAATAGACGCTAAAGTATGCTTGGGCATTACGGAGTAGTAGCTTTTGTTGCTGATAACTAATAATGTAACCCCTTTATGCTTCCAATAGGTGCTTTTGGGGTTCGCATTTAAAATAAGAAAAGTATGCTGCTGCAAGATAAATAACCAGTGTTTTTAAGGCGTCGCCTACGCAACAAGGTGGTGGGGGATCGCCTTGCCTAAGGTGCCGCCTTAGTCCGCCTAGGCGTCGCCTGGGCGATAAGGAGGTGGGGGCTCGCCTCGCCTTGACGCTTTTAAAAACCATGCAAATAACAAGCCAAAATTAAGTAACTAGAGAATTTCCTTAATGCTAAGCTTCCCACTTGGGCCTGTTTGGCACAGCTCCAGTTCCAAGATTCGTACAGGATTTATAGCTTTGTATTATAAAATAGAGCAGTTTACATGCATTTGTTTAATAAAAGTTAATTGTAACATTGTTTGGTCAAATACTTCTAGTGTGCCCACAGCTCCAGGTCCAATAATTTCTGGAGCTAGGGATGATTAGCTCAGTAATTCTTTGAGCTGGAGCTGTGCTAAACAGGCCCTGTGCAAAAACAATGCATTGCTTATCTCGTGGCCAGCAAAAATAGTATTTACCTTTTTAGTACCTGACCTGAGTTTGTATGGCTGAATAAAATGGGGATTTGAGCTGACTATACTTGAGGAATTGCTTGTTGGCATAGGTACTCTTGATCTGCAATGTATATATTTGGTTGCCTCTGCATAACCTTCCTTTATATGTATTGTTATATTCAGTTGATGGACGTTAACGAAAGCCCAGTCTATCTTCTATTAAATCCTGCGATCAACCTCTCGCAGAAGGATCTCCCTGTGACCATCTATGAGAGTGGTAAGCTAATAGATTCCCAAGTTTAGAATCATTGAATGTATTGCACTTGCTTCTCCAATATTTGGACCCTAAATTCATTTGTGCTAGTATTCTATATGTGCTCTTGATCTTGGGTGCACATCATGCACGCTTGTCAGTTGTCACACTGAATCTGAGCACCTTAGATCACCAAGTCACTCTGACATCCTAGTTAATACATGCTCTTTATATGGTTTAGAGCAACAAAGGATATTTATGAAGTGAGGTGACCCTAAAGTTCCTTCCCCAGTTGCCAATGTTTTGCTACATTAATCATTATATAAGTACTACTGTAGCATAACATGGGCATGCCTTGTGCTACTCACTAATACTTATCACATAGAATTTTTCTTTCAACGTGCAAAGTTCTTGTCTCCTCCCGTTTTTATCTATTTGGCTGCTAATTCTCTCTTTATTTTCTGTAATTTTAAGAGTTGCATGTCATTGATGGGAGTCCTCAGCTCATCTTTGTCAGATCAAATTATACAATTGAGGTGTGTGTTCTCCCCTTGTTTATTTAGCTATAAATGTTACTTTTTTGACATTGACACTACTAGTATGCTTGATCAAAGACTGTGGAGGCCGAGAGGATATCTGTAGACCATGTTGCCCATCTCAAACCATCTGATGGTGGCTCAGCGGCAACTCAGTGTAAGGATCTCGAGTCTTAAGGCAGCCAGGGGGATGTCTTCCCTCACCTCGGTTGAGTTGTTTCTAAACAGAATTAAACTGATGGAATGCTTTGTGCAGTGGCTGCTCATCTTACAGGAATACACAGTGCCATCAAGATGCTCAATAGCAGGGTCCGTGTTATCCATCAGTATCTTGTTGCCATGCAAAAAGGTCTGTGCATGTATGAAGCGCTATGATGCTATATCTTCCACCTCTGGCATAATGTTTGTCTTTTTCATGTTTCCTTTCATCTTTAAACTAATCCTTTAGAACCCAAACTTTTTATGGCCCTGCTGAACTTTTTCCATGAGTAATTCAACTGCAAAGTTTTTCTTCTTTGTCTGCAGGTGATATTCCACTGGATAATTCGCTGCTTAGGCAAGTCTCAAGCCTTGTAAGAAGGCTACCAGCTATGGAGTCACAGAAATTCCAAGATGACTTCTTAATGGTATGCTAAAGGTTTTTGGTACTCATCTTACACAAGTCATTTTTTTCTGTATGGAAAGTCATTTCCTCAAGAATACAATTGTTTAAAATAACAAATCCAGCTACATTTGCCAGTAAAAATTGGTTATCTTTACAGTGTCAATTATGATGCAATGATGATGATATAATTCATTTTTCCCAGGAATACAACGACACTCTCCTCATGACTTACCTTGCAATGTTCACTAACTGTTCAAGGTATGAAGTCACCTCTTTACCATATGAAGGCCTTTGTTAATATTCGCTTAATATTTCACTCATGTTGATTAAAATTTTAACTCGCAGCACAATGAATGAGTTGGTTGAGAAGATCAACACAAGCTATGAGAGACCCGCAACCAGGAGAGGAGGGCGAGGTGCTTTCATGTAGTTACCTGCCATGATCCTGCTGTTGCTCTCATCTGTGGAGATTTTAGGAAATAGTTTATTGTATCCCAGGGCAATTTTTTGCATGCAATCTATTATGCGCTCTCAGCTATGTGGCGGTTCTTGAGTTACTTCAAACTTTCGAGGCAAAAATGATGATTTGCTCAATTCTGTGCCAAATCCCACTTCTGCTAAGTTGATCTGTAAAGTTCATCATCACCTAGTTATTCTATGACTCGCAAATGGAATTGATGCTGGTTTGCGATTTCACTATGTTTAGCAAAATTTGAAATCATTTTTGGCTGTGGTGTTACTGTGTCAAACTGCCAAAGCAGTTTGATATGTCCCTATGATCTACGAGCATTGCAGAATGCAGCTTGACATGACCCTGCTATCTTACCCATAGATCCAAATAATGTGATATTTAGAATGTTCTAAATAAGCCAATGTAATCAGGCAGCTGCCATTGGCAGAGATTATAGTTCTTGAGAAAAAAGAAAACCCACATATGACATAACCCACAATCGTCCAATAAAACTTGGAACAATACAGCATCAACTCGAAGCATTACATTAGTAGTTTAGTTTTGTTAGAGATGAACAGAAACGTGCCCCAGATTGTCATTCCTACTTAAATTTTGTTAAAGCATGAACATAACACTACAACATCAACTCGAATGGCAACAAGTCAATAACACCATCCTAGTTCAGTTTTGTTAAAGAATAAACAGAATACTACAACATCAACTCCAATGGCAATAGCACAGCTACTGTACAAAGCGAATATCAGGATGGCACTTGTTCCTGCAGCCCATGTCACACGCATTGCCACATATTATCAATCCTGGCTTCCGCTCCAGAAGCTCTGCAACCGTCGGACTGCAGCCACGGCGTTGAACCACATTCTTCCCAACGCCAAGCCACCGCAGGCCTCGAAACAATGGTGGCTCAAAAAGCCTCAGGAAGTTACGAGACAGCTTACTGCAGTAGGCAAGATCAAGCATTTTCAGGGAACATTTACCAGAATCACGGCCCATAGAACCTAGCACCTCGAGAGATGAATCGGTTATGAGGAGGCAGTTCCGCAGACAGAGGCTGCTTATCTGCTCACAGTTCTTGGAGATCACTGTCACAGCTCTACATGATATTCTTGGTACATTCCCAATGTCAAGTGAGACTAAAGTTTTGTTGATGGTGCCAGTCCCGCACAACAGTGAAGCTATTCCATTACTGCCTATCCTTCTGCACCCTCTCAAGCACAAAGAAGATATCAGGCACCTCCCATTTCCGAGTGCTGATAAACCAGCATCAGTGATGTCAGCTCCAGCGAGATCCAGAAGAGTAAGCTTGGGAAGCTGTGAGATGGAAACCAAGCCAGAGTCTGCTATGCTCTTGCAACCCGAAAGATCAAGAACCTTTAAGTTAGTGCAGGGTGCAAGAGATATGGCTGTATCACTAGTTAGGAGAGCACAATTAAGCAACCTCACTTCTGTAATATTTGGAGCTGCCTTATCAAGATCAAGGCATGCCAAGTCTGACAAGCATAAACCATTACTGACCTCAAATTTCTTCAGGTCCTTGCCAGAGTGGAGAAGGGCTGCATACCCTGCATCGCTAACTTTGGAAAACCCACCAAATCTAATGGTTCTGAGTTGCTTGCATCCATCAGCAAGCATCAGTATCCCAAAGTCATTTACCCGTCTGAAATCACAGTAACGACGTGTGAGAGATAAATGTCTCAAATTGTGGCACAAGCCAAGTGCTTGAAGGCCGATATTGGTCAAATCTTCAGGCAAATTTGGTTGTGTAACAGGTTCATCTTCCAGGCAGAGCTCAACTAACTTATGGACATTACTGGTGATCAAGGTAACAAGTTCATCCGTTATTGTGTCAAGAACTAAAGAGAGTGATTCTAAACTGTCTGTGACATGTTTTTTCAGAGATGGGGCTTTAGTGAAGACCGTCTTTGCCCGCAAATGAGAGACAGGCTGTAGCAACAGTTCCTTGACAGTACCAGGTACAGAAGGCAACCGAGTCTCGTAATCAGCAGTCAGGGGATCCAGCAGAGGGAACTTCACCCAAAGAGTCTGTGTCAAAAGATTGAAAAATTTGGACATCTTTAGACCCAGCAACCAAATTGCAATAGCTCTGCATCACTGCTGTAAGACTATGGTTAATCTTATATGATCTACTGTATGATTTACCGCAAAAAAATACTGAAACCACACAAAATTTTGGATATGCAATGTCCTTACAAAATGGCCATGTCTTTAAGTGAGAGAGTATCATAGTCGAAGAAAAATATCACTCACCTCTAAGTAACCACAACCTGCGTAGATAGGCTCTAGGAAAGTACTGAATCGAGAGGAACGAGAATATAAAACTTCCGGAGCAACTGCCATCTCCAGCTTTAATGATCTGAATTTTAAGTACAAGTTAAAGCATGCTCAGATTTTACTTGATATTCTCAACTCTCAAGAATACAATGTGAAATTTCAAAACAATTACTCAAAACTCGAATCATAACTTCTATAATTCCATTACACTGCAACAACCGACAGTCCGACACCGACTAGAATACTAAGCTGGAAAGCGCATAGTTGCTAATGCAAACTTTGGAAAAATTAATTCGTGTGTATGCACTAACAAGGCATAATCAAGCCATTGCTGAAGAAACATACCTTAAATTGCCGCATCTCTCACCAATAGCCACAAAGAAGCCCATTGTAAACGAGCACTTCAGCAGCGATAGCTCACGGAGGCTACCCTTCGCGATGACAGAGGCAGCGGAGTCGTCAAGGAGGCTGCAATTGACAGTGACGCTGCGGACCGAGACATTCCCCGCGAGAATCCTGCTCAGGATCGCGTTGGACGGAGCAAACGCCTGCGACAGCGAGGGAGCAAACCCCAGCGTTTAGGGCGGGGAAACTGTTTGCGAGCGTACGGCGTGGTGGAGAGCGGGGCAGGGGAGGAGGGGAGGCTCACGGAGAGGTCGATGGTTGTTATGGCGGAGATGGCGGCGGATGCGGCGCCGTGCAGCGCCCGGCAGGACGCGGCGGCGGAGCAGGCGTCGTCCACCTCGAGCCGCCCGAGCACCTCCACCAGGAGTGCCTCGGGGAGCCTTTCGACCAGACCTCCGCTTTCCGAGCCGCCGGAAGCCTCGCCGCGGCTGTCGCCGTCGGCGCCCGCCCGAGGTTTTTTCTCCATGGCGTGCTCCTCCCCGTTTGCTTCCGGGCCTGGAGTCTGGACTCAGGATTGGAGAATTGCGGATTTGGGGAGAAAGATTACGAGAATATGTGACCGACATCTGGAGCCCACAAAACCTGAGCTTATTATGACATGTGGGCCATATGGTCGGGATTTGGGATGAGAATGACGGCGAGGGGGAAACCGGGAATCGTTGGACGGGTGAGTTCATTCCAAGGTTCAGGAATCAAGAGAATGGCCGATTTTGGAATGTGAGCTTTGGGAATAAAATTGGGAATATAACTCGAATGGATAATAGGGTTGGTCTAGGTCAATTTTTACACTTAGAAAATGTAGATTGAGAGGGCTCTTAATTTAGTTTAATGTGAAAGTCCTAATTGTAGCATATAAGGAAGAAGAGGTATGTAGGGGGGGGGGGGAGAAGAAATAAGTATATGTCAACACCGGTGAATAAGCTACAAATTAAGCTATCTCAAAAAAAAAAGCTAGAAACTTAAGATAACCTAAATTAATTAGTCAATTTCATAATGAATAGCATCTTAGGCCCTGTTTGGATTTCAAACTAATCACTATTTATTTCAACTTTTCGCTATTCAATCATTCCTCCCTCTCAGAAAACACGATTCCCAGAACTTTACAGAGTTTTTCTGAAGCTTTTTTTTTTTCTATTCTACAATCTGAACAAGGCTATAGTGTTTTTTTTTTCTATTCGTAACGACGTTATAACAAGTAGGACTGTATTTCAATGGCGATACATGGGTCGATGTGAATGTGCTGGTGACTGGTGTAAGCCTAAGCGGACACTATCTTTGAAAGGGAAAAAAGATTGATTACGTGCACAGGGTTTTTTAACCACGGTTTTACCAGTTTCCAAACCTAAAAAAACCGGTCCGGCTAACCGAAGAAATCGGCCGGCTAACCGGTAGTAGCGGTTTGCTAGGCTCGGTTTAAGAGCGGTAACCGGGGTTTTTAGCAACCAGGCCGGACCGGTTTGGTCGGGGACCGGTCAAACCGGACCGGTTCCCGACGGTTTGGTTAACCCTGTACGTGCAGTAAACACAAAAGTATATTGTTCCTTCAAAAAAAAAAGGAGCAAAAAACACAAAAGTACACTCGCATGAAGTGACTGCATCTGTTATCAAAATGTTTCTTGGCATTGTATTATTACTGCATTTTATTTTTCATATAACATATTGAAAAGATACAAATGCCAATGTAATCAAGCATAAAAGAGGTCCAGGAAATGACCGCGGATCAAAGAAACTAATCTTCCGATTATGGAATAAAACAAACAAACAAACAAAACCTAGGGAGTTATACTGGAAATGTACAGGTTCAGCGAGATGATACGCTGATATATAACTACACAGTCTCAGCCATAATACACTACTGAGTACTGACACACTACCAAGGCTACTTTCGAAGGCTGTTGCATACAGAAATTTACAGTTGGTGCGTGTTTTGCCACGATCAATCCATTCCATAACGGTTCTTCCCTTCAAGGCTTCCAAACAACAGAATAGATGGGGTCTTCCGAATGTCTGCCTACGGATAAGAGGGATGGATAACTCAATCCACCAGTAACTGTTACACTGCAAATTAATGTGTTTTATTGTATTTTTTTTAAAAAAATGGGTGGCTGAAGATCGATTGCAGATGATGAGTAAGAAGGATAGAACCGGCTTTCTTTTTCTGCAAGAATGGCCCCAACCATATGGCCCACAAGTCATAGGCCCAAACATCAGTGAACTAGGAAATTCTGATGCAGGATGGCTATGTTCAAAATAAGTTACAAAGAATACCACACGAACACTAGAGCATCATTGGAATTTCACTTTCTGTGTATAGTTGAGTAATTTCTGACCAGTGGACAAATAAATAACTATATGGCATGTTTATTGTAATATAGAGTTGAGTTTTGGTCAAAAAAATATAGAGTTGAGCTGTGTATCTTAAATTGACTAAATTATTAAATAACCACTTTTTTCCTACCTCAGGACATCCATTCTGAATTCTGATGCTGATGCTTCTCGAGCGTGTAAATTGTCATCCCTCAATTTCCACTGTCGTATGCTTTATGTTCCTTGCTCTTATCTCCACTCAGTCAAGCATGTCAAAGACTAACCTGATTGCAAGCTGCAAAGAAAGAAGAGCACACAGTAGTATATGCGCTAGTATACATTAACATTGCAGTGAAAGGGTCTTTAAAGGGCATATTTATCAGCTCGTTACAATGGAATTTACAGAACCCACGTATCTCATAAAGATACACTCAGTTATTCACTGAAACATCATTTGTTATTCTAAGACAAGCACTACTGTAATGTTTTAGAACTAGGGTTTCATAAAGATAGCCTAAGATTATTTACCCTTTTTTTACATTCAGTTATTCACTTGTATTCCACATTTCAGCAGATTGCTGGATTCTGTCCTGAGAGGCTGAGAATTCTCATGTGAAACCTTCTAAAGTATAACGTTGCAGACAGCAAAACTTAAAGGTACACGGTTAAGGGGCTAAAAAGCTGTTCCCACATTGGCAAAAATAAGGACAATGTGGATTTCAAAGTGATGATGACTGGACGATAAGTGATAAGTTCTATTCTAACCCATCCAATAATCAGAAAAGTACTGTACAAAGTTCAAATGTTATCTCTATCATTTCAATCATGTTAACAATCATTATATTCCAATCATATGCATACTCTAGGTGCAAAACTTCACAGATCTAAGAACTATAATAAATTATCCCAGTTACACTGTTACAGTAGCCTGTTTTACTTTTAGCAATGCACATAATCTGAACTGATGCGTCGAAGAGGTCGATGCGTCAAGTAGCATGCCACATTAGCCTTTTTTCAGTCATTCACTGATAAGTAGTAACTCTGGCAGCTCGAAACTGGTATGATCAATTACAAATTCTAACAGTGATGTCAAGAAACCTGATACTTTTGGCTTTAACAGGAAACTTATGTAACTATCATATGGCTCATAAAAAAGTAAAAAAAATAAATAAATTCAAATACATCAGATGCCTTTTCAAGTTTCAACAACAACAAATGAATCATATATTTTAGGCTAAAACACCTTTGAGGCATAGTATATCTTTTTTTTCTAAACAAGTAGACGAACATAAGGTTTTTTTTTCCCAAACATGTTCAGTGTTCGGTACCCTATACAGAATATGATTCATCAACATTCAGCAGAACCTTTTTATGAAATTTCAAAACATTAGCCAACGGAAATATAGTACACAATCTTCAGCTCTTAAGTCTTCAGTCTTCACTGTCTAGTGTCTATGATATTTCTGCTAAAGGTAAAGGCTCTATAACTTGTAAGAACTTTTTTTTAAGCAGAACAAATGCTATCGGAGTAGTCTGAAAGGATGATTATTTCAAAACCCCTAGATCTACCTCATTTCAACTTGACTGTGAAAACAAGGTAATAAAAGAATGTCAACAACAGCCTTACAGTTACATGTGGTGGATTTACAGCAAAATTTCCAATCAGGTCATCAACTTATCTTCAAGTCTTCCCATGAGACAATATTTCTTTGAAGACCTTCATTTCATCATCTGAATATGAAGGTTTTCTCCCAGTAACCAACTTCATTATCTCTCTTGCATTCCTATCCTTTGAGATTGCCATGAGGCCTTTCAACAGTTGGTTAATGGTATCAACACTGGGATACCAGTTCTTCTCCATGCTGTCCTTGCACAATCTGAATGCCAAATCAAAGTCCCTTTTCTCACAGAGGTAATGGACCATTGTCTGGTAAACCTTACTGTTTGGCTTGCATCCTCTCCCATGCATCGCACCAAACACCGTCTTGGCCATCTCATGCTCACCCATCATGAAGAAACCCTTGATAATTAGATTGTACGTGATCTCATCTGGTTTGATCCCCGCTGCATACATTTTCCGCACCAATTCATTTGCCTGCCACCCCCTTCTCCTGTTAATCAGGAACTGGATCCTCACATTGTAGCTAGTAAGTGTCGGGTTGCAACCCCTCAGCCTCATGAGGTTCCACAAACCATCTCCGACCTCACGCTGGCCATGCTTGTAAAACGCAGCCATGAGCGTCGTGTACGTGATGACATCTGGTGGCACACCTGCCTCCTCCATCCCCTGCATCGCCCGGTAAGCTGCGCGCAGCTCCCCCATGTCACACAGCATCTTCACCACCGTGTTATACGAGATGTCATCCAGCTCAACGCCATACTTCTCTGATCCCTCCTGAAACAGCAGCAGCGCCTCATCAAACAGCCGTGCTCGTTGCAGAACCTTCAAGGTGGCATTGAGTGACTTGGCTGTGCGTTGGCATCCGTACATCTCCATCTCCTGGAACGTCCGCAGAGCATGGTCCGGCATCCCAGCCTTCCCATAGAGGCCGATGATCCTGACAACGAACCCTTCTCGCCGCCCCTGGGGCAGCGCCTTGTGCTGCTCGAGGATCTCCTCCACGAGATCATTCCGTCGAGCACCTGCCAGGCGCGCCACCGTATCCTCGAAAGCGAAGCGGTTCTCCACCAGCAAGCGGTTGTGCGCATTGGCCCTGAACAGCTCGTAGAGCCGCTCCGGGTCACGCTCGTGCTTGATCCTGAGCAGCACCGGCTGATCCTCCTCCTTGACGGCTGCGGCGGGGGATGGAGAGGGCTGCCGGCGGCGGCTTCCACCCTTGGACTTGGAGACCGCAGCGCGGCAGGCAGCGATGGTGGGGAAGTCTACGGGATGCGGGGAATGCGCGTGCGCGGAGGAGAAGGGGTGGCGGCCAGAGGGCTGCCGGGAGAGCCCCGCGGCGATGACGGTGAGCGCGACGGCGTCGAAGGCGGCGCAGAGCTTGCGGATCGCGCCCAGGGAGAGCATTGATCTCGCTCGATCCCGGGGGCGAGGAGAGGCGACGCGAGTCTAGGGCGCAGAGGCGGCGGCGGCCATTGGCGTGGTCCGTTGGGGGCGGCGAAGGGAAGGGAAGGGAAGGCGGCGGCGGCTGAGCTGAGCTGCGTGGAGGCGCGACGCACCGCTCCGTCCGGCGGACTCGCGAGCGGTGGGCGAGAGCCCACGGTTTTCCCAAGGCTGGAACTTGCTGGGCTGTCAGGTTTACATAAAGCCCAGCCCGTAATGAGGGCTAGTGTGGGCCTCAGGCCCATTAAACTGGTACATATATAATTGGGCTCTCTTCTGGTGGTGCACGCGGCGTCTTTCTCTTCGCCTTTGAAAAAAAATTACAAACTCTTATAACTTTTTTATGTCTTGCTCTTATCTATCGAGTAGAATTGAAAACGTTTCTCACCTAAATTGGGTCTACCTTACCCGTTGGACCCACCTATAAGGGTCAACAAAGGTGGGAAGAAGGTCAAACCCACAAAAACTGATATTTAGAAAATGTTTCTGCCAAAATTAATTTGTTTTTCTCACCCATGTCTTTTCTACCCACTAAATTATTTTTCTTTCACCCAAAATAGCCTGGAAACTATTCTGTACACGCCGTATCCTGTCTCTGTGCAGAACCTCCTCCGATGTGGGTCCTGTAGGATCGGACGGCAGGCCTAGACAGACATCGCTGGGCTGGGAGGCGCTGTTTACCAGAGCTGTACTCCCGGCGGCTACTGCGGCCGGTGTCGGGAATCGGGATCGACAGGAACCGAACGTCGTAAGCTAGCTTAGCTGGTTAATGACCAAGCACGTTCTTTACATTTGCGTGTTGTAGAATTATTTACCCGCTACCTATAACTTTTGCATCACGTGCGTGTCGCACGTGCGTCTTTGCTAGTTAATATATATAGTGCTTCATGAATGATCTAAATAAATGTTTACACACATTTTTTAATAAGACGAGCGGTCAAGCTTGAGATCCAAAAGGTCAAACGAACTATGATTTGAACAAAGGGAGTAGTAAATATTTTCACTTCAATAATGCAGACCCTATTTGGATCCAATCCACATAGCTAAAATTCAGCTGAGTGGCACTTTTGCCTAACATAATGCTAAAGTTTAACCATTAGCTAGTGGGATCAAATGGGGCCTAAATGTTCTGCTATTACCTCCCTTGAAGAACCACATGATTTTTCCTTTATTGCCATTGCAATTTTACGGGTCTTCATATGATTGTATCTGCTAGTCCAAAACCTTGTCTTCATATGAGTGTCGGTGGCATAGGTAGGCTCTATGCCATATAATACATTGACGAAAAATAAGATAATCCAAAATATTGAAACAAAAAATAAAAGAATTCATCGATACAAAAGTTAATTTGCTTCCCAACCAATCTCTCTGGTTTGCAAACCCTATCCACATGCACATCTTTGATCTCAGCTGTCTGCATGATGAATTGATGGCTACTTGTTTTCCACAAGATTATCCATGCCGTTAGTCTAATCCTATTTTTGCCGGCCAGATAAGCAAGGATCCGATGCCACGTACGCAACAAAAGCCAAAAGGACAAGGGAAAAACTTAAAATAAGAGTTTAATCAAGAAGCTGGACAGAGCTGTCTGCCACAGATAAAGCTCTTTGCTTTGGCCTTTCTTGGACGCTAATCGTGAAGTACATCGTTACACGTATCGAGATTAGGAGATAACTCTTCTATAATGAAATAATGAGAAGGCAGAATAACTGTCATTTCCTAAGAGAAAGATCAGGGGATAAATTGAGAATGTTACTTATCCTGATTATGGACTTGCTCCGAGGTTTCAAGCAGTGCTAACTGTTGTAGAACTGAAAACTTGTCTTACAAAAATCGCAGCGTTGAATCATGCACAAGCACAAGATTAAGGCTTCAGAAGCCTTTTCTTTCTCCCTTTACCTTCGCTACGTGGAGATTCTTAAGTGGACTGGCCGGGCAAGTCATCTAGTTCAGTAAGAAACATGGTTTAAGCAGATAACCAAATTAGGGTCTGCTGATTGATCATTGAGCCTATAAGCAGGTAAGATGGTCGTGATCCATTGTTTATCTGGTTAAATTTGTAGCTCAATAACCGAACTTTCCTGGAGTTTATTATGGTTCCTTGATCAGTCACTGAGGTTTGTACAAATAGAATACGAAGAGTAAAGACACTTACACAAACATGTCTTCAGTCAGACGTTGCCTTCTGAGTTCTGAGTTTTGAAGCCACCCGATCTCAGCAACCTTGTTGCATTGTGCAAGAGTATGCCTACACCTGTGGATTCTGTGCAACATTCACTGGCCGCCCCAGGTGTCCAAGCAGAGGCAGCCCACAGTCCTATACAGGCGCTCAGAGTTGCCGCTGTTCATTAGTTCATGGTAACCCCCCACCCAAGCTCAGTTCACTGTTTCAGAATTCAGATGCTCCTGTTCATCACAGCTGTTCTTGTTTACATGGGGCCAGGCGAGCCACCTGAAAGCGTCCATTGGACCATCCCATGGGGCATGTGATCATGAACACCAGATGCGTTGCACTTGCATGGAGCCAAAACTGCTTGTTAGTTCGAGTAGATGAGATGGCTGCCATGAGATGAGACCACCGAGCTTGAGAAGAGAAGATGAACTTCACCACTCCTCTGCTCAGTGTTTTAAGTGCGGCACCATGCTGCTACTCAGGCTCAGCGGCAACTTGCAGGCTCGCGGCATCTCTGTCCTCTGTACCGGAGTACTTTTGATATGTACGAAGATCCTTCGAACAGGAAAATACCAGTTGCCATGTCCAGTTTGGCATGGCGTCTTTGTTTTAACTCATTTAATCGGCTTAAAATAGATGCCATGATAGTGGATGCTGAATTTGTGCCATCTAACCATTCTAGTGCAAAGTTTAGTACTAATCTAGAAAAGTATCATGCTTTTCTTTTACTGCAAAAAAGGACCATCATTTTAATGAAACAGGGCAGCTAATGAGCGTATAAAGATGGTTAAGGTAAAACCGTCAGACGGTTAAAGACCAACTGTTTCCACAAAATATGGGGAAACCAGGAAGGCGACAGCTCTGCAACTCGGTGCTCAAAATTAGTAGAGCCTATCACCCCTGCAACTGCAGCGAATCGCTTCCAGCTTCTCTGACGCCGTTTCCTTCGCCTCCCTCCTCTCGGCCAACCGTCCTTCTCTCCCCTCTTCCACCTCCTCGCAAAACCAGCTCACCATAAATATCAGAGGAACCACACTGACACACAACACAGAGAGCGAGCGAGCGAGAGAGAGAGAGAGAGAGAGAGAGAGCTTTCCTTCGGGCGCCCACAGACGGGCCGCCTTTCCTTCCTGAAGGAGGCGTATCGTCGCTGCCCACCGCTCCGGCCACTTCAGGTGCCTATATGAATGCCTTACTGCGTTTGATTTCGTGATGTTTTCATGAGTTTTGGGGTCAAGGCGGTTCCATCCTCACCAAAGCGTAGACGCTTTGTGGTTCTTGTTTACTTGAATTAGATAAAGTTTGAGGCTGGGTTCGTAGTTTGCAAAATTGAGCTGGGAAATACCTCTAGGCTGCAGTTTGTGTCAGAATATTATGCCTGTGGCCTGTGGGTCATCTTGCCGGAATTCGAGACATGTACTGTGATTTTTACGTGGTGGCTATTTGGCTTTTTGAATCCATGCATCGCATCAAGCTGTACTATGAGTGTTGTGCTTGGACGTAGTTCAAATTTTTGCGTCAAGTTAACAGCTAGTGTGCCTGTAGTTTGCTTGGAGCCTTGGACCATGAATTCATCCAGTAGGCATGAAAGAACATCTACATGTGCGTTTAGTCTGTTTGTATGCATTCTGTAATTCCGAGTTAAGCACTGAATTGTTCTATTCCTTTTGTGTCTTTGCTGCTGTTGTAGATTACATTTGTGTAAAGGTTGTCCCATTTCCATTTGTGTAAAGGTTGTCCCGTTTCCTCATTCCTATCTGTAGTTTTGCACCTGTCCATATCCTGGGCTCATGCATTTGTACATGTTAAATGAGTGCTTGGATCTTCAGTTGAATCTGTTTTAGTTTCCAATTATATCTATTATTTACCATGTCTAGCAATCTGCTCTTCCTTTGCACAGCTTTATGAAATAATGCACCTGTTTGATTTTTTTAACGAGATTGTTCGGTGTTTAAACTAAAATGATGGGTTTGCTTTGAAAGTTCCAGTCTGAGAATCACCAACACCATGGCTGGGACCGATAACCGCAGGGTGTTGATGAAGGATTGGATGCTTCCTTCTTCCAGCCCAAGAACACTGATGTCAAGCTTCTTGGACGAAGAATTCAGCTCTGGTCAATTCTCCAGTGTCTTCAGTGACAATGGCAGCAACAGACCACATGATGGAATCGAGAAGAGCAAAACTTTTGTTGGTTCAAGCATTGAAGAAACTGTTCAAGATACAAAAGCTCCTCTTCAGCTTGAATCAAGCATTTTTAATGCAGATAAAAGATCAACCTCACCTAGAGGTCTTGCAGAGAGGATGGCTGCCAGGGCAGGTTTTGGCGTCCTGAAAATCGACACATCTCGTGTCAGTTCTTCTGTGCCAATTCGGTCCCCTGTGACAATTCCACCTGGTGTGAGTCCAAGGGAGCTTCTTGAGTCACTAGTTTTTCTACCCAATGCCATTGTAAGTACATCTATACAATGCGTCAATGCCTATTGGCTAATTGAGATGATTGTCGCTCTTGGTGAAGTAAAAAAACAAAGAATGGAACATATAGCAGTACTTTATTTTTTAGATAAACTTAGATCAATGCATCTTTGGACTATTTTCTAATCTTGAGGGTATTATTTCTGTTTTGACATTTGAAATTCTTAATGAAAAAGTGAAGTTTTAGAAGAGAATAAAATAGAGAAGATGGTCCTCTCTTTCCTAATTTCTATTTGTGATGTGTTTATGATCTCTGCAGGTGCAACCTTCTCCTACAACGGGCAAGTTGCCATTTCTGATGCCTAATAACTTTAAATCAATGATGTCCTCGGTCCCCGAGAAGGCTGAAGAACACTCCCATGATGATCTTGCATTTTCCTTCCAGCCTATGTTGAGTTCTAAGCTCCCAAGTTTTTCAACTGCGGGCAAGGTATTTTTTTGCTGAAACTACATTCTGACATTGCCGTTTCTTACTATTGCATTTTCTTTGTCTTGTAAGAAATTTGACAAACACAAACACGTCTATCAATTCATAACACATTGGCCTGACAAAGTCTGCATTTTCAGATTTTAAGTGATCTTCAGAAGAACCAGTCCTTAACAAATCATTGTCAGCAGGAGTTAAGTCTTCAGGCTAACACAGCTGAAACCAAGGATGAAGCTGAGGAAAATCTTGTTAAACCTAGCACATGTGACTCCATGTTAGATAACGATCATCCTTCCCCTACTGATGAACAAGAAGAGAGTAAGGAAAACCATAACAGAGAAGATTCTTCTGTTGCACTTATCACACCTACTAAGGATGGATATAACTGGAGAAAATATGGGCAAAAGCTAGTGAAGAATAGTGAGTACCCAAGGAGCTATTACAGATGCACTCACCCAAATTGCCCTGTCAAGAAAAAGGTTGAGCGTTCTCAAGAGGGTCATATAACGGAGATAGTCTACGAAGGTTCTCACAATCACCCTTCACCGCCTCCTAACCGCCAGCCAAGTGCCCCATTGTCATACGTCAATGAGTTGCAAGCTGATGGCTCTGAGAATTGTGGTTCCAAGCCTGGCCATAACACAGAAACTTTACGGGGAATGGCTTCAAATGACAAATTCCAAGATGTCCACAGTGGAGTTCTTGAAAGAAAGTTGTCTGGTTCCCTTACCACAACAGAGATTGCTGATACATGTGTTATGGAGTCTCAGGAAGCTGTAGGTGTCTCCTCAACGCTCTCCTCCAATGAGAAAGATGACGGAGCAACACACCATACCATTCACTCAACCTATCACGGAGATGAAGATGACACTGAATCTAAAAGAAGGTTGGGTCTTGTGACCAACTATATAATATGTATCATCGTGTTAAACCAATGCTCATTTGTTCCTTTGAACTTCTTTCAGGAATATGGAGGTTTCTGTCGCTACTAACAGCACCAACAATGCCATTGACATGGCAGGTATGGCATCCAGAGCCGTCCGGGAGCCTCGAATTGTAGTGCAGACCACAAGTGAGGTTGACATCCTTGATGATGGTTATCACTGGCGCAAGTATGGGCAGAAAGTTGTCAAAGGAAATCCAAACCCAAGGTCAGCTTTGTAGTGCCTTTCAAATGTCTTCCATAGTTGATTAGGAAACCAATTGGAAATTTGGAATCTTAACGTTTCAAAGAAGGAAAAAACTACATTTAAAAGATGGAGATGTTAGCTTTCAATAGTCCAACATTAACAAAAACAACACACCCTTCTATATGTCTGCAGGAGCTACTACAAATGCACTTACGCAGGCTGCTCGGTGCGCAAGCATGTGGAGAGAGCCTCAAATGATCTCAAGTCTGTGATCACAACGTATGAGGGAAAGCATAACCATGGAGTCCCAGCTGCTAGAAACGGCAGTGGGCATCCGGACTCTGGTTCCAGTGTTGCGCCACAGGCTAGCAACCTTAAACATAGGCCAGAACTGGCACAACCCAGCATCCCCCAGATGAGCGCTGCTGCAGCCTACAGCTCACGTTGTCTCCCACCACAACTGACCACAGCCTCCTTTGGAATGCTCCCACCTGGCATTGCAATACCAGTGCCATCTTTACGGACCTTCACGCCAGCACCGTTACCAGGCCATCCACCAACAATGCAGGGTTGCACAGGGCTTGCCGTGTCAAGAGGTGAGGTGAAGGTGAACCCCGAGGAGCAACCAAGATTGCAGGTGGCAAACGGGGCTGCCATGGCAGCTTACCATCAGTTCATGGGCAGGTTGCCTCAGGGTCCTCAGATGTAAATAGTAGGCACAAAGATAAGATGTTGTGTTTCTGTGCTTGTGTTGTGTACATGAACAATTCAATGTTCTGTAGTTTTTTTTTTAAGCGACCGACAGTTAAGTACTGTCCGGCATATATTGATATAGAAGATATTCAATGTTCTGTAGTTTCTTCTATTGTAGTTCCTTTGTTTATTTTCAGCCTACAGATGATTCAGATAATAATAGTAAGCAACTAAGCATGAAGAGGAAAAGGGGGGAAGAGGCAGCAGAACTGGTTTTGCTGTTATGTTAATCGAATTATTCAGACTAGGTCCTGCTGTAGCAAGCAGCTTCCATATCTATTTTTTTTCCTTTTTTTTTTGGGTGCTGTTGTAGCTGTTCAAAGACTGAGGTCATCACATAATCTGACCGGTAATTTTCTGGCTGTTTTTTTCTTTGTTTTCAATAAAAGACCGTTATGTGATCTTCCTTTTCATGTCTTAACCCTGAGCTTGTTTATCAGTATACTCGAGCACTCGACACATCGTTTCGGTTATCTTATCTGAGTACATTTCATTGTCATCTTATTATACTGCCAGATATTCAGGATATGCATTTAATTGTTTTCATTTCCCAGCAAACAGACATGTCAATTTGACTGCTCTGCCAGCATTCGGGATTCGGCTCATAAGTAAACAATAGCCAATTCACCATCATCCAAGACTGTTAACAGAAGAAGGAAATTACCTTGAAGGCTTGAACAGCTCTTAGAGTTTCCTCTCGCAAGCAAGTGACAAAGCCAGCTTCAGCAATCAGCATCGATCAGTTCACTTCCATCAAAACTGATGATGCCACACCGTCTCTAGAGAAGGAAGATCAAATTACGCGAACTAGTCAAAGTTAAACGTGGAAGTGGATTTGAGTCGCATCTTGGTTTGCTGACAAAACTGTTAGCTTCCGCCCGGATTCCACTCAGCGGCGGTGGTTCCGGGTAAGCACCATGATTTGAATCCGAATAGGAATAGTGCCGCGGCCGCCAAGCCTAGGACTAGGATGGAACTCGGACGATGCTTGAGCGCCACGCGACCCACAGGCTATATTCCCGGCGCGCATCCATTGATCGCAGTCCCATCCTCCGATTCCCCATCTGTTCCACCATCGATCGCTGCCATAGCCTCACCGAACCATCCCTCGTGTGTCCCCGATCTCTGCCGGATCGCCGCGTGCCTACCATCGTGTTCCCGAGCTCTGCCGGATCGTCGCGCGCGATGGCGATGGTGTTTCCCTCCTCGGCTCCCAGATCGGCAGCCACTGTCGAATTCACTTCGTTCGCTCAGCCTTTCCTGTCGCGCCGCATCCCCGGACTACACGCCATCCACCCCAGAGTATACGTCCTTGAGTCCACCATGGTCGGTGTTCTGCCTCGCCGGACTACACGCCTCACACGCCGGAGTACACGCCTGTAAGTCCTTCACACCAAGTACTACACCCCAGCATGCCGACTCCATCCCCGACAGTGTCCTTCGCGCACGTCCTCCAGCGCCCCGCCGCCAGCACATCCGGACCAGCTGAGTGCGCGGCGTCATCGTGCCTTATGCTTGCATGGAGATTGGAGAACATCACTACCGTTCCATCTTCTATGTATGTATGCCACCAAAAGTTGTGTGATTTTTGCCTTAATTTGATAATGTTGTCCTAAAGTTGGTGATTCTGCCTTCATTTTGCCAAATGTTCTAGCAAACGATGGACGAATAGTCAGCTTGAAGCGTGTATCCCCACCAACGCCATGACAAGCCTGCCATCTGTGCCCATAGTGAACGGACCCGGCGGAGCAGTACATTGGCGAATAACATATTAAACCTGACTGTCCGACCATCCAAGAAAGGTGAGATCTTAGCCATGAAACGGCTAGGGTTTCTAGGTGCCGAAGCCGACAAAAGCAACAACGAAGATGCTCGGTGGGAGTTTGATCGGTTCTTTACGGACATTGTGGATGTCAAGAACCTCCCGGCCTTGAGGGACCTTCTCTCGGCGGCCAGGGGATTATCCGATAATGAGCTGCTATCAGCAGCAAGGCAGGCCGGCGTGATCGGCGCCAGAGAGCTATAGGCACGTAGCTTGTCCTCTCCCTAGCCGCCTCTTTTGTTGTTTTAGATTAATCTTTGGTTGTTGTTTTTCTTAAGAGAGAGTTCTTGCATTAGTTCTCTTGTAAACCGTGTGTGTGCCCGGTAAAAGGCCCGCGTGTAACCTTTATGTGTTACTTTCTTCTTAATATAAAGATACACAGCTCTCCCCGCGTTCTCGAAAAAAAATCTTGAAGCGTGTATCGTGTTAGTGCTCGTTTGAAGCATCGTGCCGTGTCGTTTAGACTCCTTTTCCTTTGAAGAGATGCGGCATGCAAGAAAGGAGAATGGCTCGTAATCATCTTTTTGTTTTTCTTCTCATAATACTCTTCTTTTGATAATATGCCATTTTGGTTAACCTCTTCTATGTTCTTGAAAGGTATTACCAATTTCAATGCCACTTTCTTGTATTCAATGGCTCTGTTCCTATTACTTTAGACACCAAAAGCCCCGACCCGACGACATAGAGACACCAAAAGGTCTAACCCAAACCCAAAGTTAGCCCGTCTTCTAAACCCTTACAAAACCTTACTCTTCTTTACCACTCCCTTCGCCTCCATGCAATACCGCACCAAGCGGTTGCTCTTCCTCACTCGCCTCCGCCAGTCGCCACAAAACCTTTGCCACCACTACTACGCCTCTGTGTCCTATTTGATCCAAGCACAACCAGCCATGTTGATCTTTGATAGCTGTTGTGGCAAGTACTACGATGATTGTTGTTATGCGTCACCCTCGGCCATTGCAACCATTATCTATTCAACTGCATGGTCGATGTCCTCTGCCATCGTCCTTCTCGCCTCCATCACCATCCACGACGTCTATTCGACATCTCTTGCGCGACATCCCTCAGGATGTCGCATTTCATTTCCTCACTTGCTCCCTTACTTTTAACGAAGATGTTGGCAGTAGGGGGGTTAGTGCCCCCTGCACCCAATGGGAGTGTCCTAGGACAATCATCGCTTCGGCATCATTGTGTGTGTGAGAGAGAGATAGTTCTTTGTGCCGACAAGCCTGTGGAGGTCACCCACTGTCGTCGTAGCCAGTCACCATAGCCAACCATTTTGATCTTCGACCGTTGCTGCGATAACTGCTACGACAATTGCTGTTGCGTCGTCCTCAACCATCGCAATAGAGATCATCTGTTGACATGTGTCCCATGTTGTCGTCCTTCTTCCGCCATCATCATCCACCCACGACTTTGAAATCTCGCCACCATAATAGAGATGTTGGGCAGTATGGGGGCTAGTGCCCCTCCTGCACCCATCTCTTGCCACTCCAAGGTGTCCTAGGATGATCATCGCTTCGGTGCCATTGCTAGAGCCTAGAGTGCGAGTGGGATCTCCTCTGCGTCGACAATTTTGTGGAGGTCATCATCAGAAACTCGTGAGTAACGGTGGAGGCGCTAGAGAGTTCATGGAAGTCAAACTCTTAGAGTAGGATTTGATGTTGTTTGATTCAATGTGTAGTGTCACATAATCAAATTGTAGGTGTATGCTGTTTGGAAGGATTAATGTGCAATGAGTACATATTGCAAACACAAGATCACTCTAAAATAAATAAATATATGCATGATCAGTGGGAAATCTATAGATGATACCATGCAACAAGCATCAATCTTGTTACAAACCAGCAATTTACGGCCTTTCTTACCTAAAAAATCTCTAAAAATTTACAATATAGTCTTGATACATCCAGAGCTTGATCGGGCCTGGAGCTAGCAAACAATCACAAATTATTACTGGGTAAATTTACCCTAATGGTCGAAAGTGGAAAGGTGCAGAATTTGCTAATGGTGGGAATTGCTTGGTGAATTGGGTCAGGGTTAAAAGACCGAAGAAACTGGGAGGCCTCGGTGTGCTTGACTTGGAACTGTTTACATGGGCTTTGCGACTGAGGTGGCTCTTGTTCCAGTGGACTGAACCAGATCGGCCATGGGTTGGGTCCCATGTTCAATGTAGCGAATCCGACATGAGCCTGTTTTGAGAAAGTACCTATTGTGAATTGGGTGGAACGTGATGCCTCTCGGCTCTCACGGCTTCGTGTTAAGTAGTGCCAGGAAAAGCCCCTAGCGTGGCTTACAAGATCTTCACCATATCTTGTGCATGAAGTTAGCTATACTCTCAACAACTTACAACAGATTACAGCTGATAACTACACCCCTATCTATTCCTATCTTCATGCACAAGTTGGTTCAGATAATACACGTTACACAAGTTAATATATATCTTAACACCCTCCTACAATCACAACGTCGGAGACAAATTGAGATTGCGCCGAAAGAGCTCCAATTTCCATGTAGGCAGAGCTTTAGTAAAACCATCAGCAATTCGATCTCCTGAACTAACGAACCGAATATCCAAGAGCTTCTACGCTACTCGTTCCCTTACAAAATGAAAGTCAATCTCTAAGTGCTTAGTTCTAGCATGAAATACTGGATTAGTGGCTAAATATTTTGCTCCCAAGTTATCACACCATAATCGGGCAGCAATAGGATGTGATACTCGTAATTCAGTAAGAAGCTTCTGTATCCACATAACTTCTGCTGTTGCATTGGCCAAAGCTTTAAATTCTGCTTCAGTGCTAGATCGTGAGACTGTCGGTTGCTTGCGAGCACACCATGAAATCAAATTTGGTCCAAGGAATACGACAAACCCTCCTGTGGACCTTCTATCATCAGGACATCCTGCCCAGTCTACATCAGAAAATGTGCTAACCATCATAGATACAGATCGTTTAATTTCTAATCCAACCTTTAAGATCCCTTGGAGATATCGTAGTATTCTCTTGACTGCAGCCCAGTGAGTGGTGGTAGGAGAATGCAGGAACTGGCATACTTTGTTCACCGAAAAGGAGATATCAGGTCGTGTCATAGTCAAGTATTGCAAGGCTCCTACAATACTTCAATATTTTGTGGCATTATCTGCACTGAGTTTCTCACCACTATGAACAGACAATTTTTCAGAAGGTGAAAGAGGAGTGCTTACTGGTTTGCATGACTGCATACTGACTCAATCCAACAATTCAGTGGCATACCTTTCTTGACTGAGTGTCAACTTGTCTCTAGTGCGTTTCACTTCAATGCCAAGAAAGTAATGTAAGTTCCCTAAATCTTTTAGTGCAAAATCCTGTTCTAAATCTTTGAGTAAAGCATCAGTCGCTTCTTCAGATGAGCTAGCCACAATAATATCATCAACGTAAACCAACACAACAATATTGACAGGGCCTTTAATATAAATAAACAAAGAGGTATCCGCCTTTGATGAAACAAATCCAAGTTCCTGTAATCTATGACTCAATCGAGAATTCCACGCTCGTGGGGCTTGCTTGAGACCATAAAGTGCCTTATCAAGTTTGCAAACATACCTTGGTCTTTGAGTATCTTCATATCCTGGAGGTTGTCTCATATAGACCTCTTCTTCTAAAACACCATGGAGAAATGCATTCTATACATCAAGTTGACGAAGACTCCATCCACGAGATACTGCAATTGACAGCACTAATCTAATTGCCGCAGCCTTTACAACCGGACTAAAAGTCTCTTCATAATCAATGCCATATTGTTGCTTGAAACCCTTGGCAACTAACCATGCCTTATATCTATCAATTGTGCCATCAGCCTTCTTCTTAACCTTATAAACCCACTTACAATCAATGACATTTTGTCCAGGATGAGGAGGAACTAAATGCCATGTTTTGTTTTTCAAAAGTGCAGAGAACTCTTGGTCCATTGCTCCCTTCCAATGTGTATTACTCAATGCAGATTGCAAATTAGCAGGTTCAACAGTAGCAATATTGCCATAACGAACAGTGCCATCGGTAACAATTTTGGGCTTACGAATTCCACGTTGAAGGCATGTGGTTGGACGTTGAGTAGCGGTTGATGCCGGCACAGAAGATCCCGTTGGTGTGGCGGTGACCTACGCCGGCGCAGGATCCAAGACAGATCCTGCCGGCCCCCTATCTGTCGTAGCAGACGAAGCCGGAGGAGGTTGCAACGTGTCGACGGGCGGAGCCAATGCGGGAGAACCCTCGGTCGCAGCAGCGGGATCAGCCGACCGCATGATTGAAGAATCTCCAGGCGTCGGTGGAAGATAGGAGGTCGACGTACGCGGGGAAGCCGGCATAGCTGCCGACGGGGATTCGCCTGGAACCTCGGACGCGCGCAGAGAATGATCCGGCACAGGTGGCAGAGGATCATCCTGGGGAGCAGCGCACGGAGACAAGCGAGAAGGAGGCTCTGGACACTTGAATTCTGTAGCATGTTGCACCGAATTTTGCTTGGGCATAGCATCTGCGTTTGGAGCTGCACCAAAAAGGTTAGTAGCAGGAGAACCAGAAACAGATTGATCAACTGAGTATTCATCCCCACTAGGTGTTTGAAGAGACTCAGGAAGAGGTAGAATTTCAGCACGTAGACGAGCACCAGCATTAGGATGTAGGGATAAAAAAGGAAACACAGTTTCATCAAACACCACATCCCGTGAGATATATAAGCGGCCACTGGAAACATCGAGACACTTAAAGCCTTTGTGCATGAAACTATAACCAAGAAAAACACATTGCTTGGACCGAAATTCTAGTTTTCGTGAGTTATAGGGACGCAGATGTGGCCAGCAGGCACAACCAAAAGTGCGGAGACTGGAATAGTCAGGCTGCTGATTAAAGAGTTTTTCCAAGGGAGAAACACCATCATTCAGAAGAGTGGGCAAACGATTAATAAGATAAGTGGCCGTTAAAAATGCCTCGTCCCAAAACTTGAGAGGCATAGATGCATGCGCAAGTGAAGTGAGTCCAACTTCAACAATGTGGCGGTGCTTGCGTTTAGCAGATCCATTCTGCTGATGTGCATGAGGACATGACACATGATGAACAATGCCAATACGTGTAAAAAACGAGCTCAATTTTTGGTATTCACCACCCCAGTCAGTTTGCATTGCTAATATTTTCCTATCAAATTAACGTTCAACAAGATTTTTAAAATCATGAAAGCATTGAAAAACTTCAGATTTATGCTTGAGGAGATAGATCCAAGAGAATTTGCTGAAATCATCAATAAAGCTCACATAGAAATCTTTTCTCCCAACTGAAGTTGGAGCAGGACCCCATACATCAGAGAAAATAAGATCTAAAGGAGCACTAGACCGACTGGAAGGCTAGGGTAAGGGAGTTGATGGCTCTTGCCCTGTTGACACGCATTACAGACCGTGTCTTTATTGAACTCATTGACAAAGGAAACACTACCATGCCCAAGGGCTTGATGAAGGACCGCCTCAGATGGATGGCCAAGACGACTGTGCCATCGAGTCGATGAGAGCTTGTCGACTCCAAAGGCACTTTTATTCGGGGCAGCATGCAGTGGATATAGCCCTCGCTCACACCTGCCTTGCAGCAGGGTTTTCCTCGTTGCCCGATCCTTGACAAAAAAATGGTTTGGATGAAATTCGAGCAGAACATTATTATCGGATGTAAGACGATAAACTGAGACCAGGTTTTTGTTTGATTCAGGAACATAGAGGATATTGTTTAGACGTAGGTTTTTATTGGGGGTATGAACAACAGTATGACCAATTTGACTGATTTACATACCTGAGCCACTGGCGGTGTGCACCTGATCACCACCAGTGTACCTATCACGCACGGTTAGCTTCTCGAGCTCACTGGTGATGTGATCCGATGCCCCTGAATCAGCATACCAGTTGGTGTCGATGCCGTACGAGGTGGTGGCTACTGCAGCGCTCTTCTCTTTGCCGGTGAAGGTGGTGTCGAAGCGTTTGTAGCACTTGATCACGGTGTGACCGATCTTGCCACACAGTTGGCACTCCACGATGGATCTCCCAGATGAAGACCCATTGTCACCCAGACGGCCATCGCCACGACCGCGGCCGCCGCCGCCGCCACGGCCGCGGCCACGGCCATGTTGGTTGTTGCCACCACCGCAGCCTTTTGTAGCAGAGTTGACGGAGGACTGTGGAACACCATGAAGGAGTTCCTGGCGCTGCTCAATGCTAGCCATCTGAGAGATCAACTCCCCAACAGAGATCGGCTCGATGCGTGCCGCGATTGCCAAGACAAGAGGATTGAATTCAGCATCCAACCCTGCTAAGATGTAGGACACAAGATCCTCATCATCAAGTTTCTTGCCGGCCGATGCCATCTCATCAGCCAGCCCACGCATCTTGGTCACATACTCAGCAACAATCATGTTGCCTTTCTGAGTTGTGGCCAGCGCCATGCGCGTGTTAATCACACGAGCACGAGACTGGGAAGCACATATGCCTTCGATCGCCTGCCACACGCCGGCAGCAGAAGGAATGGAGACAACTTGCACGAGGATGTCTCTGGAGACCGATAGCAGCAGGTAGCTGAGAACCTGTTGCTACTGCACAACCCACTCCTCATGGAGAGGATTGGGTTCTTCAGCTTCAACGTCGCCCTTGTCGCCCTTCTTGGTTACCTTGATGGTGGCCGGCGGCACCCTGGTTGCGCTGCTCAGGAAGCCAGCCATCCGCGCACCCCTCAATGCAGCAAGAATCTGAGCCTTCCACGGCGGATAGTTGGCCCGAGAGAGCTTCTCAGGGACGGACTGGCTCAGGGACGGAAGCGTGGACATGGTCGAGGAGTTGGAGGACGACATAGTTGAGAACTCGGAGGAGACGGGCTCTGATTACCATGTGAATTGGGTGGAACGTGATGCCTCTCGGCTCTCACGGCTTCGTGTTAAGTAGTGCTAGGAAAAGCCCCTAGCGTGGCTTACAAGATCTTCACCATATCTTGTGCATGAAGTTAGCTATACTCTCAACAACTTACAACATATTACAACTGATAACTACACCCCTATCTATTCCTATCTTCATGCACAAGTTGGTTCAGATAATACACGTTACACAAGTTAATATCTATCTTAACACCTATGTCACATTCTGAAATGGGGAACAGGCAAAGTTTTGGGAGTCAGCTTGGCTCGATGGTCAGGCTCCAATGGACATAGCACCTAATCTGTTCAGAGTGGCGTGGAGGAAGAACATTTTCAGTATGTGATGCCCTGTAGGATGCCAATTGGACTAGGGACTATGGAGAATGAATACAATGGAACAGATGGCTAAAATAGTTCAGCTTGGCTACCGGATTCATGCAGTGCAATTGGAGGATCGGCAAGATGAGATACACCAGCGATGGACCGCTGATGGCAAATACATATCCAAATCAGCTTACAATGCACAACTTCTTGGGGCTTACTGCACATTTGATAGCGCCTCAATCTGGAAGGCCAACATGGAAGGCAAACACAGAATCTTTACTTGGCTGATGGTGCAATGCAAAATTTTAACTTCAGACAAACTGCTAAAGAGAAATTGGCCTTGTAACCCGGTGTGTCAATTATGCGATTAGGAACCAGAATCGGCGGACCATCTCATCATGCACCGTGTTTATGCCAAGGAGGTATGGCTCCAAATGTCGTCCCATCAAACTGGAGGTATGGCTCCAAATGTCCCATCAAACTGGAGGTGCATGTACATGGAATGTCTATGGAAGTATGGTGGAACTCCAACATGCAAGGTCGACACAAGAAATTGAAGCAGAAAATGGCATCGCTAATGATCTACACAGCGTGGAATTTATGGAAAGAAAGAAACCGGCGCATGTTTGAACGCCTGTTCGCGCTGCCGACTTGGGTGGTGTCGATGATCAAGGAAGAAATCAGGATAAGACACCAAGCATGCGGGGGAGAGGATCTTCTTCATGTGTCGTAATGTTAGCAGTGTTTATTGTTCATCGTGTGTTGAGTTTTTTTTTTTGCGAATCACTCATCGTGTGTTGAGTTTATCCTTTATTATGTAATACAAACTATGTAAGACCCGGCTTGCTTCCTCTTCTTACATGACATGGCAGTGCTCCTAGCAATATTTCAAAAAAAAATTACCCTATTAGCACCTGTTTTTTCGTCGATGAACAACTCAAATATTTTGTATCCTAGCATAATGTAGTATTAGACTTTCCTAAACTATAAAAATAAGAAAGAGGTGTTTTACGGTGCTTGGCAGGTACCAGGAGGTACCAAGCGGTACTATTTTTTTAATTAATTGTAGCCGTGTATTTGATAATTATTTATCTTTAGAAAACAAAAGAAAAGGGTAATATGGTAACTCCATATCTCACTGTTGTTTCTCTCCTACTGACGCGAGACCCGTCGTTTCCTTCGGATCGAGGACCTCCGCGCCGCGACTTCATGCCGCCGCCGCCGCCTCCCTCTCCTCCCACCCCACTGTCGTCGTGGCCTCCTCGCCGGTCGTCCCCGCCGAAGCTCGTCACCGTGGCCTCCTCGTTCTCTCCCACCGGTCGCCCCCGCCGCAGCTCATCGTTGTGGCCTCCTCGCCGGTCTCCGTTGCCGCAGCTCGTCGCCGTGGGCCGTGGCATCACCGACGGTCGCCCCGCCAGTACAGGTGCCCCTATTAATTTCATTCCCATTGAACTTTTGTGTCCGCCGGATTGACCCTGATGGTCTATCTTCACGCTTTTCTTCCTTCTCCGATTCGAATTTCCAGGACGACGATGACCCTGTGAATGATTCAACTCACTGCAGCTGATCTTCTCTGATGGTCCCAACTCTCCTGATGCTAGTTGGATACTTGTATCGAACACCTACAATTTGTCCTAAGTAAAACAGTAAGAGTTTCCTCGATCCTTTAATTTCATATATGACCAATGTTTCTCGGCTTGCATGCATGATGCCCTGATATAGTGCTAGACTGTCGCCACTCAATTTCACAATGTCAATGGTTGATTAGCCAGTGCATCACCTAGGTTCTTCTCTTCACATGTTGTCGCTTTCGGCGAGTAATCTGAAATGAAAGCTTAGCACAGCAGGAGTCTATAATTCCGTTCTTGGACCAGTAACCAGATGAATCCGAGATTGAAGTTTATATCATGTGAAATTTTGTCTTAGAAAACCAATAATTGGTAGATCACTAGTCCGAGCCAACTTGCCATGATGTTTTGAATCATACAAGCATCCCATATCGGTATGTGATGCTCAGTTTACATTCATTTACTTCTCTAGCCTACAAAATATGCTTATTACACTTGATACAATTCATTCAATTCCGTAGATGGAAGAATACTTGGCTAAGAATCCACAGGAAAATGAAAACAGCGTGGTGAACAGTGATGATGCCAAAGAGATAGTCAATCCATATGTTGGCAAGCAATCCATAAACACAAGCGGCCCAATCAATTGCTAAGCGTGTGACGACCCTAAAAAGAAGAACCACTAAACCAGGGCCACAAAAGCGCAGCCCTTACAAACATCTTTGAGACTTGTCCTTTGATTTCTTTGTTAAGTAATTACCACTGTAAAGGTGGTTATTATCCTTTTTTAAATAGGCTTCCTATATTGCTTTTGATTTCCCCCCTATGTATTCCATGATAAATGTTTCAGGAAAGGTCACAATATCCTCAGGTTCAATGCCAGTACATTTAGTGAATGGTTCCAGTGTTGTAATCACATGATATTACCTTCCTTTGCCAGAAATTAAAGGGAATGGTTCTAGTGTTGTAATCAGTCAAACGAGTTTGAGGCAACGTTCTATACTTTCTAACAAAAGCATTAGACTGTAAATGACTCATGTGATCTTCGTGGTCTTCTAATGGTGCTGGGCTAGGTGTTTGGACCATTACATCAACATCTCTCTCAATCAGCAGAGAATAGGCATGCCTCCTGGTCTTTAGTCTGTCAATGATGCGGCTCTCCACCTCTCTAGACATAGTTTTCCCACGTTCAGGCTGCAAACCATGAGGTTCGCCAGAGTCTCAGCATCCTTGGCGTCCTGAACAGTTTATCAGAACATGAGTTCAGGCTGCACACCATGAGTTCCCAGGTTCAGGCTGCACACCATGAGGTCTGAGGATTCGGTTTCAGAAGCACAACATTTAGGGTGAGTTTAGTTTAGAGAAAAAAACACTGTAGATCCCAAAATCACTGTAGATCATGCTGGAAAACGTGTTATGTGAGCGGGAGGGATGGGATGAATAGGGAAAAGTGATGAATAGTATTTTTTTTTGAAAAACACTCACCCTTAGCAGTTTCGTTTCAGAAGTACTTGTTGACAGGCAAAAAAGCAATCGAGTGGCGGAATAACACATGCATGATTTCGGCCAGAACAAGGCATCATCATCAGATAACAAAAGGGGCAAAAGCTGAAGCCGCTATCGTTTCCATTTCTTGCGACCTCAGCATCTTGGGTGTGAAGCACGCGGCGGCGCAACACCGGTAGAGGATGTTGTCCCTTGTACCTCGGGTGGCGGCGGGCACAGTTGCACAGAGGATGCCCCTCCACCGCAGGCATGCCCGCCGACGCCGCTTCCTGCTCTTGCGAGTCCACGCCGCCGCCGCCTCCGGTCGATAGCGCGCCCCGACCACCTTCCTCCCGCAGACCGCCGGACAGGCCTACAACCACCAGGCACAAATCTCAATTTGCCGCTGGTGGGGGCTCGATTTGCCGCCGTCCTCGATTCGACGTCGCCGAGCTCGATTTGCCGCGATGAGGAACGATTTGGGGGCACTTGTTTGAAGCCGTGGGGAGGGAAGCGCGAGCAGAACGAAATGGCTCCGGCGAGCAGAGAGGAGGCGCCGACGAGCAGAGAGGAGACGCCGGCGAGCAGACAGGAGGTGAATGGTGCTGTCGCAGATAGGATTCCGCGGCGTATAGGAATGGCGAGCAGCCGACTAGCCGAGGACAAAGAATCGGTCGTCTCAGCTCTCGTACTAGTATCTTATCCATCCATATAATACTTTCTTTTCTAAAATTACCCATGTACCCTTTTTATTTATACAAACTATTATTTTTAGTTGGTACCTCCTCGTACTTTACCTTCGGGTACCTCTTGGTACCTTCCACCTTAACACCATCGGATCTTTGTTAGTTGGTACCTCCTGGTACTTTACCTCCGGGTACCTCTTGGTACCTCCCACCTTAACACTATCGGATCTATGGGAATGGATGGTTCTCATTTTTTTCAAGCATGGTAAAACTCCTCAGAAAGATAATTATGAAAATTCTTGACATGTCTTAACATAAACATGATGAGTTTTTAAGTCATCGTATCACATTTGAAATTACAACTTGTAGTGTACATATAGAAAACATATCATTAGATGGTAGATTAGATCAAGTGGAGGCATTGTAAAATGAGGAAAACTTATTAGCAGATAAAGTAAACAAACTAGAACATTTAAGATAGCAAACTTAGCGCAGTAGCTCAATTATTTTTTTTTCTCAGCGTGAGTATTTGCTACTGTTTGAGATCACACATGAACATGACATCCAAGAATGATGAACTTCCCTTGGGCCTCCTTTTGCAAACAACAGCACTCATTTGTTTTTCCCCCATGAAGGGAATATTTGCTTTTAATTATTCCTTAAACAAACAATGTGCCATGAGATTTGCAACACTTCCTTTGGGCAGAAATATAGAAGTTTCATTAGGATATCGAAATCATTCTCGGTATAGATATTGATAAATTTGTTAATACTAACTTGCTGCTTTCACTTTATGTAGACATTGGTGATCAACGGCAATGAAAAATTGAGGTGCGGGGCCCGAGGCAAACGCAAGCCAACGAGCCAGCAGTCGCGGCGAGTGGCCGTGAGACTGGAGGAGAGTGAATCAACAATCGGCAACCGTGCAACATGCAGATCTCAGGCAAGGGCAGCCTTTGAAACCACCGTGCAAAAGCAGAAAAAGCTCCGGCCGTTGCGATCAGAAGCAGAAGAGCCCTCTTCACCTCCTCCCATGCTGTTTCCACTTCTCTCCCATGGCTTTACCCTTCAAATTCAATTCGGGAGGAATTTCGAAATTTGATTCGTCGATGGCACGCACATCCACACAAATGCCACCAAAAGAACAGAAGAAAATGTGAAGCTAGGCTCCAACGAAAACAATCATAAGTTCTAACTCAACCATTTATAATTCTTTTTAAAATAACAGTTCTAATACTTCTCAACCGAACCAAGTGGTCCAAGTCAATCCCTGCAGACTCTAATTGGTGATTGGTTCTAGTTCACCAGTTCAAACACGGACCCACATGGATCATCACACACAAGTGACCACTGAACGAGAAACGGGTTTGCATCTCATATTCTAGCTAGGTCTATCAGGCCACGATCCATGAAAAACCTCTCGAGCTAACTCACATGTACACCAAAAATACCATAAAAGCATGAAACGCTAAGAGCATAGTCATACCAAGGCATTGTGGTTAAGCCACTGAATCAAGCACGATTCAAATCACGCCCTCCTAGCAAAGCAGGAATGGATCATACCATATGGCTAAGCAAACACAAACAGGGCTGCAAGCCTGCAACAGCATGCCATCCAACGAACAGAATCCAATAGTACACAAAAAACATGGAAGCATAACAGAGCAAATGCAAGGAGCAATTTAGTCACCCATGACTAGGCCTGCTAATTGGGCCGTACACCGGACTGTAACCAAACCAAACCATACATGTCTTCTACTTTGCTCCAGCCCACCCCACCCCGTTTCTCATCAGTTTAAAGTAACACCAAACCAACTTAAATAATATTTTAAACCCAAATGCATCCAACTCGTTTCTGAAATCAGTGTTGCAAACCGTTAAGAACCCATTAAGAACCCATTCCCCCCTTACAGTTACTAGCCAATCCACGGCATTCACTTTGTCATTCTCTCCACAGAGTTTCAGAAACAACTGGCAAAAATAACTTTAGACTTGACGCAAGGAAACTACTCGACGACGACGCTGATCTGGCCCTTGTCCAGCATATCGTAGAAGGAAATGGAGAGAGTCTGCTCGTTCCAGTGGTGCATCTTCCACATGCCAAATGCCTGAAAGAAATGGAGGGATTAAAAATGATTCGATATGTAAAAAGCAAGAGTGGCTCAAAATGTTAATGTAACAAGGTAAAAAATGGAACATTAAAATGTGAAACTAAGAATTAATAAAGAATACCTTCAAAGACACCATTGTCTGCTGTTCTATGGAGACCTTGATGCTATTCTAAATATAGAGCTCAAATCGTTGTCACCTGAAATTAATAATAAGATGCTCAATCTATCATGTACATCTAAGATGAATACCATGTTTTGCTGTGATACCATTCACTGCTGCGATTTGATTGAAAGCTTGAATTCGTGAGGGTGAAGAGTCAATATGCTTCAAAAGCTCCCGAATCTTCTTTACCCCCTCATGAATAATTCTCATTCCATCCTGGACCAGAATATTCAAAATGTGTGCACAACATCTGACATGTAAATGTGCACCCTCAAATATCAAGTCGTACTTGTGAGCATCCACCAACAGGTCACATGCATTATTGCTGTTACTAGCATTGTCAACTGTTAGAGTAAACAACTTGTTTCGTATACCCCATTCTGTTAGGGAACTCACAAGTGCTTCTTCAATAGCAAAGCCTGTGTGTGGGTATTTAACCTCCTTGAAACTGATTATCTTCTTCTTTAACTTGAAGTCAGGAGTGATGTAATGAGCAGTCACTACCATGTAGCCTAAGTTTTGGATTGAGGTCCACATATCTGTTGTCAGGCATACTTTAGAGTAGGTTCTGAAGTTCGATATAAAGATCTCGCTGCATTGCCTGATACTTCTTTAGACAATCATTGCGAATAGTTTGACGCCCAACACAGGTGAGACTTGGCTGCATGGTATGAATCCATGGCTCAAAATGTGGATCCTCAAACTTGTTAAACGGGATTTCGGCATGTATGATAAACTCAATCATACGCTCACGACAAAGCTGCTTGTCAAAAACAAAGTTCTCTACAGGTTTCCTTAATATTGCAATAAATCTATTCCTGTCATCTTCCCCAATTGCAGGACAATAATCAGATATGTGAGTTCTAAGGCTACTAGTTCCAGACTTAGTGCTTAAATGGAGCCCACAGTACTTGCACACAGCTTTAAAGCCACTGTCACCTTGCACTAGATTCTGCTCAAAATGTTCCCAAACCTTGGACCTTTTAGCACGTGTTTGGGTTGAACGAGAATCATCGGAGCTCTCTGATGTGTTTGTGGACATGGTGACTCAACAAGCTAGATTAAAACAATAAACAATTTAGTCCCCGTGATAGAAAAAAATGGATTCTGCATACAAGATTAGGATTGGAGAATAAAAGATTAAACCTTTGCTTGCTAGATCCCTGGTTCCATGATACAAAAGATCGGAGCACAAAAGATTGACCACAGCTGCCTGCTCGCTCGCAGCTGCCTGCTCGCTCGGCTCCGACAGACTCGCCCAACCCGCTCAAACCCTAGCAACAGGGCAGGGGATGAACGAAGGAATAGAAGGGGTAAAGAAAGAGGGGATAGAGATGGGAGCGCACCTGGATGCTGGCGTGGTCGGGCTCGAGATGGCTGAGCTTCTTGGGGTGATCATCGGCCTCCAAGACAGCCGCGGCGCGGAGACGAGGTGGCGGCGCGGAGACGAGCTGGCAGCTGGCGGGCGGGGTGGCCGCCTGGCGGGCGAGGCGGAGATGCTCCCCATGCGCCAGGCGAGGCGAGGTGACGAGCGAGGCGGAGACGAGGTGGCGGCGGAACTGTGGAAGGACGGACGGGGGTGGAACAACGGAACGAAGGCGGAACTCTACGAGATGGACAGCGGAGCAGAGTGGCTTCAGCGGCTCAGCCTGAGCCTGCTGGGCTTGCAACCCAATACAACCCGTGGGGGGAAACTGTTAACAACCCAACAAGACAAACTTGTTTCAAGGCCTAACCAACTCTTTATAATTGTCAGCCCAATCCACACCAGTCCATTACGTTTTCAATCCATCACCTACCAAACCCAAGCAGCCTAGGATAAAAACCAATCCATTAAAACCATTTGACCCCAACCCAATTAGCAGGCCTACCCATGACAGTCTGCAGCTGCATAACATTACGGTTTCAAGGCACTAAAATCAAGCATAATCCAGGTCACACCATGATGATTGAACAGTTCCACCACCAGACAAGAAGGCTCGATCACATCATACAGCATGGTAACATAGATAGAAAGTGTTTCAACGGTATGCCATTGCCCATCAGATGAACAGAAACCATCTTGCCTGACCATCTCCTAAAACATGCCACCAGCAAGCGCATACCATATAGCACCCAAAAGATGTTATCTTATTAGCTTGATTTCAGTGCTGCTAAACCTGGATAACAAGGAAGAATAAACATAACAAAGTTATGTTAGCACACTGCATGCATGAAGTGGGCGTGTAGATATGTTGAGCAACTGAAATCAAGCATTGTGTGGGGAGATGGTTTACCTAGTAGTGAATTAGACAGCTGCAAACCCTTGCTCCTCGATTAGTTCATCCGAGGAAGCATGATCATGTTACTGGACATCCTGGATCTACCAACCAAGTCGTAATCCCCGGGCATTAGTTGGGATGGTGGTGCTTCAGTTGGTTCAATAGGGCCGATGCCACCTGACCAATTGTCCAGCCCTTAAAAGGAAAGGAAGTTCATTTAACACTTGTCAGAAGAAGACGAGACATTACATTAATGATTAATCTGGATTCTTCTCAAATTTCAATAGCATAATTAATTGCTCTTTGTGGAATATACTATCTGCTATTCTGCTAGCAATAGGTAACAAGATCAAAGCAAACATTTGGAGGAAGATGCCATGGCTGTCCAATTATAAGCAGGGTGCTGAGCGATATAGTAAGAGAATTAAACATTACAATGCCCACGTAACATTCAGTGTGAGGACACATTTTACAAATGACAAGTGATATCAAGTTCTCAAATTCTGATCAAGGAACTAGTCTCGAATTGAGATAAAACATGTGTATGAACAAGTATTGGCTACCTAACTCTGAACCAACGGAAACATAGACGGTTTATTCATGTTTGAAGCACACAACCAAAATGCGTGTATCCAATGGATACCTCTGAACTAGTTTACAGCATAAACAGTGGAAAATCTGGAATTTTGAAACAAAATGTGCGAGACCAACATATATACTCCAACCATAGGTGGTGGCATACAGTGCAATAAAATCAAAACATAATTGGTAAGATCAACATGTGCATCACCACCATATTAGCATAGAGAACATGAACTTGAGAATATGAAATACGGTTGTGCAGACCTTTACATCTACAGCTAGGGATTGGAGCATCGATCACACCATGAACAAGATTACTAAAGCAGTGCTATATATGTAGTAGAGTACGGATGTTTAGAGGCAGTGCTATATAAAGGACGCCTATTTAGAGGCAGTCAGATTAATATCAACACAAACGCTAACACATTTCAGCATCACCAGTGGAAAATCTGAACCAGCAGAGGCAGGAGGTACCGATACGTACCAGAGGAGACGGATCGCGGCAGCTCCCAAGCGCGGATGAATCGATTGGCGATGGGGAAGTTGCGGGGAGGCGCCACCAGGTGGTAGCGGTCGCACTCGACAACCTTGCGGGCACGCACGTCGACGGCGAAGAGCTGATCCTTCATGAAGAAGTAGACGACGGCGGGGTTGTGGGGTGGATGAGCGCGACAACAGGGGTCTTGTTGGGGAGGCCAGTAGCCTTGTAGGATTCGTCGGCCCAGATGTCGGCCAAGGTGGCCTCGTGCTCCACCGTCCACTTCCTGGCGTCTGGGTCCGGCAGGGTCCAGACCGTGACCTTGTTGGGGGCGCCGCCGCGGCGGTAGGTGTCGACGAACCGCAGCTTCCCGGCGCTGACCCCGACGTAGCGGAACATGTCGAGCACCCCAGGGGCCTCCCTGTACTCGAGCGGCCGGGGGAGCGGGATGAAGCCGAGCGTGGGGTCGTCGGCGAAGGGGTCGGCGGTGACGATGCCCCAAGAGTAGTCGACCCACCAGAGCCTGCCGTGGTGCGCCAGCGTGCAGATCGGCGACAGCGGGCGCGGCGGCAGCGGGTAGCGCACGCTCTTATCGACCCACTCGCCGACGTCGGAGGAGTAGCAGCGGATGGTCGCCTCGTCGCTGCCGAAGACGGGCATGAGTTCGGCGACCATGTAGACTCCGGAGCGGACGAGGAGCCCGAGGAGGTCCTGGTAGTTGATGCGCTCCTGCGGCTTGGGGTCCGGGAGGCGGTACTCGGATCCCGTGGTGGCGTCGAGGACGAAGAAGCGGTCGTCGGTGTCCCGCCACGTGAGAGACTGGAGGTCAGGGCGGTCGATGTCGACGCGGGTGAGCGGGGTGGCGAGGATGGAGGAGAGGAGGAGGAGGCCCGAGCTGTCGGCGGCGAGGACGAACGGGAAGTTCTTCGGCGTGGGGCGGTCCGGGAAGACGTGCGAGGAGACCGTCAGGCGCGACACGCACGGCGGCGAGGTGAGCGCCACGGACAGGTGGGCGGTCTCGTCGTCGCCGCCGCCGCCGCACTGGCCATGGTCGACGACGCGCGCGATGCTGCCGAGGATGACCCACGACGACCTCGGCGGAGGGGCGGCGGGGTCTTCGGAGATGGAGGAACTCGCCGTGGACGCCATCTGCGGCGGTGTGGCGGTGGAGTCGCGTGAGGAGAAAGAGGGTTTTGGTGGTGTGGGCGACGCGAGTGGGCAAGAGGTGAGCGCCGCGGCGGCGCAGTGAGCTTTTATGGTGCTGCCACTTTACCAGGGAGCAGCAAGGCGAAGGGAATCGCCGAAAAGTTTTGGCCCCATTTTTCTTCTTAAAACTACTGATCTAATCCACTTCACGAGGGATTGTCATCGCTTGTAATAGTTGAGTTTGAAGTTATCCCAAAACGAGTTGCATTTTAAGGCCTTGTTTAGTTCCAAGAGTTGGTGACAAGTTGGTGATAGTTGGTGGTAAGTTGGTGTTTTCTGTGAGAGGACACGGTTTTCAATGTGCCTAAGTTGGTGGAAAGTTGTGGAACTAAACAAGGCCTAAGTTCAAATTGTGTCGGATGACATACTCCGTACTCCTATGGCAATATTCTAAATCATAAAACATCTATGTATTTTTCTGTAGCCTTTTTTTTAATATATGCTCGCGTGATATAGTATTAGAAGGTCTCAACAATTTTTAAACATAAACTGTCTTGTAAGACAAAACTGGATTTTCAAACCTTTAGAATTGTTTGGTATATAATTTTATTTATATACAGTTGTTTGAACCATTGAATTATCCTCGCAGTAACTCAATTAGCCTTTCTTTACCCTGAGCTGTTTGCTACCGGTCGAGTTGAGAAGTGAACATTTGCATCTAACCATGCCGGCCCGCTATTGCAAAAAGTTTTGGACGAAGCGCAAACGATGGCAAACGCCACGCCTTGTCAGTTGTCACCGCACTTGTGTTTAGCGGGCGCTGCCCGATGGCGCGGGGAGCCGGCGGAGAAAGGGAAATAGGGAATCAAAATGTCCTCGGTCAATAGCCTGCAGCTCAGGCGTCAGGCCAGCCCAGCCTGGGCATCACCGTGGCCGTGGCAGCCTTGAACTGAACCGATGCTGCTCCTGCGTGCCAACAAAACCAACCTCTCTTTTCAGTCCGGGAAATCCGGTGCAGCCGCGACTGCTTTTTGGCAGCTTGGCGATCAGACACGTTCCTCTGCTCCTCTTTCCACTTCTTCGACTGGTTTGATCCCCAAGAGAGATTGGGCTAATTGGGCTAAACTTCCAAATTTGTGAATTTGCGAAGGAATTTTGACCCGTTGATGACACCCTACACTGACGCCATTACCGCCAAGAGAGAAAAAACAATGCGAGGCTCCGGCCAGCAAAGACATTGGCCAAGTGAATCCCAGACTGGTAATTGATCAGCAGCGAGCAGCAAATATACTAGCGTCTCATTCTAGCTAGTTTTTGTTCTAATATGAAACAGCAAGAGTAAGGAGCAATCAGTCGCCCAGGAGCATAGTCATTACAATATAGCATAGCATTGCGGTTCAAGTCACTGAAATCAAGCATGATGATCGACTACAGTAGTGCTCACCAGAGCAAGGATCGATCATACCGTTACAGCTAAGTAAATAGAAACATAGATCAGATAGAGTTACAACAGCATGCAATCTGGTGAACCCAAAACGGGAGCTGCTAGCAGATATCTTCAACATGACAACCCCAAACACATGCCACCAGCAAAGAGCATGCTGCCTCCCAGCCAAAACATGTGAGCATACCACAACTTGATTCCAGCACTGCAAGCTAAACCTGGATCAAAGAAACATTTGGCAGAAGAAATTACATCAACACGCCTCTGAATGCATGATGTGGAGGGTAGTGCAACCGGAATCAGGTATATATGAGGAGAGATTTATTCACCCAGGGGATTAAACAGCGGCAAACCACCATTGCTTCCTCAGCTCATCCTATGAATGTCTGCCTGGTGTTGCCAACCAAGTCGTAATCCCCAGGCTTTGGCCGGGACGGTGGTGATTCAGTTGGCTCAGAGGAGCTGATGTCAGACGACCAATTCCCCGGATCTTCAACGAAAAAACAGACAACAATTGTGAGAACAATTAGCTAGTCTAGGTGCAAGAATCAAGATGCATTTGTTGTCTAATTAACTAGGATGTTACAAACCAGTAATTGAAACAAGTCAACTAGTTTCAACAACTAATATGCTAGCTGCTAGCTAGCATAATTGCACACCCAGTGGGAATATATACTAGTACCTCACAATCAGTTTTTCCAAAGAAAATGTCAGCACAATTTGTACACACCGATCATACAAAGGCATACAGTACAGTAAATTGGCAAATCATTGGTGTTAATGTCTTAATGATCATCAAGCATCGTTTTGGGATCCACTGCCCAAATATGAGAGGATTTTGAAAATTGAAATTGAACACATGAATGAGACTTTTGCTGACACGTACTGGTTGTAAGTGAGTGCAGTACATGGCTGAAATTAAGCAACACGAGTATATGAAACATCTAGAAGACTAGAACTGGCTAATGCATCGAACAAGCTCTGAAATACTGATTGCAATCTAGAACTTGCTAGTGCATCGAACAAGAGAATGAACTACGGATTGGCTAGTGTATCGACTGATTGTAGGTGAATGCACCAGCAGTTAGAGACAGAGGCATAGCACTGATCTGATCATCAGAGTATCTGATACGTACCTGAGGAGACCGATGGCGGTAGCTCCCAAGCCCGGACGAATCGGTTGGAGATGCCGTAGTCGCGGGGAGGCGCCACCAGATGGTAGCGGTCGCACTCGACGACCTTGCGGGCGGGAACGTCGACGGCGAAGAGGTGGCCCTCCAGGAAGAAGTAGACGACGGCGGGGTTGTGGGGGTGGATGAGCGCCAGCACGGGGGGTTTCTTGGGGAGGCCAGTAGCCTTGTAGGAGTCATCGGCCCAGATGTCGGCGAAGGTGGCCTCGTGCTCCAGCGTCCACTCCGTGGCGTCATGGTCGTTCAAGGTCCAGACGGTGACCTTGCTGGGGGCGCCTCCTCCACGGCGGTAGGTGTCGACGAAGCGCAGCTTGCCGGCGCTCACCCCGACGTAGCGGAACTCGTCGAGCACGCCCCACGCCTCCCCGCACTCGAGCACGCATGGGCGTGGCAACGGCACGAAGCGGAGCACGGGGGCGTCGGCGAAGGGGTCGGCGGTGATGATCCCCCACGAGTAGTCCACCCACGAGAGCCTGCCGTGGTGCGCGAGCGTGCAGATCGGCGCCAGCGGGCGCGCCGGGAGCGGGTAGCGCACGTGCTTGTCGACCCACTCGCCGACGTCGGAGGAGTAGCAGAGGAGCTGGGCCGTGTCGCTGCCGATGAGCGGGAGGAGCTCGGCGACCATGAACCCACGACCGTCGCTGCCGGGGCAGGGGAGGACGCCGACGAGCGCCTGGTGCTGGATGGTCTCCTGCGGGTCGGGGTCCGGGAGGCGGAACGCGGCGCCCGTGGTGGCGTTCAGGACGTAGTACCGCGGGTCGGTGTCCTCCCAGCAGAATCCCTGGAAGCCCGGGCGGTCGATGTCGACGCGCCGCCACGGCGTGGCGAGGATCGCCGAGAGGAGGAGGAGGCCCGAGCGGTCCGCGGCGAGGACGAACGGGAAGCTCTGCGGCGTGATGCGGGCCGGGAAGACGCGGTCGGAGATGGTCAGGCGCGACACGCGCGGCGGCGCAGTGAGCTCCAGGGACATGTCGGCGCCGCCAGCGCCGCCGCCCGGGGGGACGCGCGGGATGCTGCCGAGGATGACCCACGGCGACGTCGGGGTGGTGGTGGTAGCGGTGGCGGTGTGGCGTCGAGGGGGGAGGAAGTGGGTTTTGGTCGGGCTAGCACCAGCGATCTTCGAAGTGTAGAGCGCCACGCCGCCGGCAGCCGCTGCGGCGACGGCGGCGGCGGCAAGCCAGGCGCGGCCATCCCGGAGTCTCATCGAGACGAGGAGAAAAGGCGGTGGGCGCGGCGGCGCGGAAGGGAAAGGGAAGGGTGGGGAGGGCAGGAGCCAGGAGGCGAAGGGTGCTGCCTGCGCCTTCGTACGAGTTGGAATTCTGCTTGGGGCTTGCCGCCTTGTGGCCGGCTGTTCTGCGCCAGCAACCAGGCATAGGCAGCCGGTTCGGTGGGTCCAGCGGGCTGCGAGGCTTCACCGTTTCCGCCGGTTCACCGCCGCGTCCACGGGTGAGAGCAAAGCTACTGGTTGCGCCCATGGGCGGGCGTCTCGCGCTCCACCTCAGCACAGCTGATGAGCTGGTGGTTCCTATGGCTATTTAATGGGATGTGCAGTTCAGTTGGGATGGGCAGCCAGAGAGACAAGAAGCTAGTATAAATTAAGGGTTTTTTATATCGGTTCAAACCGTCCGGTTCCCATGGTTCCCGCTAAAACCGGATCGGACCGATAGCAAAAAGTCCCGGTTTACCGCTCCTAACCGAACCTAGCAAACCGGTCCATTCGGCTAACCGGTCGGTAGGATCGGTTTACCGATCCGGTTTTTTAAGCAAAAAAAACCGCTACGCTTGATTATTACGTACATATACCTACTGGCTTTCCCTAAAAAAACCTACTGGCTTGGGCTTAATTTTGGAAGTACAGAAGCAATCCCAACAAACAAATATGTTTTTGTTTGGAATGTACATGTGGATGAAACATATATGGAAAACACCACAAACTGAAGAAGACAAATGAAGCGCCGGGTCCTATTTAGTAACATTTTCCTCAAAGTTTTTCTAGGACTTTTAGACCCTTTCAAATCTTCCACCTTATTATTATTTATTCTAAAGAAAGCCATGGAATAGTGAATAAAAGAAAATATTGTGAATCCGAAAACAAGAAAAACCACATCAAGAACTGAAACCCACACTTTCCCTCCAATGTGTTCCTTCCCACCGTTATTCAATGGAGGTCCTTAACACATGGCACATGGGAGTATAACCTAAGAAAATACATGGGAAAGCAATTTCTTCTCTTCCAACACAACCACTGAACAAGCGATCAAAGGCCAAAGCCCAAAGCGGTTCAGGTACATTCCACATCGCAAGCCGAAAACAGCATATCACACACATAACCTCTCATATACGAATCGCCTTTTTAGCCTCTTATACATGTGTTCGATACAAGACGCATGTCATTGGCAGACTCCATGGGACTTTACACTTGCTGAGGGGGCTCGTTTCTAAGTTAAACCTAGTTTTGTTGGAATGTCACTTTATGTATCTCATATTTTCTTCGCTACAAGGTACAATCAAAACTTCAGTTCTCCGTGCTCAGTGCCCATTGACTGTTGTCTGCTGGAAATTCTCTCTCTGGTATATTGCTTTCCACCGGTCAAGCTCTTCCCTGAAAATGGATAACATCAGAAGCCTCTGCATCAGACTATTTTCTTCAGAGGTAGGAATGATGTCAGTAAATTCAGCTCCCCCTCTCTCGCAGAAGGCATTACTTACGTTCAAATGTTTGTGTAATAGGCTCTTGAGAGCTTGTGGCAAACTCTAAAGTTATATAAGCCTTTGGGCCTACTCTAACTTCTACATCTCAAGTTTCAATTTGAGTTTTGCATATGCGCAGCTAATGATAGTGATGTGATCTAGGGGCATGGCTTGAGATTGAGGAATGGCTGTAGGCTGTGGCAGTTTTCCAAGGCAAGGTCGTGCTACCGTATACAGTGATGTCAAGTATTATTGTTACTATATCGCATTAACAAAAGTAATCAGGAAAATGTCCAGATAACCCCCCCCCCTTCTCCCCCCACCCACCCCCCAAAAAACTGCTTTTAAGCATGTTCTGTATAAAAGGTGCAACATAAACCCCCAAAGTGTATAAAAAGCAACATAATTCTGGTATTTTAGTAGGGCAATGAGGTCAACCACACTATTCTGGAAGAATTTTCATCTCAGAGTACATATACTCCCACCGTTTTTAATTAAAGTGTTTTGTTTTGTCAGGATAAAGTTTTTATTTCCAATATCATATCTCCATGGACAAGAATGCCGTGCAATAGGTGTTGATAGAAGTGCATCGCTGCAGTCATGTTGGCGGCAACTGAGCTGCATGCGTTCCTGGATGGTATAGACTCATGCTTTTGCAGAAATTTGTTCTTAAGCAGTTATGCTACTCATATTAGATATAAATGTCCTCAAATAATCAGATCGGATCAGATCCCGAAGGAAGATACCATCACAGAAACAATTCAGATACTCAAAGAAGATATATAAGTGGGAAAAAGATCACCTCAAGCACCATCCTATTGCATCATAATGAAGAAGGCCAATGACCTTACGCCTCCCATCATTTCTTCGACCAGCACCCCGTTTGACCACCGGAAGTTGCTTAATTCCTTTAACTTCCATAAGCACCTTAGCAGTGCTCAGGTCTGTATCAGGAAAGCAGGTCACTAGTCCTCTTTCATTGCCATGGAACTGAAAACCTCGAGTGAGGCATGATGAGACAGGAGAAGAATTTGCCTGCAAAGTTGCCAGGTAAATGCATGTATTGCTAACTAAAAGAGTAATAACAGGTAGGGCTCAGATTGTAGACATAAAATGAGCAGTTCACATACATCCAAAGTAGATGAATTTTCCTCAGTAGAGTTTTCACTTGGTTCAAATCCTTTTCGGCGAATATCACCTAATGTTACAATTCCCTCAAGAAAATCTTCATTATCTACAACAAGAACACAACTTTGCTGCTTCTCTTGCATCAGCCTCGTTGCTTCCTTGATGCTGAATGTAGGCGTGACCTTGACATGCTGCTTTGACATTTCTTGCGATACCTGGAAAGGGGATTGTTAGTAAAAAAAAATTTGTGAGTACCACATATGTAACAATCATGTAACTTTCTAAAAACAAGCTCCACAAAAAATTATTTCAATTTTCATCACCTTCAAGTCATCGAGAAGCATCTCCTCATTGTTAATACCATAGTGGTAGGGATCAACATCAAGAATTGCGAGTTCAACATCATCCCCATCTTGCCGCCTAGAATCTGTCTCATTCCTATCAGCAGGAGGCAACAGTGAAGAATAGCCATGTCGAGGAGATGTTGCCTCAAATGTATCTTTGCTACCAGATTGATTTACAACAGAGGGGACCCATATTGCTAAACCAACAGCTCCCTGTTAATCAGCACAACAATTACACTGGACATGTTAAATTAAGTTATATGCCATATAGAAAAACAGCAAATGTATTGTATACTACCATCAGAGGAAGCAGAATCCTGTAGTCCTTGGTCAATTCAAAGAGCAGCAGCACAGATGTCAATGGGACAGAACACACTGAAGCCAGCGTAGCAGCCATTCCCACCTAAATCGAGTTGAAAGTTGTCAGTACACCGTTGGAACTAACAAACTTCCAAGTGCCTGATAATAATAGAAAACTTACTAGTGCATAAGCTTGAGGATGTGCGACAGCAGTGTTACCCGGAATGGCAGAGTTTATTAATTCTGCTGCTGAGCCTCCAAAAACAGCACCGACAGCAGCGCCAATCATCAAACTTGGAGCATAAAGACCACCAACAAGACCAGAACCTTTGCAAAGTGCAGTTGCTACAACTTTTGCAGCAGCCAATTGAGCTAAGAGCCAGATTCCAGGGGCTGAAGCACTTTTACCAGTATGTAAAATCTCATCAACATTGGTGAAACCCCAATACAATATTCCTGGGTACCTTAGCGCTATTAAACCTGCACCAAGACCACCTAAAGCAGGACATACTACAGCAGGAAGGCCAAACCTTTTCCTTATCAAGTCAAAAGTCTTAGTAAACCAAACAACCAACTGCCTGAATGCCACACTCACAACTCCACAAAGCATGCCTAGAATAAGGTAGAGTGGCAACTCTGCAGAATATAATCTTAGTCAGCTGTATGTTTAAACAAAGGAATATCAGCAGCAAAGATGTTGGCGATAATACTAATCTTATGCACAAAGTACTGCAAATACGAAACGCTAATTGGAAGACCCTAAAACAGAGTCGTAGATACTTCTAATAGGAACCACAGCTGCCCTACATTTTAGTGTAAGGATAACAGTTACATAACCATGAACCTGTCACATTTATTATTATTTTTTTAAAAAAAAAAGACTACAGAAGGGCATCAGCTCTATCTATTTTGTCTCCTGGGAAAGCAAGTAACACCAAAAAGAAAAAGAAGTCTTGTTCACGTTCGAACCATAAGCCTTGAGGAGGATCATTCAAGAGTCTGATAAAGATGGATGGGGCACTGGGGCCTAGAGGAGGATGTAAAAGATTTATTTGTGTTTCCAGGTATTAACAAGGAGGAAATATTGAATGCTAGAATAGCACTGCAGGAAACTATAAAAGTTGCAGATGGGTGGATATAATAAATTTACCAAAGAACACTTAAGATGCCATACTAATAATTAGCAACAATAGACTGTTGTATAATGATTTAAAATTGGACAGGATTTGATGACAGATATGCACTCACAAGTTACTCAAATAACAAAAAGCGACAAATACATGTATGTGCTGTACATCACAAAATTGGCTGATATTATCGAAAATATAGAAGATGGAAACTGTAAACAAAAGTCAGGTGAAAGCAGAATGCATGCTTCCCTAAATTTTGAAGGTAACTAAAAACATCTACCTTATTAACACCAAAAATGATCAGAATAAGGTAAAATACCAGCAGCAGATTTTAGTTCATACGTCGGGACAATAAACGCTGCCTTTTCCCCTAGCAAAACATTGGATACAGTTGATGATATAACTGATGCCAATATAATCATAGCAGTAGTAAATGGTGGTGAGTTCTCTGCTCGAAGTGGCCTCAATACTGTTTCGATAGCAAAAAAGCATCCAGCAACTGCTGCATTAAAACCTAAAGGAAGACATAGTAACAGAAGTCAGGGGAGGATACAGACAGGAAACTCAGAAGTATGATGATTACAAAAAATTATGTTCTATTCTGAATTAAGCAAAGATTTAATATCCCAAAAAAATTATTCACATTGCATCTTCCTAAACAAATTAGGATTTGTCAGTAAATTGGCAAACATCTTAGCAAGCTGAAAGGAAAATGAAATGCATCCATTCAATTTTAAATTAATCAAATCTGTGTCACGGATTGAATAGGTTATTAATCAAAATACCTGAAGCAATTCCAGCCGCTGATCCAGCTGCAACAAGAGCAATCCTCCGTTCCCTGTTGTTCTCCATCATTTCAGCGCATCCATTTGCGCAAGATTTACCAATATCAACACTAGGCCCTTCTGGCCCTAGTGAACACCCTGTCCCTAAAGTGATGGCGGCTTGGATGGCCTTGATTGTGGGAAAGATAGCGGCCATGAAATCAATTCCTTCCCTTTGAGATGATAATGATTGCTTTATCTGCTCAAAGATCTCCAATAATCCATGCATCATCCCAACAACTACTCCACCAGTCACTGGGATCAACAATATCCTATGCCAAGTATCAGCCAGCCTCTGCAGACGGAGCCAAGCAGCACCTTCTGTGGGTGTGCCTGCCCATGCCCATTCATGTATAACATGTACCTGCAAAAGGTCAGGCAGGCACTTCTGAGACAGAGTGGCAGAATTCAGAAAGGTTCAAATAAGAACTTGGATTAATTTTAAAAGTGTATGGGCAAACTTTGAATTTCTCTCATATAATGACTATGCGGAGCAAAATATCATATAATGTTTCCCTTTTGATTTGGGTAGTTGAACAGAACATACAGCACAACTCATGTGAAAATCGATTGCTGGCTGTCAGTGCTCAAAGATCACAGTAAGAAAGTAAACAAATGAGTAGAGAGACCTTGATTGTATAAGAATAAAGCGACACAAAATGAAACGGAATCAGCAAGATAACATCCCAAATAACATGACTCCAAAAAATGAAAAATCACGTTAACTAGGTCACCAGTAGCAGTCAATAGTAAATAAAATAACAAAACGAGTTGCCTTTCCATATGCTTAGTTTAAACTCAATCCGGCATCCATCTAATCGGTTCAGTAACACCGCTCTATCTGATCCGTCATAGCATTAGACAGCACAGAGGAACACAAACCGTTGGACAAAACCAACAGCAAGAAGAACTACGCAGTCAGTAGCTCAAAATCATCAATCATCCATCATGCTAAACTACTTAACTCTGTCTGACAACTCAAGATGCCATGCAGCAATGCACCACTCAACAAGAGATTACAATTCTGACAAGCATGCTACCATCCGCACAGCATCAAATCGCACATTTAGGAGACACAAAAAATACACTGAGGTCTCTAACAAAGCACTCCAGACAGCACATAAACATCTCATAAATAACGAGTTCTCGTGATCTCAACAGGTAAAACTAACAAACAACACCATACCGCACCAGTATGATTGATTTGTTATACTCCTACATACATCTCGCTGAAAAATGGCACCAGATGATACAACCATAGAAAATAAGGCAATTCCCCAATTCCTCACGGGGATCTCATACTCACCCCGCGATTGAACGCCGCGACGCAGATGCCGGTGGCGAGCCCGAGGAGGCAGCCGACAAGCAGCAGCGCCCACTCGGGCGGCGCCCCGTCCCCGAGCTCGTCACTATCCTCCTCGCCCCTCCTCGGCGAGACCACCGGCTCCCCGCCTCTGTGCACCGGGGCCGCGGCGACCTCGCCGCCTCGGCTCCGGTTCGAGAGCCGGCGGTCCAGGTTCCGCAGGAGGTCCCGCATGCGGCTCCGTCGCGGGGTAGCGGGCGAGTCCGGGTCCGACGTGGACGACAGCGCGGCCGCGCCGGCGCGCAGCGGCTCGAGGTCGCTCCCCGCCATGGCGAGAGGAGCAGCAGGAGCAGAAGGAGGAGGAGGGGGCTTAGCTAGTGGGATCGCATCAGACTGGGTTCAGGGCCTCCCGCGCCCGCGATCTCGCGGCGGATCTGGCCGGGATTTTCCCGCGCCGGATCTCGTCGGCGGTTGGCGATGGGCGACACGGCGGGGGGAGGTGGGCGGCCGGTAGGAAGCGGACGAGGCGAGCAAAGCGAGGTGGGTCTGGGTGCGCTCGTGTTTTGCAGATTAGCCCCCGCACAAGTTCGTATTCCCAAATATATGCCCTCCTCCTCCTCGGCTCTTTCTCTGGTCGTCGGTTGGGTTGGGCCGACATGTCAGACAAGCCCATTGAGTTGGGCAGATCTCCACCACAAACCAGCCCACTGGGGGATTTGGACGCGCACTAGAGTAGCCGCCAGAGCGCCATGGCATGTGCCGCTGGGATTCAGATTTCAGAATGGGATTCAGGTTCCGACTTCAGAACATGTCAGAGTCACATTGGCAGATCGCCAAATCAACGTAGCGTACGGGTTACAGTAACAAGCCATGGTCGTCGTCAAAGTGCGTGAAGAGCAGGCATGTCGTCCTGTCCTAGAATCGAAGCTCACAAAGCAGAGTAGTGGGCATGGAAAGATCCTTTGGGCGAACGAAAGAGGATTGCCTGTTGCTAGTAGGCCTCTACTTTCTCAGTCAAAGCCACGGCCTTTCGTTTCTCCTCCCGTATTGCTTTCGGCGAAAGAATTGTTGGGTGAGATGTCCTCTCGGCGTCGCGCGATCAGACATCGCCATTTTCCCCGACAAACCTTGTCTTAAAAGCTGAGCTTGTTAATACTTACCACAAAAGATTGTATCAGGTAAGGATTGTTCATAGTTATACACTGGTGATCCTGTAACCAAAAGAAAAATAAAACCATAAAAGACAAGAGATTTTGCTATGTTTAACAGTCAGATTTGATTCGCCCATAAATGCAAGTTCTTAGGACTTGGAGAAAGCATTCACTTTCCAGCAATTTTATGGAATGATGGAGCTGTGACTCTTTGTTCACCAAAACTGTACCCAAGATGATAAAAAGGACATCTTCACTTCTGAAACTAATCTGTGGACCTCAATGGCAAGATGAAAACGAAGTTCTGCCAAACAGCAAATGGATTGTACTGTACAACACCTCCACTTACAAATGGCACCTGGTTAGAATAAGTTACACATGGCATCATGGAGCTTGGCTATAATACTGATGATTGCTAACAAAACTGTAGCTGGTGTCTGCAGATTCAGAAGTACTGGGGCATGAAAAACTTCTGAACCCTTTATAATACAGTAGAGGAATGCCACATTACAAGGAGCTTACAAGGGTTGGACATCGTCACTCATATCTTACTCCTGTATCTGACCAGCTTGGCCAGTGTCTCCTGGGCAGCTAGCGTCTGGGCATGGCCGTGGCCAAGCATGACAGTCCGGATGCTGATGCAGGTCCTGCACAGCTCCTCGCCGGTGTCGAACAGCCCGCCTCGGAGCAGCAGCTTGGCCCTTGTCTCCAGCAGTGTCGCCTTGAGCAGCGTCACCTCCTGCCAGACAAATTCATCAACACGATGATTTGGCTGCAGCTTCTTCCTCCAGCACAGTGATCCACGGTTCCAGTCTTGCATCCGCGATGCATAGGACTTCTCCACCTCCTCAAGGACGTTCGTGCACACCTTGAGTAATTCTAGAGCTGAGCCGCACCGTGAGAAAGACATGAAGGAATCGATCGCCAGGGGCAGGGCTGTCTTCTTTATGAAGAGAACCATGTCAACTGCTTTGAGCTGAACAGCAGGTGGCTCAGACTTGAAACCAAACACAAGGAATGCACTAGCCCAAAGGTGGTCAGAGTATACCGAGGGGTTTCCAGCTCTCATCACTCCATTCACTGCTGCAGTTGTAGGAGCTAAACCTCCCCTGATCTTGCCAAAGAGCTGTGTGATTGGGTGGAATTGGATCCAGCAACCAGGATGTCGATTTGCCTTTCTTGCCAACCCAAGATTAACTAGTAACAGCGCTGATTCCACCTCAGCCTTCCGCCCATTTGGAGCTAGGAAGCAATGTGTGCCACATAGAAATGCAGTCTTAAGGGACTCCCCAAACAGGTGCATACCACTGCCTTTCATTGGTAGCTTGCTCGCTGTTGCAGCTAACAGTGTGGAAGATACAGGAGCAGGAGCTAACCAAGAACCAGCAATTACCATCCTTGAGGTAAGGCTTCCTCCTTTTGCTCGGTCCATCAATGCGAAACAGAAGACCAAGACCTTTATCAAGAAAGAATTATTACGGCAGAAGCCATCGTCATTGGCACCAACAGGGAACAAATTCTCGCTGAGCGATATTCTCTCAACAGCCTCAAACAGAGTGGAAGGAGCAATCATAAGCTCAGAGAGCAGTGAACCGACAACCCACAGGCCAAAGCTTAGCCTGCCTAAACGCTCATCAAACTTCCTGAGAACTTCTGTTTCCTCAGGCGGGTAGTCCTTTTTCCTCTTCCCCTGTATCAAGGCCATTGCGTCAATGTATGAGAGCTGTGGAAGCTGCATTGGCTCAAGGTTCATCACACGTGGCAAACGTGTGGTCACAATCACATGAGTTGCTCCTGTGTTCCTTGGGATGAAGTCATGTAAATCCTTGCCTTCCCACCAATCCCTCTCGCTCTCAAGGTTGTCAATTACAAGCAAATAGGGTACATCACGGAAAAGCTCCCGCTTCACCCTCTGGAAAGCATCAAATTCTTGCTCCTCAAAGCTCCTAATCCGACCCCTATCCTTCTCAGCCTCAGCACTTATATCCAATCCCAAATTCATGGATAAATTGAGTATGTTCTGCCTCAAATACCGAGCTTCGCCTCCAATCCACAGTACCATCTTGTACCGCTGTGAGTACCTGTATGCAAACTCTAATGCCAGTTCAGTCTTGCCGATGCCTGAAGAACCATTGATGCAGATTACGTTGGTACTGTTATAGCCCTTGCTGTTGCACCGAAACCTTGACCTCCTGTGCTTTGATCTTTGCTTCTGGAGGCTCCGGCTTTTACCTGATGACAACTCAATCACTGGGTCAATCCAAGCCTCCAATGTCGGTTCCTTGCACTTGCGCATTTCCAAACTGATGTACCTGGCATTAGATTTCCTTGCAGTATCACTATCCTCATCAGCAAATCCATCGGATACACCACTTGATCTCTCGTTTGTGCTGGAAGCCCTTGGGCAATCCACTTCTTGGATATCCACAGTCGATCCAAAGAGCATGCCTTCAATTTCGCTCAGCTCTTTCTCCCTTCCCACAAAATTCCGGTTGCGTGGAAAAGGCAGGCCTTCAGATGCCTCATTCTCCTTCTCAGCTATATTCTTCCTGCCAAGCTTGGACCGCAACAAAGTAACTGTCCTTGACACACAGCTTCTTGAGTTGCTCTCATTCGCCTCAAGCTTGAATTCATGGCATCGCATCAGTCCTTCAAATGCTTCCTTCCCCTCCTTATCCTCCAATTTTCCATCAAAAAGCCCACCAATCTCGGCTGGCTCAGTGTCAAACAATATGGGCACCAGGTTCTTCTTCTGAGCAAAAAATCTGATCTCCTCAAGGCTAAATGGATTGAGGAAACTTGACATGGTGACCACCACAACACCGAATGCGACTGAGCAAATAATCCGGTCAGCAATCTCATGGCTCTGCGAGTCCGAGTACTTCGCACGGTCGGCAACGAAAGAGGCAATGCCCTGTAGTTCAAGCTCTGACTTGAGCCACTTGCAGAACCTGCCAAGGCTGCCGTTGCCGTGGTAGCCAATGTACACGTCGCAGCTCCGGAGCTTAGCGTTGGACGACGGCGATGCCACGGAGCCCCTGGTGAAGGATACCCGCGGAACGGGGAACGAGAACGACACGCGTGGCGGGAGGGGCCCGCCGCCGCCGCCGCCGTCGGAAATCTTGGCGGCGTCGATGCCGCTGGAGTCGTAGCGCTCCGATGGCGGCGTGCGGGGCGCGCTGGGCCCACTGGGCGCGTCGATATCCTCCGACTGGGACCCGTTGGAGCATGAGGCCGGCGACGGCGCCGCGGTGGTGGCGACACTGGCGCCGGCGGCCTTGGCTTCTCGGCGCGGCTGTGGCGGCGGCGGCGGGGGGGGCTCGACAACTCGAGGCGAGATGTACGGGGACTGCAGCGCGGAGACGAATGCGGACGACGGCGGCGACGGCGAGTAGAGGTGTGGCGTGAGGGAGATGGCCGGCGAGATGGGGCAGGACCGGTCCGAGCCGCTGCTGCATCCGGCGGCGCTGGTACGGATGGTGAGGGACTTGGTGGCAATGGGAATATCCTTGGGCACATCAAGGAAGCTCGCAGCTTTTTGCTTGTCCTCCATGGCTGCCGAATCACAAAGCTCGGGAAACTTGCTGGAAAGAGCCGCACGATCTGGCGCACCTCATTTCCCTATCAAAGATTGAGCAAAAGGGGAAGAAAATAACAGAGTCTTATTAGAACAAAAAAATCAATCAAGAAAACCAAAGAATATACGGCATCTCATATTCTCATTCAGAAAGCTTGCACAAAAGAATATAGCAATAACCTGCAACAATCTGCTGATTCTGCTCCTGATCGTAAATAAAAAATGCGAAACTGAAGGAACATGTCAAAGGGGGGAAACTCACCGAGGCAATTGCAGCCTTCAAAAATCCAGCCACATCAGAGCCGATGGTGCTGTCCCTGATGCTCCAAGAACAAGAACAGAAATGGCAGGGATGAGCCTGGAGCTGGATTTGGATTTAAAAACGGGCACGCTGCCTTTCCCACTCAAGCCATTGAATGGGATGGGTACTATCCTCCTGCGGGCGACTGTGACCATGTCCTAGGAGCAAATGAAGGGTGGAGGCCCATTCATGTCAAGCAAAGTACAGCTTCAGTTCAAGTTCTCTTTGAGATGACCACCAGTCCAGCCCCCTAAAATATTATCAGAAAAATATTGGAAACCATATGTGGCATCAAAAGGTGCAAGGGAAATGTGAAGCTACTCCTCCTGCTAGTGGGCTAGGGCTAGTGTCACACACCACTGCGAGAAGACCAGCGCCATTCCCAATGTTCGGAGTGAGGCAAGCAGGGAAAGGCCAGTTGTCTTTAGTTGGGAGGAGAGGCAGCGTGTTCAATAGAAAACTTAAAAGAAATTAAAAGGAGAACTTTTATGGGAAGCGTATTTTCTGAGAGAAATAAATAGTAAAGTCTAAAAGAACTTTTGGATCTAAACATGACAGTAGAGCCCAAATGCAGCAATGCCAAAGCTGGCTTCACGCCCCCAGAAGAACCCATCCTGTCCGTCCAATTCTGAAGACCATACTGTTTGCAAAATCAAAGAGTCCTCCGTGTTTCGAATCTTGATGCGGTTGTGATTCTCGTCTGGAACAGTGCTTGGAAAAGGTGGGGGCTGGGCATTGAATAACGGGGACATATCCGGTGGAAATCAAGTTCTCATGGAAACTATGAAAACTTCAGTCTAGACCACACGATGTTGATCCAAGAGTACATCCAAATCAGGTGGAAGGGGTGATTCGCAAAACTCAAGAGAGGTGGGAGGGATGATTTGCAAGACGCTTTTGCAAATCACCCCTCCCACCTGATTTGGTCGTACCTTTGGATCAACATTATATGGCCTATATTTTAGTTTCTATACTTTTCACAGGAAGTTGGTTTCCATATTATAGAATATTATAGGTTGCCTTGAATAATGACCGCCATCTGACCGATTAAGCCCTTGTTTTATGTCCTTTGGGGTGGTGCCTCCCCACTGTTTACTTTACGGCACCCTAAGCTTAGCCAATGGAGCAGTACTAAACTACTACTGATGCAATCCTGAAATGTATTGCAATGCGGTTGGGTAAGACCCTAAACTACCATTGGGACACCGAGCAGTTCTTTCTAGGGCAAACACCAGGCGACGGCAAGAGATCTTGCAGTTGCAGGGGCTAGACCGGAAGAGGACACGAGATACTCCAGTAATAAAATGCTGGTGAGACCGTGAGAGGGGCAGAGCATGGCCTTGTTTTGCCTAGAAATTCGTGTCACCGGGGGAGATGGTGCTAGACCCGTCCAACTGCGGCCTGCGCTACATGCTGCTCTCTGGCGGTCCGGCCTCTGCGCTTGCATTCAAATCCAACGCCGAGCACCTTCGCTTCTCGCAAGCACTGGTCTGAAACAGGACCACCACACTTGACACGCCACACATGACACACCACACTTGACACGCACAAGTGATCTCTCTTTCTCTCTCTAGCACATGTTGCACAGCAGACGTGGCAGGGACTGGCGACTAGTTGGAGACATTGATGATTTGATTCTCTCGTGGCCTTTTTTTTTTTGAAATGGTGACTCACATGTTGACCAGGTGATGATGATGAGAGAGAGGGGGTAGTTTAGGGTTTTCCTTTCTCTCTAGAAAACAATGTCTCTAGCGGGCTGGACTCTCTTTCAAATGCTCAAAAGCTCATCCATGTGTCTGTGTGGAACACATGACAGGAGTGATTAGCAAAACCTTTTTCTCTTTAATTTATTCATTTTCAAGGAGTAATTAAACATTGTTAAAGTCGTATGCTTTGCATTTTAAGAATAATATGCATATAAGGTTCAAAAAAGAATAATATGCATATATCTTTTGTCAATCGTCACCAAGAATGTTTAGTATCTTGCAGAAAAAAGTTACGTCATATACATCGACTTGCTTTAATTCAATGAATAGGCTCACTAATAATTTTAATACGAGCAAAATTCAAAAACCTCTCTTACGGAATGCCTAGCTACTACATGTAGCATTTGGTTTCTGATGTGCCATACGTGTTCAAACTCTATACCGTGTATAACATGGACATATATAGCCACCCCAATATGCCAATAGTAAAAACAATTATTGCAGTCATGCAAAATACGAGAGGGTTATTAACTTATCATAGTAAATTGTTTTCCGTGTTACAAAATGGCACCGCAATAAGTACACCGAAGAAACTGACAGGGAGTAGGACAGGGGACATGTTTCTGTACCTCTCACCATTATAAATTAACCATGAAAGCTTGTTAAGCAATTTGAAATTACGGCTAGTCCTTCCTGTTCGAGCACTAGTAATTTGAAGCAGCTGCACGTACCGTAAAAAGCTTGTGTAGAAATGTTTCAAAGCAAAAGGCAATGTGTTAACTGCAACAGTAAATAATTGTCAGAGCCCTATTCATTTTCTGAAACTATTAAGGCCTCGTCAAGTACTTGTGTATTTTTCACGGTACTAACATATTACTATATCCGATCACAAATGATTAGGTGATGTTTCAAATATTGCTACTTGTTAATATAGCTTTGGCTACTAATCTATGTTGTAACATATGTACAACATATTGCAAAAGGATGCTATTATGAAACCACTTTTCAGTAAAAATCTACTTGGACCATTTTCAGTATCCAAACTCTCAACCCCAAGATATTATATTTTGCAATAAACAAAATTAGAAGGGCGCACCATCCCAACACGACTTATACGTGATCAGAGGGTGTATACTGACCGTGCACACATGCTACGTCTTCCATTAAAAAGTAATAAGGAAGATATTTAGAAAAGTTTTGCTACAATGAGTAAGCAGCTTTGTCCGCCTGACAACTTAGACAAGATTTCGGCACAACTTGCTGTCTCAAACCATTTTAGCCGGGCGAATCTACTCATATATTGAGGTTTGTACTTTTTTAATATTTCTCCACTGGCAAGTTGTATATAAAAGTTCCTAATGTATTTTTACATGAGTTTGCAGTGTCGACTGAAATTCTGCAAAATGTTAGTGGAGTAAATCGATCTAAATTTGTGTTCTAAAGTTAAACAAGAAAAGTGGACCATCATAGTAGCTACATTTTGGCCATTATATTTTTACACAGTATATTGCAAAATGCAAACTGATACAGAAGGAAAACGTTTTTAAATATTAGATCTGGCTATACAATTTATTAAAAGAAATTCTCAGAATATATAAAATTGCTTTTATAAAATAAGCTCAAAATAAATGTAATTTTGAATGGAGGGGTAACAAGCGCTCCTGTTGATAAAGACCATCAGATAAAAACAACTATGCTATGTTTTGAAGTAAGTAGGGATCTGAACCTACATATCTGCAACTGCAATCATACAACGTGTTGCGCTTGTGCGTCTTCTATGAAAGGGGCAGGGGTGTGGACCAGTGTGGTACCTTGTGGTTGACATCGTTTCTTGCTCCTGCGTTTGATATAATAGAAGCAGAGCAGCGTGGGAGCACACCATGTGTGGACGATGGCCATCTCGCCACCCGATCGCAGACGCAAACGGGAATCTAGCAGAGGGGGGCAATTAGGCAATTGGGTGTGTTTAGATTGCGGAAAGATTCTCCGAAAATACACTGTTTACCAAAAAAAACACTGTAGATGAATAGTGTTATGTGAGTGGAAGGGATAGGATAAATAGAAAAAAATTAGATGAATAGTGCGGCCATACTCGTTCAGTCCAAGAGAGTACTTAGTATGCAGGATGAGGTAGCCGATGGTCCGTACTGCCACTGTGCATTTTCAGCTCGCAAATATCTGCTCTTGCTTCTCCTTTTCTTTGAGATAAAAAAAGAAATCTTGCTGACAGGAGAAATGGAAAAAAAAAGGAGTATATAAGGGCATGGCCAACGGTAGAACCAAATAGCTAGCATATGTGGAGATAGGAAAATATTAAAAGGCTGGTTTCTTTGGGAAACGTGCGAGCTCACCGATTCACTGCTCTAGCTAGTCACTTTTCTTGATTCTCTCCCTTCCACGTCGGAGAGAACCTGGTTATTTCCCAGCAAATCGCCGGCCGTTGGCCACGCCCTAAAATGCTGCTTGTGTCGCTGTCCCATTCCACATGCTGACACGCAGGAAGCTCGCAACTTGCGTTCCATGAAAGGTCCAATCAGTCCATCCATCACGATGGCCCGCGGTGCCTGCCGTACCGGTGTGTGCCGTGGGCTGTGTTTAGATTAGAAGTAAAAAATACTTTTTTTCTAGATAAATAGTACTTTGGGAAGCAATCTGCAATTCGCAAGTCCAATCACTTCCCACCGGAAGTTCGTTCGTTCCAACTCCCCGGTCGGTCACTTTCGTCACGACACCATCATGGCTCGATCACGGGAGATCCCAACCGGCATCACAACGCAACACTGGAGTAGTACAACACTGGAGTAGCAACCGATCCAGCTGCCGACGTGCGAGCCAACCAGATGAGCGGCTCACGGTCACGGACCCCCTTTTCCCAGGTGCCCCGGAGGACAAGATCATCCGGCCATCCGTGGCTGCTTTCTGCTGCGCATCAATGTCGCCGCTCGCCTCGCCTCGGAACGACGAGCGGAGCGGACGGGGTGGAGGCGGCGGCCACCGGGCGCCACGACGTGCCGGAGGGAGCCGTATGGGGACCAGGGCAGATGGTTGCTAGTGCGGCCGCGAGACGAGACGGCGAGAGGGCTCTGTGCCTCTGTGCCTTTTCTGGCTGCGAGCCTGCGACCATGGCGCGTCTGGCTCCTGCCTGCGGCGTGTCCATCCGGCACCACCGCTGCCCCGTGCCTCCTCGCAACAGGCAATCCACTACGATACCCATCTACTGGGCCCACGTGTCATGCACACGTTTTTCAGCAGATAAGTTTGCAGGCACTAACTTGTAAAAAGAGGGAGAGAGAGATGGGCACCTTTTATGGTCCAAACGCATCCCGTAATTCTGCTGCACAGCATCAAAGGCCACTCTTCAGTGCCCACCTTCCGTGCGTCTTTTTGTAGCGCGCGGACATTTTCGGTACCGTTCGTTGATCCACTGTTGTCCGTAAAAAGCGTACAGCAAAGTGCGTCGCACGAGTTTAAGAGCCGGGCTGTACGAGGATCCGTTGCCTAATGCCACGGCGCCGGCGACGAGTTTGAAGTTTTTATACGGATCAGACCATCAATTGGCACTGTTGCGAATTGAATCCGTGCAGGGTTTCTCAACGCTCCGCCGGCTCCCGTCGTCGAAGGCTTCTCCTGACCCATTCAATGGGCTTCAAACGAGGGAGTGCCGCCGAATCGGGAGTGCTGGGCCTGGATGGGCCGGGCCTGAAGGGACTCCCTGATCGAATGGGCTAAAACGTACATGCATGGAACACGATGGGCTCTACCAGACTAGTCTCTACTATCTGGTGGTCTAATTCTAATTCCCGATTAAAGAAAAAAAAATTGTATACAAAGTACACTACACTTCAAGCATTTGGAAGATCCTTTGAGAGCTAGTACTAGCAGTAGCATATGATTAGGGAACCCAAGGTGGATTAGGAAGCGTTTTGAACGGCTCGTCATGCTCGGAATGCGCGAAAAGAGGTCGCTCCTTCTGAGGCGGCTGCTGCCTTCTGTGTCTCGGAGGCTGCTTCTGGTTTTGTCCATACGTGGCTACCCTGTTGTTCGTTAACCTTTTCTTTTCTTAAAACTGTTGTTCGTAAACTTAAACCAACAATCTTAGTTAACATTCTCCGATAAGTACTTGCGTGCTTGTCGCCTCTTTTCGTTCTTCCGAAATTTGATCGTCCCATCCTGGGCCGCGGGATTTGTCAGCTTCTGAACGAGCAAATCCGATCCCCCGTGGCAGTTTTTGCTATTGGCTCGACGCACGGTGTTGCCGTTGCAGAACGATTCTTCTTGGCGCTGCCACCTCACCTCACTCACCTGAGTACCTGACCTGATCGTTTTCACGATTTGTGTCACAGTAAGTCAGTAATTATGGTAATTTCTCGTAATGCTTGTGCACGAAAATTCGTATGAGCTGACTAGACTCGTTTCGTGGGCGATAATAAGAGTAGCCTGCAAAAGTTTCAACGTAGTGGGAGACCGGGGAGAGTGGGTGTGGCTTCCAACAACCTCGGGAGATCCCTGGCCGTTGGAACTGCTGCGGACGGTGGATACGAATATACGATACCGGGCCTGGTCTGGACAGGGCTAAGTGCGCCTCCCATCTCCCGCCACGCGGCGGACTTCTTCCCTGTCCTCGCCGTCGCCGCCGTTCTCTCGCGGAGCCCACGGGGGACCTTGGTGGCATACGCAGATGCAAGACCGCCCGCGCTTCAGGCAGAAACCTCAATAATGCCACCCACGGGTTGTACGCCGATCGGTTTGATACTGACGCCCCAGAGTCTGATGTCTGATGCCTCCCGGTCAAACAGGGTTCTGCTTGTATTGGTACATGGTAATCCATCCAGTCAAATTGAGATTACTGAATTACCACGCACGGCATCTGTACTGAATAACTTGGCCTTAATTTCTGAAGAAATTAGTCACGGCACTGTGCTTCTCTACCTTTTTCTTTTACCAGAGGATACAGTGCAGAGCTAACTTGGTGAAGAAAAAGGTTGTCCAATCAGCAGAGTGTGAGCTTTGCGCCGCCGACACAGAAACGCCGGATCACATCATCTTTCAGTGCCCCACAGCGCGGGTGTTTTGGGAACACATAGGACTACCGACACAACCTTTGCCGACATGCCGCGAGCTATGGCGACTGCCACGACCATCATCTGTGCCGGAAGAACATTTCACGGAGTTCATCTTCCTTTGCTGCTGGAGACTTTGGAAGCACCGGAACGAGGTTGTGTTTGAAGCCGAGACGCCATCGATCTCACGCCTGCTGCGTGGATGCCGTGAAGAAGCTCGAGTTTGGGAAGCCCGCCTCCCAGGCGGCCACAGGCACCTTGTCGACTCCTGGTGTACGATTTGGTCCCCCATGTAATCGGAAAAATGGGATTTGTAAACCTCCTCAAACTCATGCTGTAATTCATGTCCATCAAGGGACACAATTCTAATGAAATTGTCAGGTGGGGAGTCTTTCCCCCGTCGACCTTAAAAAAAAGTTCACAGAACAGTTGACGCCAGAAAAAAAGGGGTGTTGTGCTGAAACGGAGAGGTATTCATATCTGTAAGCTGGGATGCCTTTTTTTTTTACAGGAAAGATCAAGCTGAGCTAATTTTTGTCCAGAACCACTGCCATAACCTGTAGGCTGCATGAATGTGACTGATTCGGTTACCTAACAAAAAAAAATTGCTTCACGCTTCAGTAACCACTTTCATTGGAAGTACTTCCAGCGAGCAAATTTTAGGCGTTCCCATAAATGTAGGATTATTGAAACGTAGGAACTGGAAACATGAGGTCAAAGCTCGTGTTCTATTTCATCCAGACACAGGTAGGAACTAATCCTGTGTTTTGCACCAATTCTATCATCTGTATGCCAGCTATTCTTTTATTCTGTAAATTTAATTCCTCTTTTTTCTTCCTCCAAAATTAGTTTGCTCCAGAAGCTACCCAAACTTGATGTCTCGCTGACAGTGGATTCCACGCAAAGTCCTTCCATGATTGTTATCGATCAACTTGTGCCCAAAAACTGATACATCGAGGAGGCTCACAATCTAGAACGACGACCGTTGACAGTTCTTTTTCTAGACCGGCATTTGGACGCAAGTACGATCACAACAATATTGACCATAACATTGGCATGGCAAAATGATGTAATAAGCATCAACATACGAGGTTACTCCCCAACAACGCTCACTAAACAATGTCCAGGCGTTCAAACATGGGTTGGTGGTGCATCTGGTAAGAAGGCCACAATTCTTGATCCATAGAAAAACACTTGTTGACTCAGAGCTCACGATCCTCTTCCGTTTAGAATTCTCCATTCCATTGCCAACAAGAGTTTTCTAAACCATTAGCCTCCCCATGACTGGATCTCTGCATGTGTTGTGTTAGTCTTGCTTCTAATCAATAGCCTAATTGCCAACCCCAGTGCTGCTTCTAGTACAAATTGCACACTGCCCGGTGTCAGTTCAATAACCGAGGAGGAAGGCGCCGTGATTCTCAGTTCTGACAGCCATATCGTCAGGTAAGCTTCTGAATTTCTTCAGCTGATTTCAGTTTTTCCATACCGAGAGAAGCAGAGTTTTTTGTGATCATGTAGGAGTTGGAAAAACATAAACATATGCATATGGAAGAGCGATGGTTTTAACAAGCTTTTGCATTCTATTTCAGATTTTGGGGCGAGAAAGGTCTGACAGGAAGATATGGGGTGCATCTCTTCCAAGATGCTGGCGAAATCAGGGAGCTTTCAGGAGAAAGGGAGCCTAAGCCACAGCTTCCAGAGGAGCAACATGATCGAGGAGATCATCTTGTCGAGCTCCAAGAGCAACGGCGACCAATTCCTGGCCCTTCTCTGCGCGTCCAATTCGACGGCGAGGAAGGCCAAGGAGCCCGAGCAGAGCCCGGCGGCGGCGGTGGCCGAGCCGGCTGCCAAAATCGAGACGATCAACGTGTCCGAGCTTCTCGCCGGCCTCGATGAAGACAACAACGCCGTGGAGCAGAGCGAGCGCGAAAATGGCGACAGGACGCCGGCCCAGTGCGTCGTCTCAGACGCCGGCGCCGATGGGAGGGCGAGGAGCTTCCGCACGGTGGAGGACTTCGACGCGCTGGTGGCGGCGCAGCAGGACGGCGAGCCGAGAACTGCCGCCGTGGCAGCGACGGCGGAGGCCGCGGAGATCAGTGGCGGCGGCTCTTCCGGGGGTAAGGGCGAAGGGGCGCCGGAGGCCGCCGGCGAGAGGAGGCGGGCGAGGGCGCGGCAGCTGGGCGAGCTGAAGGTGCCGGCGGCGGCGGCGTTCGACTTCTCCAAGTCTGGCAGCCTGCGGGACTGGCTGCGCCATGGCGGGCAGATCTTCTCGCCGGGCTCCTACGTCACGCCCAAGTTCGGAACGGCGGCGCCGGCGGCGACCGCTGAGCACGAAGGAGACGACCAGAAACCCAGCGAGAAAAAGCAGCAGGAGGAGCACGCGTTGTTTGACCCGGAGCTTGTCGCGCAGTTCGAGCGGGCCATGGAGCAGCTCTCCGAGGACGAAGGCCGCGTCCTCGAGGAGATTCTGGAGGCTCTGGAGTCGCAAACCGGGGAGAAGGAGGACGGCACGGCGGCGTTCGGGGAAGTGAGCAGTGATCAGCCGGTGGCCGAGGGTGTGCAGCAGGTCTAGGCGATGCTGGTTGTTGCCGGGTGAGCTAGAGTTTAATGCTGTTATTAGTTCGCTAGGTTAGGTGATTCGGATGCGTCTGTAAAAATATGTGGCAAACGCTTTTGAGTTGTTAACGTATTGTTTAGTTTTGAGCATATGCAGTTGAGTAGTTATTTTAGGGATCTACAACATTTTTCGAGGATGAGGGTTTTGAGGAGATTAGAACAAGTTGGTGTTATTACTTTTGAGTACTATGCGTCTCAAAATAACCGTTTTTCACACTTCCAAACAAAACATTTTGCTCAATCACATATAGAAACATATTAAAATTTAAGGTACAATATAGATACAATAAATTTATATTTAAATATATTTTTTAAAAATTGAAGATTTAAAAGCACGTATTTTCTATAAATATAATCAAACTCGTGGCACGGACAACCAAAATTATCATAATTTTAGGATAGACGGAGTAGTTAACAGCTACTCTCTCCGTCCCAAAATAATTATCTTTCACACTTCATGAGAAAATACTTCGACCAATTATATATAAAAATATATTAAAAGTTATGGTACAATATAAATATCATTAGATAGATATTTAAATATAGTTTTTTTATAAAAAAATATTTGGAGATTTAAATGTTGCACGTATTTTCTATAAATCTAGTCAAACTCGTGGCACGGACACCAAAACAACGCTTATTTTGGGACACAGGGAGTAGAGCTCAAAGTCTGAAGCCTCCTCGACAGCTTGTAGCCTTCGCACATCAAGGCCTACTCGGCGGAACCCTAAACAGCGGACGCCCGACCCGGCGATGTAGGCCTTGTGCTCTTCCACAATGCCAGCGTTAGCAATAGGCACTAGCATGCAAGAAGTTTTCTAATCAACAACGCTTGGCCTCTCCACTAGCTTTTATGCACCAAGTGTTGTAAATTCGGGGCTTGTCGTACTGCGAGACCCTCCAACCGAGTTGTGGAGTAGTGAACATCGGCGATTGTGAGAGTAGACCAGAGCATTTGTGGCCCGGCCCGGCCCGTGGGCCCGGGCCCGAGCCCGAAGGGTTTTGGCCTGCCCACGCCTTCTAATGGGATGGGACTGGGCAGCAAAAACCAGGCCCGAAAAAAATCGGGCCGGCCCGAGCCCACCCAAATGATTAATTTCATTTATTTTTCAACTGAAAAAGGATGGGAAGCCCGAATCCGTCATGAAAACTCGGCTCGAACTTGCCCATGGGATGGGCGTGGGCACAAATTTTGGGCCCAAAATAAACTAGGTTTTTTCTCGGCCCTGCCTGAATTAGTCCCGGCCCGCAAAATGCTCAGGTCTATGTGAGAGGGAGGAGAGACCCTTGACTAGTTGGCTAAAACTCTGCCTTGGTGAAGGCGGCGAGGAGCATCCAGAAGGGGCGAGAGAAGATCCACTTGTATGTGGAGAAGTCTCGCGACCATCCACAGAGTTACACGACAAGGGAGCTAGGCCCTTGCGTAGGCATTCCCATGAGAGGTGCTTCAACAACGAGGGCTAGTGGAAAACCATGAGCTTTTTGATACCTCAGTAAAAATCGTCGTGACGGGAGTTTGCATTCTCTCCCCTTTACTTTCCACATTTATCTTTTCTAACTTGCCATGCTATTATAGGATTGGACCTTTGGTGCAAAACTTGGAACGGTGGAGATAGGAACACATAGAAAAACCTAGAGGACAGTTAGATAAAAATTGAGATATGTTTTTATATGTGTAACTGGAGTCTTAGTTTTTAAAACACCTAATTTACCCCCCTCTTCTTAGGGTGTCACATGCCCCTTCAATCCAAAGTCTAAACACCCCCTAAGGTGATGAATGAGGCTACACATAATATAGAAATGACGAAGAATGGTTGGACCACTAGAGACATGTTGAGAATATAAAATGCATACTTAGAGTATTCTAGAAGGTCGTGAAAGATACAAACTTTGCCATGTGCGAGGATAAGGATAATGGCAAAAGTAAAGCGTGCTTGAGCCATAGTTGTCATGCTTCATGGTGTAGTATAGATACTTTAAAAGCATGATATTTGGCACGATAGAAATATCAAGAAAGTATATGAGGATGAAGAGAATTATAGAGTTAGATATTCAGTAGAGTAGAGTGTTGAAGGTTAACACATGAAACCACTACATGAGTCATGATATCCTATAAATAAGGGGCACTGTCCACACCCTCATGAAAAACTATGACAAGTGAGGTCATTTGGAGATGTCATAGGTAGCGACCATGAGGAGTAAAGTGTGGTAGCATAGCCACATTAAGAGCAACTGAGTGTTGTATCAAGTGAAAAGAGTTAACTTCTCATATAGTGTTTCTCTCTTGTATTGGTGTTGGTATGAAGATTTTCGCTGAGAAAGTAGTGTGGGTACGTGTCCACAGAGTCATTGTCGAAATTAGAGGGGGTGGGGAGGGGATGATTTCTCAACTAGAGAAGAAGAAACTTGTGAAAATAACTAGCATTTCTTGAGCTTAACCAATTACTTGCGATCTTAATAATCAAACTGAGGAAAATGAAGCATAAAGTCCAAAATAGAACGAGTGCATTCATGTAGCAAGGTTTAACACCTATTACAAATTTAGAAGTTCAATAAAACATTACACAGCATATGATGTCAAGTACTAAAAGTTGATAGAGAAAAAATCAATATCAAAACATTGAGTATAAATCAACAGGATAAATGCATTAAAAAAGTTACCAATCAACATTTTTTATGACAATTGAAAAGACAAATAAAATGACCACAATGGTATAACTCGTTAAGATATACTCATCAATCTGGTTCCACCTTTTTCTTTATGCGTCTAGCACTATGCTCATTTGTAATAAAACATGAAAGGATCTGTTGATTATAGCAAAACACAATTATGGAAAAAAAGAACTCGCAAAAGCTAGTTTATTTGAACAAACTAAAAACAACCATTTATAGTTGTCACCAGCGCTTCAATATCTTTGTTAGGATTCACTAACACCAAATAGAATTATTCTCTACTAGTTGTGCATATACCTTGAAAGCTAGGACAACCATGTATCACAAAGATTTAAGACACTTTACAATGGTAAGCTCTTGAAGATTAGAAAACGCTGCAGCTGATAAATTGTGAAATTATGATAGTTCAACAAAAATCAATTTCCGCAGGTTTTTTAGTGTGGTAGGAATTTTGTGTAACCTTTCATAATGATGGGCCACCAATTGTTGAAGACAACAATGAAGGCTTATAATTTGCAACAATTTAGGGTAATGTGTCATCCAAAATTTCATAAGCTGGGTGGCAACAGAAGCCTTTCCTTTGAAAATACCCATAGCCCTCCAGCAAGAGACAATGCGAAACATGAAAAAGTTTTTGATAATTAAAAAATCCAACCTCCCCTAGCCATTGGACTATATCACTACAATATGTGAAGGATGATAAAAAAATGTTGTTTCGTGGGAAATGTATGTCGTTCTGACAAAGCAATTGGGTCAAGACAGCTTTAAGACTCTAAGTGATCTACTAACAATTTCTATCTCTGGCTCAAGCATCACCTGTGATTAATCACTATTTCTGACTTTGACTTGAGCATCAAGTGATCATATTCTAAAATAGGAACCAACCACATATTTATTGGAATCCATGACTTGCTGGATCTCGATGAATGACAAATCATCTCACAAAGTGAAGAAGCATATTTCAAGTTTCGCAAATCAAGCATTTCATAATTATCCACAAGTATCTTTTTCAACACTTGACAGCTCGGAACACTAACGATTTTATTGTACTTGGATATTACGAGCTCCTCGAGCTTAGAAAAATCTTTATAATAAACCTTCCTGCATATTTTTCTTGACCCAAATTTCAAACCTTGGCAGGTTACATAAGACCATTAAACCTAGGTTCTGAAAAGATTGGATTGAACTTATTGTATCTACCAACTTCCATGTTCATATCTTTGCATAAAATGGTAATGAATGACATGTTAAATAAATGTAAACTCTTGAGGATGACATGTAAATATAAACTCTTGAGGATTACTATAAAGTATACACATGATATCTCATCACACCATGTGCATCAAGATTTTTTTAGTTTTACCAAACAGTGAAAGATCAGTGGATCTCTTGCTCACTCAGGCATTGTGTAGCCACCATAGCCATGAATCTCCAAATATTTCAGCTGATTATGAGGTCCAGGACCCTTCAGAACATCTTTATGGATTATCGACTTATAGTCTCAGTTTTTGAGATGTTCTTCATCCCCAATTCTACAACTCAAGTTTAAATCACATACATTTATTTTCTGATGAAGCATTGCATTATTAGCTCTTTTCATTTCTTATGGCGAGCCTGGATGAATATCCAAACTTCTTGTGGGCCTTGATTAATGAATGTCGTGGAGCAGAGTGATCTCAATGATTGCGATAGGTCTTTGGCCTAGTGCGTCTTAGACGACACCACCGTCGGGAGGACGAGGAGCTTCCTCACGGTGGAGGAATTTGACATGCTAGTGGCGCAGCTGGGCGGGGAGCCGTCAACCGCCACAAAAGCGACAACAGGGGCGCCGAAGAGCAGCTGCGACTCATCTGGCCAATTGGGCCCATAGGATAGGGTGAAGATACGAAGACCAAGAGCACAAGGAGGCGGGTGAGGGTGTGGGAACTAGGCAAGTTGAAGGTGTCGGTGACGTTTGACTTCTCCAAGTCCTGAAAGGTGCGGCAACTGGTTGAGCCAAAGGTGTAGGCGGCCTCCTCTAGGAGATTCTGGAGGCCATGGAGTCAGAAGCCTTGGGGAAGAATGGCAAGGCGGCGTTCGGGGGTGAGCTGTGATCAGCCGGCAACCATGGCCGTGTAGTAGGTGTAGGCAACACAAATTGTTGTCGGTGAGCTAGAGTTGAAGGTTGTTAGTTTGTTAGGTTTTGGGGTGTTTTAGGTGCGACTTTAAAAATGTACTTGCTCGTCCCTTCGTTCTAAATTTTAAATCATTTCAATTTGGCGAGTCAAAACATCACTACTATAGGATACATTTTCAGAGGCGGTCATTTTTTGTTATCGGAGGCGGGCAAAGCATCCGCCTCCACCATGGGGCTTCTGTTAATCGGGGGTTTTCGGAAACGGTCGGCCAACCGCCTCCGTTAATGCCTTGAACAGAGGCGGTTGTTGTATAACAGAATTAACAGAGACGGTTGCTTTAAAGAAATCGCCTCTGTTAATTCTTCCGTTAATAAAATTAACGGAGGCGGTTGTTGTAAACTGCCTGCGTCTGTTAAGTATTTCTCACAAAAAAAAGAAAATTCGATCTTGGCTGCAATTTGAATTTTAAATTTAATTTAGTTAGGTTAAAAACGTATACAGGAAACCATAAATCCATAATTTTCCCAAACAAGGCACAATTCATATATTTAAGTAAACGCGTAGCATAATTCATACACAAATCATGCAACGTTTCACAAATGAATTCATCAATCTCAAGATCGATCGGCTCAACCTCTTGGTGGTGCTTATAAGGGAATGCTTGCATACATGTACTCATATTCGGGTGTGTGCACGTGTATGTGAGTGTATTCATTTATATCAGTGATTAAAAAAGTTAAAACGACATGTAATTTGAAACAGAGGCCGAAGTGTTCAGTACACGCTTGTGGGAAAGACCTTGAATTTGAAACAGAGGTAGTCAGCTTGATGACCTTGATGACCTTGGTCAGCAGCAAATGTGTTGAAAAAGAAATTTCTTAGCAGTTACCAACGTCTCCAAGTCCATGTCCATCACTCTACCAGTCTACTCAGTCAAGCTCATTATTGGGTATATATATCCCCAAAAGAAATAAATCGCAGATGAAGTGGCAGCAACCCCATGCATCGATACTTCTATTTGTTTATTTATCAAATTTTCGCCGAGGATATGGGAGGCTAGCCAGAAGCAAGCTCTGCAACGTTGCGAGTAACAGCTAACAACACCTCAAACTCAAGGTCTTCTTAGCAACGCATGGCCTTTGCACGGCAGGGGCTGCTTGGAGGAACCTTGAACAGCGGGCGCCCGACGATGTAGGCCTTGTCTTCTTCCACAGCGCCGGTGGAGTCGTCGCGGGCAACAAGCACTGCCATGCACACGGTTCTTGGTCAACAAAGCCTGACCAGCCACGTGTAGCAGGAGAAGGTATTAGGCCCAACGTGACTTACCAGGCATGGCGCTCACGGTCCTCCTGTACTCTCCCGAGGTAAGGTCCAGTAGCAAGCGTTCTTGGCCGCTCACAGCTGCGACGTGCTCGCCGGCGGTGAGGAGAGCAACGACGACGGCGAGCTTGAAGAGCACCATCGTCATCCTGGTAATGCCCATTGTTGCTGTTGCTGGATGCTCTGATGACTGATCAGCGTGGCAGCGACGCAATGCTTGTGCTGTGCGACTGTGGCGGATTCTGATGAGTATGCTTTATTTGTAGGCCCATGGTTCTGGACTTCTGGGTTCTGGCAGCCTTGAGTCCTTGACGATAAGATTCAGTGGATGAGAGGAGGACAACCATCACAAAGACCTTCATGACTCATGAGAGTAGCAAGCACGTGGCTAGCTATAAATCATTTTGAGCTCCTATACATGTAACGTGTGTGTTATCACTTATGACAAATCTAGAAGGAATTTGTATCTCCCAGCAGAACTGGTGGTCACACATGGCCACATGGGCGGTGGTGGGTGCATTAGTTTTGGCAGACCTAGAGTCGATTCAGCAACCTGATGTAGCTGATGGACCGGCAAATCAAGATTTAACTCCTTATCTAACTGCAAATAAAATATTTTATATGTTATCTTAGAACATAATTTTTTTAATATATGATAATAGATTTGGTTGGGGTATATCAAGCTTAAGCAGTAATGCAACACTTCTAATAATTGCTTGTACATATATGTTAATATTTGATATTAGATTTGGTTGGGATGTGCCAACCCAAGCAATAGTGCAACGCTTGAGCGACACTTGATGACACTAATGGCAAGCCATTATCATGGTCATCCCCCACAAAAAATAAATTTAATATCATCGTAAGGCAGTGCCTTACATATCAGATATCAAACTGATAAGAACATATACTACACTTGATCTTAGCCAAAAGGCCGAGAAAGGTATGAGTTGTTTGGTTTGATGGCCAATTGTTTTATTGCCTCCTCTAGGTTGAAACTCCTCTTTGCTCGGCAGTATGGTACAAAACTAAAACAGGAGGATTAGTAACTCTCCACCAACGCGGCAGCCCGCACGGGCCGTTAGTGGGCCATCCGCGGCCCATATACCCGCTCTCTGCCGCCCAGGATTGATGGCTCCTCCGTCCGTCGGTTTCCTACACTTTCGTCTCCCGAAGTCGATCACAAGTCAGCCACCATTGCGAACCCTTCGTCGTCAAGGTGAGGCCGTGCAAACCGCAAGGAAGGCGTTGACGAGCGCACGCCGAAGGTCCCGCCGCCCAAGGTGCTCGCGTTCTTCTCGAGCAGCACATCGGCTTCGGTGTACGTCGTCGACGACCTCGCCGGCGAACGCTGCAGAGAGGTGTGGTGGGTCACCACCACCACCCCCGACACGAGGCTCGACATAAAGATGGTCGGCACGTGCAACGGCTTGCTGTGCCTGTGCGACAACACCAAGCGCGGCGGCGCCATGCATCGCGCTGTTCAACCCGACCACCCGCGAGAAGCTGCGCATCCCTGCGTTGCCCGTCGCGTACCACGGCAGCTGGTACGGCGAGTGGGATACGTACACCTTCGGGTACGACGCGACGACGGGCAAACACAAGATCCTCCCACCTCCCGTGCCGCGCGGACATGACCGGAGGCTTCAGCGTGCTGCAGGCGTTCACGCTGGGGGAAGACGACGCGACGTGGCGTGACGTGGCCGTCCCCGGCGGCGCGAGCTGCTGCACCAGAGCCGGCATCGTCAGCATCGGCGGCGCGGCGTACTGGGTCACCGAGGCCGTAGAGAGGGTCGTGTGCTTCGACCTCAAGTCCGAGCGCGTCGCGTTCGACGCGCCGCTGCCGGTGGGGCCCGGGCGAGGGTACGAATTCCATCTGACGGGAGGTCCACGACGGGAGGCTGGGCCTCGGCGTCCGTGCCGCGAGGACGTCGGTGAGGACCGAGGAGGTGTGGGTGCTCGGCGACCGGCTAGGGTGGACGCTAAGGTACAGAGTACGGGTGGATGGCCTGAAGCAGCGGCTCGTGATGCCCTACTTCGCGCCGCACGGTGGCGAGTACGTCGTCCTGGCCGACAAGTGGTCCGATGAGTGCTTACAAGATCCATCGTCGCGGTGCCCCAAGAGGATCTACGAGCAAATGAATTCAAACCGCTCCTTCGATTATCCATGTGTTGGTCGCCGCGGCCGGCTGCGTGGGTGCAGTCCAGACGCTCATCTTCAAGACCGTGCACCTCAGCGCGGACTGCTGCCGCGTGCCCGCCGGGGTCGGCGAGGAGTGCGTCGCCGTGTTCTCCGGTGGCGGCGACGTTGGCCCCGCGCTGCTCCCCATCGTCAACCGCGTCTGCGGCTTGATCGCCAGCATTAGCTAGATGAGTTCACAGAACTGAAGAACGGATCGAAGATTTATACTCATATTCTAGGACCCCCTTCGCTCTCCTCATACCATCATAATTAAGCTTACTGTTATTTAGAGGATAAAAAATTGATTTTGACATCATAGCTTGAACGGTTGAATGATTATCTTTTATTTCGGGTAAAGTACATCACCGGTTTCTAAACTTGCATCGTCGTGTCATCCTGGTTACTAAACTCGCAAAATCGACCGTTTAGATTCTCAAACTTATTCAATCGTGTCATCTCGGTGCATAAACTTATTCGCATGTGTCATTCTAGTCAATAAACTTGCAAATCACCCGTTTAGATCCTCAAACTCGTTGATCTACGCCATCTTGGTCCCTAAAATTGGTTTTGTTTAGGTCCAAACTTTGATCTACACCATCTCGGTACCTAAAATTGGTTTTGTTTAGGTCCAAACTGTGCGATCTAAAAAATAGTAAGTGATTTATTGCTGTTTTTTTTAAAACAATGATGGAACAGCTATTTTTAAAATTTCAATGGTGTTACATGTTTTCTGATTTTTTTGCCTTTTTTTTTTCTAGTTCCTACAGTGGAAAAGAAGAGGAGGTATGCCCTATGTACCAATACGATGTTTTTAGCTAATATTCTATTGGCCTTAGTCCTTGAAAACTCATAAGAAATCAAAAGATGGTTATGTTGTTGCAGTCCCCATCCGAACACCAAGTGGTGTTAGGAATCTGACAATCTGTTCTTAGTAATTGAGCTGCCTGAGGCTAAGGATAGCATGTTGAAGTTGAAGCCTGAGGGCCATTTTCACTTCACTGCCAAGGGAGCTAATGGCATGCCATACGATCTTGACCACGAACTATTTAACTCTATCAATATTGAGGTTGGTATAACTGTTGACTGGTTCTGCCTTCTAGGTGTACCATTATACTACATTGTGATCGTATTGGTTTTGTTGTATGCAGGAGATTAAGAAAACAATTGGACCACAAGATGTGCGTTACCTTCTGAAGAAGGCTAATAGCGAGTTATGGCCGAGGCTGCTGAAGACGGAGGTCAAAGTCCCTTTCTTGAAGATCGACTCGGTAAGTATCTGACGAAATCATTGTGAATTGTGATGATTCATGAAATATTTATTATGATCCATTATCTTAAAAAAAAATGAAATATTTCCATGATCTTTTGTATCTACAGAAGCTGTCTTTGCGAGCTGCAGCTTTTGATACTCATAATGATGAAAACCAATTGGCAAACAAAGCTAATGAAGTTCGGTCAGACAACGAAGCTAATGAAGGTGAGTCATTCTCTCCTTTTCATCTATGGTAGAATGTGATGGTAGGCAAGGATTCAATAGTTGGGTTCTTCGGGAGGGTAATATGGTTATGTACATATATCTTTAGCTAGTTTCTTTAATTTCTCTATATATTTTACTTTAATTTTGTAGATATATGAATAATCAAATACTTACGAGTACGAGAATACATAGGAACCACTACTATGTGTAGAAACGAAACAAATAAAATAATAATGCAAGAAAAAACAAAAGGAGAAAACCCAAAAAGAAAACAAAACAGGGACGTTTAAAGAAAAAAGAAAAAAAAACCGGTACTAAATGAATTGCGCCTAGGGCGGCCCTAGCCGTGTACTAGCCGGTACTACACCGTTGGCCCTAGCCCCCCTCCCCCCTCTACACCGCCGCCGCCGTGCCGCGTGGCCAACCGTTAGTACCGGTACTAAATGGCGGGCTTTAGTACCGGCTCGGGCCATTAGTACTAGAAACCAAGCGCATACTAAACCGGCTTTGCGCCCGGTACTAAAGGTCGATTTTCTACTAGTGAGTGCCTGCACAGACATAATGAATTTCCACTTATGCCATGGTACCATGGAAACGTGTTTGGCCTCACTAGTTTTTGCATGGAAATAGATATAGGGCCTGTTCGGCCCCACCCGTCAGCCTCCCACCAGCAGCCACGGCTGGCTGCAGAGCAGCCAGCCGAACAGGGCCATACAAGATAACTGAATGATTCTTGGGTATGTATGGTCACATATACCTGTTGCATTGTGACAGCATCATTCTAATCCTTTTTTTTTCCCCGGAAAGCATCATTCCCATTCACGCTTTTGAGTAGTTAACGTGCTGTTTACTTTGTGAGCATATGCTTTGCAGATTTGTGTAGAGATGATGAAGTTGACGAGCGTCAGCCATGTTCAGCGGCAAATGTGTGGAGAAGATGATGCAAATGTTCAGCGATGTCAACCGATCAGTTACCAATTGGCAGGGCTCATGGAGAGCTGCAATACTTCTAAGCAATTACCAACGTCTCAAGTCCATGTCCGTCACTCTACTTAGACAAGCTCATTACTGTGTATATACATCCCAACAAGAAGAAAAAAAAGTTCACAGATAAAGGTGGCAGCAACTCCACGCATGCTTCTTCAAGTATTTGTTTATTTGTCAAATTTTCGCCAGGGAGATGGGATTGCTAGCCATAATCAAGCTCTGCAACGATGCGAGTAACAGCTCACAACACCTCGAGCTCAGAGAGGTCTCCTCAGCAACGCATGGCCTTGGCACGGCAGGGGCTGCTCGGCGGAACCTTGAACAGAGGGCGGCCGACGATGTAGGCCTTGTCTTCTTCCACGGCGCCGGTGGAGTCGTCGCGGGCAACAGGCACTGCCATGGACACGGTTCTTGATTATCAACAAACCCTGACCAGCCACATGTAGCAGGAGAAGGTAAATGGGGGCAACGTGTTACTTACCAGGCATGGCGCTCACGGTCCTGTGCTCCACCGAGGTGAGATCCAGGAGCAAGCGCTCTTGGCCGCTGACCGCTGCGGCGAGCTCGCCGGCGGTGAGGAGCACAGCGACGAAGGCGAGCGTCAGGAGAACCGCATTCTTGGGGCCATTGTTGCTGTTGCTGGATGCTCTGATGAGTGATCGACGTGGCACCTATGCAATGCTCGTGTTGTGCGACTGTGGATTCTGATGAGTATGCTGTATTTGTAGGCCCATCTTTCTGGACTTCTGGCGGCTTTGATGATACTCCCTCCGTCCCAGAAAGTATGCAAATCTAGCCATATTTTGGAGTGTCCAGATTCATAGTATCTCTAATGAATCTGGACACTCATTTGTCCAGATTCATTGAAGATGCTATGAATCTAGGGAATGGCTATAATTGCATTCTTTTTGGGACAGAGGGAGTAACTGATAAGATTACAAAGCAGCCATGTGACTCAAGAGTAGCAAGCACGTGTCTACTAGCCATTAGTCCTGTTGAGCTCCTATACATGTAAAGTGTGTGTTATCACTTATCACAAATCTAGAAGGAATTTGTATCTCCCGGCAGAACTGGTGGTCACACATGGGCGGTGGTGGGCGCATTAGGTTTGGCAGACCCAAAGTCGATTCAACCACCTTATACCGAAAGCCATAATCTGGTTCTGGTCTAGCTGATGGACGGACAAATCATGATTTAACTGCTAAATAAAATATTTGATATGTTATCTTAGAACCTAGTTTTTTTATATGTTAATATTTGATAAGAGATTTTGTTGGGGTAAGCTCAAGCTAAGTGCTAACTTAAGAATATATTGTATATATGTTAATATTTGATAATAGATTTGGTTGGGGTGTGCCAAGCTCGAGCAATAGTGCAATGCTTGAGCGACACTTGATGACCCTAATGGCAAGCCATTATCATGGTCATCCCCCACAAAAAATAAATTTAATACCATTGTGAGGCGGTACCTCACATATCAGATATCAAACTGATAAGAACAGATACTACACTTGATCTTAGCCAAAAGGCCGAGAAAGGTATGAGTTGTTTGGTCTGATGGCCGGTTGTTTTATTGCCTCCTCTAGGTTAAACTGCTCTTTGATTAGCGGTATGGTACAAAACTAAACAGGTGGATTAGTACTCTCCCGTCTCCACCAACGGCAGCCCGCACGGGCCGTTAGTGGGCCATCTGCAGCCCATATACCCGCGCTCTGCCGCCCAACTTTGCAGGCCCACACCGCTTCTCAGTTCTCACACGTTTGTGTCAGCCTCCTCAACACAGTGATCTGGCATGCGCTTGCTCTTGCCGCTGACAGCTGCGGCGGCTCGCCGGCGGTGAGGAGCACAGCGACGACGGCGAGAGTGAAGAGCACCATCATCATGGTGGCCATTGTTGCTGTTGCTGGATGCTCTGATGACTGACGTGGCAGCGATGCAATGCTTGTGCGACTGGGATTCTGATGAGTAAAGCATACTGTAGGCGATGCATGGACCATGGCCCTGGACATTTGGCAGCCCCTTGATGATAAGATTCGGAGGAGGACAACGATCACAAAGCAGCTTCGTGACTCATGAGAGTAGCAGGTGGCTAGCCATAAATCTTGTTATCAAGAATCTGGAAGGAATTTCTATCTCAAAGCAGAACTGCATTAGGTTTGGCAGGCCTAGAGTTGATACCCTTGAAATTCGTAGTTAACTACGTATGTCACAAGTCACACTGAGGATGAACCTGTAACAGACAGGAGGATTAACTGAACTTCTAACAGAGTAACAGATAACAATGCACCTGACCTAACTGCTTAGCTAACTTAATTGGTATTTAAATAATTGTAACAATTGGTATTTAACTGATTGTAAATAAAATTATTTAAAATATTATCTTAAAACCTAATTGGTATGTAAAATATTTTATAATAGATTTGGTTGGGGTGCGCCAAGCTTGAGCTACAGTGCAACAGTTAGATGACCCTATGGCAAGCCATTATCATGGTAATCCCTCCCAAAAAATAAATTTAATATAGTTGAGCGACCCTAGATAACCCTAATGGAAATCCATTGTCTTGGTCCTCTCCCACAAAAAAAATTTAATTTATTATCATTGTGAAGCGGTGTCTCGCATATCAGATCAGATATCTAAATAAAAACATATACTACCCTTGATCTAAAGCCAAGAAAAACATGAGTTGCTTGGTTTGATGGCCGGTTGTTTTATTACCTCCTCAAGTTTTTTTTTAGGGAATTACCTCCTTCAAGGTTGAAATTGAAACTCCTCTAATCCTCTTTGCTCGGCGGTATGGTACAGAATTAGTACTGGCCACCAACGGCACCCGCACGGGCCTATACTGGGCCATAGGTAGCCCATATACCCGCCCTCGTCGGCCTCTTTGCTACCCACAACAATACAAGGGCCCGTGGCTTTCCAGGATGGCTCTCACACCATAACCCCCTGTCACGTTCGTGCCAGCCTCCTAGCTTAGGACTTTTCAATCCTTTTTTGCTGTTTCTCCATAGATCTTTCTCTTGGACGAAGTCACTAGTTTTTCTTTAGCTTCCCGTGTACAAAAACAAAAAAAAAATCACAATTGATGAAGAACACGAACAACTGCAATAGAATTGGGGGAAAGGACAAAGGGGGGGGGGGGGGGGAGATGGAAAACTAGCACAAGTAGAGGGCCCGTTTTCCACGTTGTGGAGAGTTGAGTGCCGAGCTGTCTGATGCTGCTAGCAGGTCAGTCAGTCTAGTGGTGGACCGTGGACCAGTCTTGTGGTACTCCCTGCCGGGCCAACCAGCAGTCCTGCCCTATCACGACGTCTCAAGAGGTTTATCACCGGCAGGTAGGTGAGCACTTCAGCTCATTCAGTCGAATGTACGAGTAGAGGATTGCAGTGCGACCGGGAGAGTGAAGAGGGAGCTAGTAGAAGCAGCTTGCAGCATGTACACGGCCGGCACCACCACGACGGCCTGCCTGGCGCCGAACAGCCGGGCGCGCGCGGCGACGGCGACGGCGACGGCGAGGCGGCCGTTCGACGCCCATCTGCCCGGACCGCCAGCATGGGGCCCCGTTAGGATCCATGGCGCGAGAAAGGTGAGTGTTATCTCCAACTCTGCTTGCTCGTTCTGCCCATGTCTGCATGCAAGAATGTTCTCCTTAGCCTTTTCTGTCTGGTACAAAATTCTAGAGCACTCCAAAACTAAGCCTGTCAGGGCTGAGGCGCTGAGCACGCGCTCGGCAGTTCTTCATGGCCGCTCTAAAATTAGCAAACTGTTTGACAGTTACATCTAAACCGATGGTCACTGATTGGGGGGCAATGTGCATGCACTTTTTTTTATTCCCTGTCCAGCAGATCTTTGTTATCGATTGTTGCGGCTACCGGCTGGGCTCACACAGGCTCGCTCGCTAATTCGCCATGGCCTCACGGGATGATAGTGGTAGTGGGGGGGGGGGGGGGGGGGGGCACCTACGTCCTCTTCTCTTCCCGTCGCCGCGCCTGTAGACCTGTCTGTCTGTCGGCGCGAATTTTTGGCGAGTCCGCTGAATTCGTCCCACGCAATGGTGGAGGCCCATTTCCTCTTGTTCCTCTTCTTCTTGGGCTTTCGGATGCACGCAAGCGTCAAAAGTCGCCGGCCCGAACAACATCATCCCTTCGGACGCGATGGTGGAGGCCCATTTCCTCTTCTTCTCGGCCATTCAGACAGGGGGGATTATAACTTTCGCTCAAAAAAAAAAAAGAGACGGGATTATAACTGAACTGGTAACAGAGAATTTTACCTGACCTGCTTACTCAGATGGACCAGCAAATAAAAAAATATATTAAAATAATGCATTGGTACCTTTATTATATATACAATATTTTATAATAGATTTGGTTGGGGTGCGCCAAGCTCAAGCAGTAGCGCAACGCTTAAGCGACGCTTGATGACCTAATGGCAAGCCATTATAATGGTCATCCCCCATAAAAAATAAATTTAATATCATTGTGAGGCGGTGCCTCACATATCTATTACCTACTCCTAAAGCACGTAAGGTTTCTGGCCTCTTTTCTTGGTACGTCCTGGGCTTGGGCTGCAATCTCGCGTTGGGCTTATGGCTCCCGCAGGCCCATGTAAGCTCAACGGCGGCTCGCCCCCGTTCGTGGGCCTGCAACGTGCAAAGTTGCACTGCTGGGCTCTTCCGTCAGCTCGCTTGATTGTGATTCACATACAGCCATGCAGCATCTTGCATATGTAACACCAAAACCTTTGGTTGCTCCGGATGCGCACCAAATTCGCAATGCTACTTGGACTAAGCGACATGGCCATGCTTACTCACAAGTCATAACTGACCATCGTGCTGCACAACAGTGGTATTTGCCTTGGTGGACTAATGTGAAATAAAGAAGTATAATTGAAAATAAAAATCACAACGTATGGCATAGTGTCTTGGTAAAAAAAATGTGTGCTTCGTTGTAAAGATGTAGTGATATAGTTTTGTAAAAAATATATATATAATTATAATAAAAAAACAACTATTAGTTCAAAGCATAAAATAACTATTAATAATTTCATAAATTTTTATCCACAACAACTCATTTTTTGCTCATAGCAACACATGGGCATGTGTCCTAGTCAGATATTAAACTGATAAGAACAGATACTACACATACACATGATCTTAGCCAAAAGGCCAAGAAAGGTATGAGCTGGCCAACTTGCAAGCCGGTAGTTTTATTACCTCCTCTAGGCTGAAACTCCTCTTTGCTCGGCGGTATGGTACAAAACTAAACATGATAACTACACTCGTTTAAACATGTGGGCTCTTCCGGACCAACTGCTAACCGCACGGGCCGTTCGTGGGCCATCTGCGGCACATATACCCGCCTTTTCGGCCCTCTTTACTACCCACCACATATACCCGTGCCTTTGCAGCTCACCCACAACCTGCCAGGTTCGTGTGTAGCCTCAGCTGTGGACTTTTCTATCAACAACAGTGATCATGGCATCATGCAAACGAAGCTGGTGAGCAATGGCAGGAGGAGCTGCAACACAGCAACACATGTTCAGTACTTCAATCAATTTTAGCATTTTCCCCATAGATCTTTCTCGTCGACGAAGTCACTCGTTATTCTTTAGCATGCCCTGTAAAAAAGCAAAGAAAAACACAAACAACAGCACACAGGAATGAGTGAATGACAGGATTGGGAAAAAGGACGAGAGGGAAGAAAGGAGAGGGAAAACCAGTACAAGGAGTAGATGGCTGGCAGCATTTTCTCTGGCACGTTTTTCACGTTTTGAGCTTGTTGGCTGTGGCTGCTGGTGCTGCCGTGCTAGGCCATCTGCTGGACCATTTGTGTGAGCAGTCCTGCCCGCTCACGTCTCATGGTTCAAGCTTTATCACCGACACAAAGGGAGGCAGAGCTCATTCAGACCAATTGTATATATGTATATGAATATATATGATGGTAGTGTGAGTGTGAGTGTGAGACCGAGAGACCGAAGAGTGAGAGAACAGGCAGATAAGCAGAAGCAGGCCTGAAGCAACCATGTACACGGCCGGGATCACGGCCTGCCTGGCGCCGGTCGGAGCGCCGACGACGGCGGCGCGGCGACTGCCCGGGCCGCCGCCGCCGCGGGGGTCCGTACGAATCCATGGCGCGCGCAAGGTGAGTGATCTCTCCAACTCTGCTTGCTCATGATACCATGGGTCTCTGAATGCAAGAATGTTCTCGTTCGCCTTTTTATGGTATGTTTCACAGTTCACACGCGCGGTAGAGATTTACAATTTCTAGAGCACTCGAAAACCAAGCCTCTCTCCAGCTGAGCACGAACTCGGCAGTTCTTCATGGCCGCTCCAAAATTATTAGCAAACTGGTCGCCATTGATTGTGGGCAATGTGCATGCACTTGCTCCTTCTCTGTGCTTCAGATCTGTACTTTTCTTCTGTTATCGATTTGTTGCGGCTGGACCTCACACAGGTTCACTCGCTGAGTCATGGCCTCACGGGATGACAGTGGCAGGGGGGGGGGGGGGCATCGTCTCTATCCGTTTATCTGTTTCGCTGTTTGTGTCTTTATGCCCATCGTGAATCTTGCTTGGGGTTGGCAAGGTCCTGTCTGGACGAAATTTTTTAATTTTTATATTTTTTATTTTAGGATTTTTTTAAAAATAAATACCCTAATGAAAAAATTGCAAAAGTATACCACCTCCCGCTGTTTGAAACGAACGGTTATAGCCGGATGAACCGGCGGAATGCTACTGTAGCACAGCATACCGCCAGTTCATCCGGCGGAATGTAGTCTGTTCCGGATAGTGTATTTTTAAAAAATCATAACCAATTCATATGGCCTTGAATGTAGATGACCCTTATGCGAAAGTTGTAGCTCTCGACGAGATGTGCAACTTTGTAGTTAAAACATTTTTCATCAAAAGTCATCTTAGTGCTCAAATAATCCACTCAATTTTCGGATCTAAGATTTGAAATTTAAGATATAAAACTTGAGTAAACTATTAGAGCACTTATATAATTTTAAATGGAAAACTTTTGAACTACAAAGTTGTCCGTATTATTGAGATCTACAACTTTCATATAAGGATCATCTCCATCTAAGATCATATGAATTAGTTATGATTTTTTAAAAATACACTATCTAGACAACCTACTTTTCGCCGGATGAACTGGCAGAATGTTGTGCTACGGTAACATTCCGCCGGTTCATCCGGTTATAACCATTTCAAAAGGCAGGAGGAGGTATATTTGTGTAATTTTTCCATTAGGGTATTTATTTTTGAAAATCCAAAAATTAAAAATATAAAAATTAAAAATTTTCTGTCTGGACGCGAGATACCACTTGATTCGGCCCACGCAATGGTGGAGGCCCATTTCCTCTTCTTCCTCTTTTGGGCTTTCCGAAGCACGCCATGCCACACAAAGCGTCAAAGGGTCGCCGGGGCCGAACACCCTTCGGTTGGAGGCTTGGAGCCACCCACGGCCACGTAGGCGCGACGGAGCAAGCCGATGTGCAGCGAGCAGCGCGAGCGGATCAGTCACCACTTGGCGTCGATATACTAGTATACACGTAGTAGCACACACCGTTCCCTCGATCTTGACGCCAAGATACACGCAGGTGGAGAGGAGCACGGCGGCCATGGCGGCCGCGACGACCGGCGGCGAGGTGAAGGCGATCCACAGCAGCGAGAGCACCAAGACGCTTCTCAAGAGCGAAGCCCTCTACGAGGTGCGTCTGTCCCCTTCGTGCTGTTAATTCCTGTCGACATTTTTTTTGCATGTACGGTAGATGTCTGAAGATCTGATGTTCCTGTCTGAACTTGTGATTTTGATCGGTCTCGGCTTCGATCAGTACATGCTCAACTTGATGGTGTACCCGCGGGAGAACGAGCACCTGCGCGAGCTCCGCCTCATCACCGAGAAACACAGCCTGTACGTCCTCCGCGCGTGCATGATCATTCATCAGCTCGTTCCTCTCTGTTTTTAAGGGGAAAAAAAAAGAACATGTCAGTCTGAATATCTGATGAGTATAAGACTAACAGGGTCTGAATGTCTATTTTTCTTCTTCCTGGGATCGATGCTTCCAGTGGATTCATGGGGTCGCCGCCGGAGGAGGCGCAGATGCTGTCGCTGCTGCTGAAGGTGATGGGCGCCAAGAACACGATCGAGGTCGGCGTCTTCACCGGATGCTCCGTGCTCACCACGGCGCTCGCCATCCCCGACGACGGCAAGATCGTGGCCATCGACGTCAGCCGCGAGTTCTTCGACCTCGGCCTCCCCGTCATCCAAAAGGCCGGCGTCGCACACAAGGTCGACTTCCGTCAGGGCCCCGCACTGCCCATCCTCTCCAACCTTCTCGCCGAAGTATATACACAACCTCTCTTCATCGCCTTTAATTCTTCCATGTCCATCACGTATATGATCATGTATCGATCCTGATCGATTCGATCCTTGGGATGCAGGAGGGGAACGAGGGGAAGTTCGACTTCGCGTTCGTGGACGCGGACAAGGGGAACTACGGGAACTACCACGAGCAGCTGCTACGGCTGGTGCGCGTCGGCGGCGTGCTGGCCTACGACAACACGCTGTGGGGAGGCTCAGTGGCGATGCCGGACGACGCGCCGCTGACGGAGCACGACAGGGAGGTCAGGGCGTTCATCAGGGAGTTCAACGCCAAGATCGCCGCCGACGCCCGCGTCGAGGCCGTGCAGCTCCCACTCGCCGATGGCATCACCCTGTGCCGCCGCGTCGTCTGACAAGAGCCGAGCTGTAGGGTTTCACATTTGTGTGCTGAGCCAGTATTGTTACGATTTACTATGAAAGAAAAATAAATCTTGCAGTCCAATCGCGTTTCTAGTATTGTTATGAGTACTTCGAGCTCGGCCTGCCGTTCTTCCACAAGGCTGGCGTCGCGCACAAGGTGGCCTTCCGGCGTGGCCCCGCGCTGGAACAGCTCGACGAGCTTCTCGCCGCCGACGACGAGCGCCACGTGGACGCCTTTGACTTCGCGTTCGTCGACGCCGACAAGACCAACTACGTGAGGCACCATGAGAGGCTGCTCCGGCTCGTGCCCGTCGGCGGCGCTATTGTTTATGACAACACGCTGTGGGATGGCACGGTGGCGCTGCCGCCGGAGGACGCGCCGGGCTTGTCGGAATACGACCGGATGATCTCGGCCGCCATTAGGGACCTCAACGCTAGGCTTGCTGCTGACGAGCGTGTGGAGGTGTGCCAGCTCACCGTCGGCGACGGCGTCACCATCTGCCGCCGCGTCGTGTGACGTGACGACGGCCGGTGAGGCGGTGGGTGGCCACGAGCGGCGGTTTTCGATAGGATTTTCAGTCTTGCGATGCGATTTGAGGATCAGATGCTGGTCCTCATAGAGTCGTAGTTGTGCTGTTCTGAATTGGAATAACAACGGTGCCTCGATCTTTTTTTGTCATCGATAATCATCGACACTGAGTTTTTTTTCCGGATTGTTGAAAATCCTTGCGATTTCTGTTCGCACCAAACGATCCAGGTCACAAGGATAGGCAAGAAAACGAATGCCTTTCGAGGTCTCGTGGAACATGAGCAGCCGGCCATGGTGAAACCTTCACCATGTCCTGTATTCAGGTTCGATTGTCGGGGTCGAGCGCTGGATAAGCGGCCCGGAACAGAACCAACCAATCGACCGCCATGCAAAGCATGTTGCCGTCTCAAGGTTTCTACAGCACGTCGCACAGAACAAGAGTTTGGACAACAACGACATCGACCCACTTAGCTTTGGAAAACAACGACATCAACCCACCCTCGAATTGCATTCGGCACGGGCCCATACCCTAGATTGCATTCGGCACGGGCCCATACCGTACCCAACCTTTGGAAAACAACGACATCAACCCACCCTCGAATTGCATCTTATATGCTGAATATTCTTCAGAATGTTGGATTTTGCATTGGTGTTACTGCTTTCAAAATGTACTTATGCACCTCATCGCATATTCATCTATGAGACTATGAGAGGTACGGTTAGATCATGGGCAATATCTCTGATCCATATCCACTGTGTGCATTGCTTCTGCAGCGGTCCTATTATCCATTTTTTGATGTGCTTGTACAGGGTCAGGATCAGTAGCGCCAGAGCTTTTCCTACCACCCAACTGGACATAAAACTAGCCGTGCGTCTATTGTTTGCTTCAACTCGAACCTGAAAAATGGAGCAAAAGAGGTCCATAATTTGGATTCCACGACGAGGACAAAGTTTTCAGGGAGGAAACAGATTGCTGCACGTAGGCTCTGTCAAAGTTAGCAAATGACCGGTTCCATCTCAGTTACAGTTATTATGATGACCGCTACCTACTTCGACCTCGGCACTCACACCGCGTCGTAGCGTGAGGCTGGCTAGCCAACCCCTGAACTCCACGGTATGTGCATCCAAGAAGAGTGAGGTGCTTCTGTGGCGCAAACTTGGCCTCGCACCACCGGAGGGAGTTGTCGCCAACGACCAACGACCAGAGCTGGCGGCCATCTTCAAGGGACCAATGGACAACCACTACTTCGCAGCCATGCGTGATCTCTTCCTGGTGGCCCAGGCCCTATCCGGTGCAGAATTGATGGCCGCAGCCATGGATGTGAACGGGGCTATGAGTCTCACTTGACTCAATAAGCTTGTAATAGTGGTGTCCATGTCTTTCTTGGTTGTATCTCTTGCCGTATAGTCTTTCTGTGTGAGTACTTAATCCGTGTATGTGTGCCCGGTAGGCCAGCATTGTAAAACTCTAAGTTTCTTCTTAAAACAAAGATACGCAGCTCTCCTGCGTGTTCTCGAAAAAAATATGATGACCCATAGATAACGAAATGCACGAGGCTCATGGGTCGGCCCAAAGCACTATTTTCTAGCTCGATCCAAACACGGCCTAGCATGGCTAGCTTTGGGCTCGTGTCAGCCCGGCCCATGTGTAGTGACTGGTCTAGGCTGCCTCCTCGGCCCCTGTGTCAGCCCGACAAGGTGCGGTCGAGGCCATCCAGTCAAGGCATGTCGTGCTGGCACGGGTCCGCCGGCCCATCTAGCCCATCAAAAACCCTAATCGTCTAGTCCTGTTCTAATCCTTTCACTCTTCCAATTTCCACTGCGCCACACTTCCCTCCCAAGCTTCCCCACTTGGTCGCCATGTGTCTCTCTCACTCTCATGATGGCCGCCGCTCCTCCTCCCCTGCTAGCCGCAAATTTTATCCCCCTTAGCCTTGAAAACTTGTTTTTTTATTGGCTTGGTGATGGCATCATGCTTTATAATTTTAGTTGTGCGCTAATCATTAGTATTGAATGTAAAAGACACCAAGACAATTCAACACCACAATGTTTAAGGTACTAAATGGGTAAAATAACAAGTTTTGTATCATCGAGTGTCTAAGGGTTTTTAAGTAGATGGTCTTGTTGCCCACGATACAATTTAGTCAGGGCTGAGTGTTCAGATATTCCCTTTTGGACTTCTTCTTATTCACATGGCCTTTAGCTGTTTTTTTTTTAAAAAAAGAGAAATGGTGAGGGTTGAACAGAATCATTCCTCGGACGAAGTCAGAGCCCTTGCCTCAAATAGAATCCAATAACTTAGCTAGAATTTGTCCTTTGTGGCTTTCGTGATGTAATCTTGCATGTTTAGTAATTTTATTGTCCATTAATCATTTGTAAACCAAAGTTTAGGTCAACAATTCTGTACACTAGTAGAGTTGTTTGAAAAAAGGATTTGTATTGCCCAGAAACTCTGGGTGGTTGCGTGTAAAACATGGTTCTTTTGGTGGCTAACTGGGTAAAATAACCGGTTTTTTTTAGTGTACGTCAAGGTTTATTTCAAGTAGTTGTTCATCTAATCCGTGCATGGCCTAACTTTGACAAGTGTGAGTGTTCAAGGGACGTTGATTGGATTTCTTCTTATCTATATTGTCTTGAGCCTTCTTTGGGCTAATAGCTGATGAGTGTGGGACAGAATCATTCCTTCCTGGAACATTTGCGTCTAATACCATCCAACTTGCTACCACCACCGGAAGACGTTTCAAAAGAAAAAAAAAACAGGGTAGGAGTAGGATGTAAGACCCGGCGAGTGGCGACAGCAGTGGCGGTACTAGATCGGGATGAACTATCGTGTTCCCCAAATGATATGGGATACAATGTAGACGAAGCCGCATGATTGTTCATTGCGACGTCACCCTCCAAACCCACCGCTGCGGTCAGGTGTCCATCCACTTTGTTGGCACTTTGCACAATGCCAGCCTTGGGCCCGCTTGGGTGAACGATCGACGACCCCAATCAAGGGTGGCAGGCGAGACGACGCGCCGCGAATCGGAGGCCGTCACGGCGAGCTTCGGCACAGGGCGGTGGCTGGGCCCTGGAGTGGAGGGGCTCACGACCGGCTCAGGACTGGACGGCGGCGACTGGGGCTCCCCACACGGACCGGTCGGGTGGTAGGCAGAGGGAGGGTAGGTGCCTGAAACCGACGGCGAATCTGTGCGAGCGAGCCAGGACCGGGCGGGCTGCAACGGCAAGCCTTTGGTCGCCGGCCATCTGAGACTTGTCCGAGTTGGAACAGGGGAGCTGTCATAAATGCGTGTAGTGCATCCCCAATTAATAAAGCCGTGCTCGCATTATACCGCATGATTGGAGCTTCCAAGTACGTACGTACAAAGATGAAAGATGTCGCGAGGTCGCAACAGGTAAGGTGTCGTTCTTGTCGCTCGGCCCGTCCATGTCCATGTGATGTTCTTCTCCTGTTCGGCGATGCCTATCCATCCGCAGTTTCGGTACCCCAGACGGCGAGACGGCGATGTGGGGGTGGGTTGGTGCGCGTCCCCGTCGGTGGGTCTGGTGAGGACTGCGACCCTGTGACGGCCGGTCGCTGCGCTACGCTGCGAACCTCTGGCCGTACGAGCTTCAACGGCCGCGAGAATAGATGCACGGAGCCCGGACGTAAACGCCTCAGTTTTTTTTTTTTTTTTTTGCGAGGGTTTTGGTCCTTGTCGCGTTCAATTTTCTTTTGTTGCAGACTTGCAGGGAGTTTGTTGGCCCACCTATCCGTCGTCCAGCACTGCTGACTGCTGCCAAGTGCCAACCCATGTCCAAGCGCATTGGCCCTGACATCATGGTCCATTGGAGTAATCCGGTATCATATCATCGCGCCGTGTTGTGCAACCAACGTTGATGATGACGATAATATCTTGAATTTCCGGTCCACTTGCAAGTGAATTCAAAGGCATCGGATGACATTGTGGCATGGTTAGTTCCAGTAGCCCGGAAATGGTAACGGTACCAAGTGCCAACCCTGGTTTGAGTTTTCAGTGGTACAGTATCCTGCAGCCACGTATAGTTGTAACAATAGCATCCTCTTATTTTTACTCTTGACACCATGTCACCATCCAAAACAAACAAAAGACGCTTGAAGGAACGAAACGGCGACATCAAACAAGATCTGCTCATCAAAGTACCTGTCTGAAATAAAACACGTACTACTCATACATCCACGACAATAACGCAGGTGTGCAGGGCATGGATTGAGACGGGGTATGCATGCATGATCTAGTGGTCCTCGTCTTCAGGTCAGTCAGGCGGCTGCGGATAACTTCGCGAGCCCCGGCCGGCTGTCCCTCTCTCCCATACCCCAACCAATCGGCGGCGCAGCCCACCTGGCTGTATACCTTCCGATCATCGGCACGCCACGCCCCCCCCCCCCCCCCCGACGGCGACTCGCTCGCTCGTCACTTGGCTAGTTGGCTCGCGTCGCGCTCGGCGTGGACGGTTGGTGGCGTCGCCTGGTGGCTGGTGCGCGTCAGTGTCGACGGGTCTGGTGGCGACACGGCCGTGGGTGCGTGGGCGATCAACCGATGCGCGCGCGCGATCACTCCGTGTCGTCAACCCCGGCGATCGATGGAGTACGTACCACGTCGAATGAAACGGCAGGTTGGGGACAGCATTTCGATGGCGCCGGGGGGCATGACAGCGCCGAGGAACGTAACGGCCGTGCCTGCACGCACGGCGGATGGATTATTTTGGGATGGCCGAACGCCACCTTTCTTTCCCTTTGGTCGACCGGAATGATGAGGCCAGCAGGGGTGGTAATCGTGTTCGCTTGCTTCGCTCGCCACGGAAGTACCGGCACATGGGAAATGGAAGCGTGTGCTTGCGTGGATGCGTGGCGCCTCGTCCCTTTTCTTTCTACTTTTCTTCTGTTCCGGCACCGACGGAGTCACGTAGCGCCGCTGGCATCAGTGGCATGGATCAGTATATCAGCAAAGGCTCCCATCATCGCGAGTTGATGACAGTTGGGGTGGGTGATGGGCCGATGAATGGTGATGATGCTCGTGGGTTTGGCCGGGCGCTCCGGTGTGCAGATCGCGGAGTCCGTTGCGTTGCGACGTTACGTACCCGCGGCGCGTACGTCCAAACGGTGGTGAACTCGCGGTCGGTCTCCCCTCCCCGACCCGACAGCTCTGTATTCCCTTCTTGCACTCAACGACCGTCGTCTCACACTCTCAGCCACACGGACACGGCACACGAAAATCTGACATGCAGATCTACCGTACCGTGCATCCACATCTCGCGTTGTTTTTTTTCCCCCGAGACCGGCATCTGGTGTTCTGGTCAGCATACTCCCCAAGTCCTCTAGTGAACCGCTGAACGCGACGGTTACGGTAAAGAATGTTTGCCTTTCTTTGCACGCGGGCCACGCAAGATTTCTTTGCTCCTCTGATGCAGCAGGACTAAACAATGTTTTGCTCTTTTCGAACCGTGCAAGCAGCACACGCAAGATTTCTTTGTTCTGATCCAGCCTTGTCCCAGCAGGAGTAAAACAATCGCCTACTGACTTTACACCCACCCCCTCCTACCATCGTCATCAACGTCGACGGTCTAAACAAATCCGAAGATAAACCACTCCCAACACGACGTGTCACGGCCTGACGGGACACTTATTATTATTGGTCACTCACAGCAAAATCGTGCGGAATCCAATCCATCGACCCTTCCTCCAACATTCGCATCGTCTCCTCTGCGCCTTCGCCGAACTACTTTTTGTCCTCTCGGAACAACCGTGCGCACCACCAGCCCCCCAGCAACTGCCCAATTTCTTTACACGGAGGGGAGGCGAGATGTCTCTTTGGGTGAGAAAACGCACGCCATGTTCGGTGGGTCAACAGCTAAAGGAAATGACTTTGGTTTCCAGGAAATTGAAAGGAGTTGGTGAGCGCTCTCCCGAGTGGAAAGACTCGAAGCATTTTGCTTTATCTTTATAAAAAAGGTTATAAGCATGGTGGCGGGGGCAATCAGGCAATAGGCCGACGCCATTACACCAACCCCCTGCTGCTTAGTGCCTCTGCTCTTAAATAGAGTATCGCTGCGAGAGGCCCAGCAGTGTGCGACCTGCGAAAGCTAGCTAGCTTGCAAGCACTACCACCTGCGGTGAGAGACAGAGAGGTAGCCATGGCGGCCGTCAGCGACACCATAGCCCAGGTCCACAGCGGCATCGACAGCAGCAACAAGACGCTGCTCAAGAGCGAGGCCCTCTACAAGGTACTTAACCCATGCACCAGATCATCATATATATTTGCCGTGGTAAATCAATCCGACATGATTACTGATAGACGGCGTACGTCTTTGTGAAATTTGCAGTACGTGCTGGACACGTCGGTGCTGCCACACGAGCCGGAGTGCATGCGTGAGCTCCGCCTGGTGACGGACAGCCACCCGTGGGGGTTCATGCAATCCTCCCCAGACGAGGCCCAGCTCCTCCGCATGCTCATCAAGCTCACGGGCGCCAGGAACACGCTCGAGGTCGGAGTGTTCACCGGCTACTCCCTCCTCGCCACCGCGCTGGCCCTCCCCGACGACGGCAAGGTGATCGCCATCGACGTCGACCAGGAGTACTACGACATCGGGAAACCCTTCATCGAGAAGGCCGGCGTCGCTCACAAGGTGGACTTCCGCCATGGCCCGGCTCTGGACCACCTCGACGCGCTGCTCGCCGACGAGAGCAACGTGGGTGCCTTCGACTTCGCGTTCGTCGACGCTGACAAGCCCAACTACGTGAAGTACCATGAGCAGCTGCTGCGTTTGGTGCGTGTCGGGGGAACCATCGTGTATGACAACACGCTGTGGGCTGGCACCGTCGCGTTGCCCCCCGACACGCCGCTGTCGGATTTGGACCGGAGGTTCTCGGCTGCGATTAAGGAGCTTAATGCTAGGCTCTCTGCTGATGAGCGTGTTGAGGTCTGCCAGCTCGCCATCGCCGATGGCGTCACCATCTGCCGCCGCCTCGTCTGAGCGGTGAATGTGACGATCCCTTGCTTTCCGCTGCTGCTGCTGCTGCTGTCCCGCGTACGTCTCGGTGCTTTCAATAAGATTTTCGTCCTTTTCGTTTCGTTTTTGCGTTTCCCCTTTTCTGCGAGTTTATTGAGAGCGTCGTCAGGTCGTGTGGTACTTGTACAACATATATGTAACTGTAATCGTGTTAACTGAAATTGGAACAACTACAGCGCATCAAATTCCTGGTCCCCCCTTGATCGCGATCGATGATGATCTGCAGGCAGGCAGGCCAGGTCCTTCTCTTAACAGGCACTGCTTTTACCACCATAGCCTAAAATCGATCGCCTTCGTTCTGTGACGAGAAGCACGGCAGCAACTGACATGGGCGCGCACACACACAAGCAACCTGGTGGCACACGCCAAGGCACGTCCGGGCAACGTCGCTGCCCACGCGGGAGGCCACGACGACGACGAGCAGCGACCCGGCCGTGCTACGCAGGTCGGCATCGCAGGCGGTTAATAAGGAGGGAACGCGTCGTAGAGGCCACGAACTCCGCCGTCCCCGCGCACGCCAACATAACGTGCGCCGGAGGGGAGGCGAGGCGAGGCCAGCCGTCCGTGGGGCGATCGCGGATCGACGTGCGCGCACACACGACGCGTACCGTGCTGGGAAACCCAACCGGGGATGGCGCGAAGCATGGGGCGTTGGGCGGTGCCTGGCGCCTGCGCCGAGATAAGCCTCGGTTACTGGAAATAACGTGCTGCGGTGCCGCATCGGCATGGCTGATGGCTCCGGCGTGCACGCTTCTCGCCGCCGGGTCATCGCCATGCGTCCGTGTTCCCCGTCTCTCTCTCTCTCTCTCTCTCTCTCTCTCTCTCTCCCCGTGGCGTCAGATGGCAAGTATGATTCGGGTGCGGCGGATGGAGGGTGCAAGCGAAAGCGACAGGCGGGCGCGCCGTTCCGGTTCCGGGCTCCCGCGGTCCTGTTCCCCTGGATCGCGGGCGCAAAGCGTCAGGAATGGCTCGTCGTCAGATGGGGAATGCGTCGGGGACGGACGTCGCGCCCAATCCGCGGCGGCCACCTGACACGACTACACGAGTACCTGCGGATATACTAGCACTCCCGCCGCCAACTTGTTTGTTTGTTCTGGTACTCCCCCATGACATACTACGTACCCGGAACAATTAACAAGTCCAATCACCGAAAACGTAGCGTACTCATCAGCCACGCAGGATGGTGTTGGGAAAATCGCCGCTCCTGATGGGAGTGCGCGGGCCGGGTCGTCATCGGCGCGTACGGTACGGTGGTGGTGCCGCGGCAGCTACGGTATCGGTATGGCTACGCTTGGTGTTCACCGTTCTCGGCTTCCTGCCCGTGGCGTCGTCGGACGATGCGGGAGGCGTGCGCTTAGATGGGCTGTGCTGGGTCGTGGATCCACTCGTAGCGTGGGCTCTCGATGCGACTCCACGGGGCAAAACTCACTCTCTCCTCCTCCTCCTCCTCCTCCTCCTCCTGGGCTGGCAACGCTTGCGTGCGGGCCGCGGATCGTTACAGCCCAGCCAGCCCCACGCCGCCACTGGAAACGGAAGCGGCCCACAAGTGATGAGCAGCCGCGTCTCTCTCTGTTCACGGCTTCGCGGGCCGGCAGGTCACCGAGCCCGTAGGGAAACCGCCAAACCGGACACCGAGGCGCGGAACAGCAGCAGCTCAACGACGCCTTCTCGTCGTCAGCTGACAACAATGACCAGCTGAGAAATTACAAAGAAGTTACTGTTTTGCACTGTAGAATTAGAGAGCTACACCGGTGGCTACTACACCTGACACCGGTGGCCCTGAGGGCTGGCTCCGCCCCTGGCGTGCACCGCTGTTGTTGTTCGTAATTCGTATAGCCCTTCTAATAAATAAATAAAGAGGGGTGGTTGTGCTAAAAAAACAGCTCAACGACGCGTGCACCGCTGTTGTGCGAGCGCGGCAGCCGGACGTGGCACACCACAGGTTCCACCTGCTGGCCGTAGTCAGTCAGCTGAGAGAATAATCGCTCGTGGGTGAGCAGATGATGAAGGTCAGGTGGCCAGGCATCGCCATGGCCCCGTCGTGCACAGGAACGGCGGCGGCCATGTTCATTGCCCCGCCTGTCGCAGTCGCGCCACGCCTCACCCCAGATTGCTACGTACGTGTTGGCTTGGCTGGCGCCCTCGAGGCCTCGAGGTTCGCCGGTCTGGCACCGCTCAGCTCAGAGCCTCCGCCTCCACCTGCTGGTCGTTGGAGTGGTTTCAAGATCCCGATCTCGAGCGGATGCAATAGCTTCTCGCTGCGTGTACGAGGGAACGAGCGAGGACTTGGGAAGTTGGAAAACACGGCACACAGTAGTGCTTAGTTCTCACCCGAAGGACAGCAACACCTGGATCGGGCGGATCGCCGCCAATGGATGCAATGGCATGCGGGATGTCGTGCTTCTGTTTCCAGATGCGGGGCCACCAGGTGGTTTTTGTTTCTAAAAACACCCTGCTAGGCATTATCGTTCAGCGTCTTTCTTTCTTTATTTTTATCGACACCTTGGTCCTCGTCTGATCACCAGCTAGTGTCTCAAAACTCTAAAGTCAGAAGCCATACTAGCCAGAACAATTAACAAGTCGATCGCTGTAACCTCAGGACGGATGGTGTTGGGAAATCTCGCCGCTGGTGATGGCGTACGTGCGCGGGCGTGGGAGCACATGGGGGCGGGTCGTCATCTGCGCACACGACGGTGGTGCCGCGCAAGCTACCGGTATGGCGGTCACCGTTCCCGGCTTGTCGCCCGTGGCGTAGCTCGGTCCGCGCCGTGCGTCCAAACACGCTGCCTGCGTGTGGGAAGGAGACAAGGACACCCGACCCGTGTGTGTGTGTGTGGCGTGGGCTTGACGCGTTTTCACTTTTCGCGGGCCACTGCGCTGGGCTGTAACGCTTGCGCCGGCCCGCGAGCACTGCGCGCTGCCAACCGTTGGTCTCCGCTGGTTTCACAGCCCAGCCCACCACTACACTGGAAAGGAAAGCGGCCCACGAGTGACGACCCTCCTCTGTTCACGACTTCGCGCGTACAGTAACAGTACGCTCGGGTTGTGTTCCTATAAAAAAAGGTAACAGTACGCTCGGGTTGTGTTGCTAAGGCCATGTTCAAATTCCCAACTATTCACTGTTCATTTTTTACTATTCATTCTAACTTTTCACTGTTCCTCCCTCACAAAACACGTTTCTCAGCGAATGCTACAGTATTTTTCTTATGCTACAGTGTTTTTTCCTACCATCTAAACACAAACAGTACGCTCTCAGAAAAAAACCACCGTTCGCAACGGAGGGACCCACCGATGCGGCCCCGCAGTAGCTCAACGGAGGGTTGTGGCCATGTTCTTGCTCCCCACCTGTCGGGCCACGCCTCACCCCCACCACTCACCAGGTTGCTACGTGCCGGCACCATCCGACCGCACGCGCCCGGCAGCGAATTGGAACATCTGGCACGGCCTCTCCACGTGCTGGTTGCTCGGGGTTGTTCGGATCCACATCGAGGGATCTCTCTACTCCTACGTGTCCAACCAGTGCACGGGGCATGGAAACAAGGCACGCACGGGGTGCTTCTCCCCGGAAGGACAGAAACAAGGCATGCAGATACCAGATACTCCGTGGTTTTGTTTCTAGAAAAAAAAACATAGTGCATCTTTCTTTTCTTTTATTTCAAATCGCGCGAGTTTCATCAACAAGGTGGTGTATGGTGACAACTAGAGGTTCTAATCACTAATCCGACAGTCTGGATGTTTTAATTTCCAATGTAGAGTGGACTTGGAGCCCAAGCTACGTGTATTCCAACCGTAAATCAACTACTCTTGTTCTTGTTATGATCAATATAACCTACTTTCCGTTCCAAATTATTAGTCATTTTAGTGTCATTTTAAGTTCTACGAACCTAGACATATACTTTTCTAAATTCATAGCATATTCAATAAATTTAGTAAAAAACCAAAATAACTAATAATTTCCTCGTCGATGACGCATTACCTCCTGTGGCATCATAATCTCACTGGAGTATGAAGGATCGGTGCTACAGAAACTATTCGTACGAATTTTTTGCCCAGGTCAAATTTGAAATTTCAAAATTGCGCTGTGTTTTCACGTGGCTAGACAGACTTGCGTTCTCGAACGAGAAGAGGCCGACGCACCGAACGAGCCGCCCCTGGTTTAGCAGCTGGCATATCTCGTCAGTCGTCACACATTTCTTCTAAACCCTGTGATTCTGTTGGAAAATCGAAAAGACCGGAGATTTCTTTTTCTCTTTTCTCCTATCGTTCCTTTTCCTTCCATATTCTCCCTTTTTTCCTTTTTTTTTTTTATCCTGCGGTTTCCGCTTCCGCTCATCGGATCTCCATCCACGCACGCCCACGAGGGCAGCGAGAAACCAATCGAACATGGCCGCCGCTCCCCGGAGCTCGCTCCTCCGGCCCAGCGTCTCGGTCGGCCTGCTGCTCCTCTACTGACTCCGAGCATCCATCGAGTCGTCCACCGAGTCCCCGGTGCCGGCGGCTGTGGCGGAGGAGGCTGTTCCGATGACCTCTCCCGCGGCGGCGGCGGCCACTAGGGGCTGCGGTCTCCGTCGCTGGCGGCGTATCCGACGGGAACAGGAGCAGCACAGGGAGGGCCACACCGCCGCCGCCGCCGGTGCAGCCTTTGCTGCCGGCAAGGACTCCGCGCAGTACCATAAGCGTCGGCTCCCGCTCCCCGCCGGCGCGCCGAAGGGGAGGCACGAGGCGCCCGTCGTCGACGAGGCGGAGAGCTCCGCCGCCTCGGTCGAGTCCCGCTTCGTCCCGCTGGACCCGGGCTTCGGCGGCCTCCCCATCTCGCCCGCCGGGTTCTCCGTCGGCGCTCACTCCGACGACAGCGAGGACCGTGGCAGCTGGTCCTCCACCGCCGCGAGCGCGCCGCGCGTGCTCCCGCGTCGCGACCACGCCTTGCTCTTCCAGCGGGAGCCGCGGACCCACGTCCCCGGCGCCTCTCCGCACGGCAGGAACCCCCGCGCCGCGCGCTCGCGCGCCGACAGGCCGAAGGTTGTTTACAGCGCCGCCGGTTCCACCGAGGCTGTTCACTACCGGCAATTGGGTGCCGGCCTCAATGGTGTTCATAAGGTCTTCTCTGATTATGGTGACTGCAGTAACGTGGAGCAGCCAAGCGAGGAGGTTCGATCGATAAGTCATTGCAAAGAGAATGGCAGTAGTGTGGTGGGTGGATCGGTCCAGATAAGTGCTGATTCTGGCGATGGTGTGGAAGATACATTTGGTAAGGCGGGTGTTGGGAAGGGACAGAGTGGAAGGATGCATTCAGGTCCTGATCTTTACAGTGAGTCGACTTTGTTGCTACTTCAGAGGACACAGGAAGCACTTGAGAATGGTATGGCCAAACTGTCAGTTTATTTCCATGCACTACCCGATCGCTTAATTGTGACATTCGTTTATTCACGACCTTATGATTATGTGCCAAACCTTATGATGAAGCTTAACTTTGTATGGACTATCTGTCTAGTCGAAGTTATTTGTCAGATACAATGTCTGGCTGCATCTGTTACAATTTGAAGTCCATACTGCTCCTCTTTGCAACAGCATGTCCTAACAGACTATTCAGAGATTTGTTCTACACGTCCACTATGTTTTTTTCCTCGAGAATAATTTTCTTTCTTTCATTTGTTAACACTAGAGGCATGGTTACATTTCATCTGTAGTCTATTGGAGTAGTATCATCCTCTACATAATGCTTTACCTAATATAGTCATTTCTCTTATGCATTTTGCAGAGATAGAAAAAATCATGGCAATTGGAAAAGAACCAACTGATGAATTTGATGTTCATGATGATGAATGGAGTGGGTCAGTCCATCTTGAGGAACCTACTGAAGAAGCAAATGAAATGATAAAACATCTTGAGTCCAGGTTGGAAGAGGCATCAGCAGTGATCGGGGAGAAGAATTCAAGAATGCATGAACTCAAAGCAACTGCAATCGAGAATTTGCTGTTGTCACAATCTGAACTAGATCAACTCTACCAGGACAAGATGGAAGCAGAGATTCGGTGCACCATCCTGACAAGAGCATGTCAAGCCTCAATAACTCTGCCCGATGATCAAATGGCTCTTTATGAAGCGCAAAAATCTCTATCTGAGGACTACAAGCAGCTCGGACTTAAACTCCGACGCACAGAAAACAGAGCAATGGTGTTAGAGGAGATGGCAGATAAGCTACAGGTGCAGTGCAAAGAGCTGTACAATAGTTCTGAAATACTGCAGATGCAATGTAAGGCGAGTAGAGTTTCGCTCTTTTGTTTTGTTCAGTTTATACTGCTGTGTATTGCTATAGGAACCTATCTTATGCGAATCTCACCCTCGTCGACCGAGGTTGTACCTACCTGAGACTATAGAAGATTATATCGGGAATCCCTTTTGTAAACATGCTTGCAAAAGTTCTCTTGTAATCTGCCGTTTAAGGCAAGAGTTATCATCATAAAATGTTTATTTCTTTTTTTTTTGAAAAAAAAGATATAGCTGTTTATTTCCGTAAGATCAATATTCTGTTGCTTCTTTGTTCTTCGTACGCCTTTTGTCACTTCTCATGTCAAAGTTTCCCCCGGCTTTTGTCACTTCAAATCTGCCGATGCCTGGTATTTTCACTGAACCTGTAAGATTAGATTAGGGAAATTTACGGGAAGGATCTGACACCAAAACCAGCTAGAATCGATGGGCAACTTGTGTGGAACTGTCGAAGAAGTAATCCTTTATTATGTACAGCAAGGTTACAGAAGCAGCAGCACAAATCTTCGAAGAGATGGCTAGCTGAACATCTACAGCTTGTTCAGCAAAAGAAAACATGGTTCGCTGAATGTCTACAGCTTGTTCAACAATAGTAGAACGCGCCGTGACTTCAGTTTTTTCAGAGGAACACCTACAAACATGTACACACATTTCTAATTTCTACAACCTGTGATCTGGATCTCACAGATCTCTGCTGACAACAACCAACTTCAGAGTGTTGAATCAAGGTACGAGTAGAATCGTCGCCGATTGAACTGGAGAAGGCTGCTGTATGCGCGATCATGCACTCCGACAAAGAGTGCTTCTGTGTCAGGACTGAACGATATGCCTGCGACCTCACCAAAGAAATCTATTTCCTGCTTCTTGCTGTACCCACTCTCGACATCAAAGATGTGAATGAAATCCGCAGGTTCTGCCATCGCCATGAACTTCCCATCGGATGTGTAGCGAATCGACCTGATGGCTCCAATATTGCCACCCAATACAGCAACTGAGTGGGAGAGATTCCTGATGTCCCATACTCTGCATGTTTTGTCTTGGTTTCCAGTGGCGAATGTTCGGCCATCTGGGTTCCATGCCGATGCGAAGGAGTAATCCAAATGGCCACGGAGCTCATGAACCGCCTGCGAGAAACAAACAGACATAAGCTTGTGTGCATTAAGGATTTCTATGCCTGAAGCCAGTGACTGGACATTGCATTCTTCTTACTTTTCCTGAATTAGCATCAACCAGAAGTCCATCAGGATTGTCCCCCACAATCACAGCAAGTTTGCCATCAGGGCTCACTGATGTGTGCTGCGGGAAGTTAAACAGAAGGCGACATAAGATCAGTAATGCTGCAGTTTTCCAACCTCAACGAAGATGGAAGGCACACTCTCTTGACAGAAAAAAGAGCATCAACTTGAACAGCAAGATTTAACGAGGAAAATGAAATCCAACAAATAAGCAACATGTTCAACACTAAAATAGACAATTAAAGAATTAGCTGAAGGATTTACATTCACAGGCCAAGCAAATCGGAAGTTATTGCAGATTTGAAACTTCTCCATGTCAAAGTCTCTAAGTCCACAATCATTGTTTGAGGCCAAGAAGTGTAGAGAGCCACTGCAAAGAAAAAGGCAAGAAACATGATTTAGTTGACATTCACGCTTATCCATTCCTTTGATTCTCAAAGTAATGATTTGCCAGCAAAGAAGAAAGTACCTAGGTTTCTCATATATCTCCAAAGAATTAGTAATGCCATTGTCATCACTTGTTGACTTACAACAATAGCTTACTCCTTGACGATCCAAAAACTGCATCCCCGGGCAAATAAATAGGCATCAGCTCCTGATTACAATTGCTTTGGCTGAAATGAGGAAGGATCTGAGTGTGGAAAATAATTACCTTGCATATTATTTCGCCATGAAATCCACCAGTAACAAGCAGGTTATCTTTCACTGCCAAAGTACTGACTTGGGTTCGATAAAATCCCTCGGAGAAATTTCCCTGGTGCTTCTGAAGACAAAGAACAAAGAGTGTTATTACCAAACATCAAATAGACAAGGCTCTGAAATTAACTTCTGGAAGGGAAACCCTGTACCTCACATGGTGAAACACGTCCTTGAAGATCAATTATTTCGTGCTTCTCACGAGTCAATGCTGACCAATGAAGCACAGAATAGTATGACATAAGATACACATCATGCCTTGTCGTTGCCCATACTAAATTTCTCAACTGCAAGACAGCAACAGAGAAAGCTTAACAGAAGAACTTGAGCAGCCAATTAATACCATGAGAACGTCTGACCCCTTAATAGAGATACAGGGCCTCTACATTGAATTTGCCTTAAAAAATGGGGACAACTGGCGCCCAATAGAAAATAGAGATCTGCATTCACTATTAAAAAAGGGCCTTCTGTTGTTGGGATACCAATACAATTTGAAGTGGCCAGCCACACTTCGGCCCAAGTAAACATTTGGGGGGGGGGGGGGGGGGTTAGAAAAGCCAAACTCATGGTCGTAGACTCGTACTACTACAGAATGTTCATAGTTTCCTTTGTTGGTGCCTACATGTGGTGGCCATGTAAATGAGTGGTTCGTTACTACTATGCATCAAGATAAGTAGCCTCCTTTTTCTTGGTAGACATGACAAACATGAGTTTAATTAACAAACTTCTGTAGTAATTCAGCAAACATTCAAGAAAAAATAGCAGATATGCCATCTCAATTATCATGTCTAACAACCCTTGTGCATATCATGAACTAAGTAAAGTGGACTAACATTTGGAATGATAAAACACTTAAAATCATAGCTCACCTGGAAATGAAGAATAGTTGATTTCACCGATCTCGTGTTGTGCTGAAACTCATAGTAGAGTCGACCTTTCTCTGCAGGTGTGCATTCCTGTACCAAAATCACCACATAAACATTACGCAATCTAAAGGGGAAAAAACTAACAAGCTAATCAGAATGTGTAGGTATGCCATACCTTCTTCGAAGTCCTTCCGGAATTAGGTATGTTCTCAAAGTTGGCATACTGCTGCATCCTTGCCTGTCTGTACGAGTCTCTTGTAGTGTTCATCCTCTCCCAAGGGATCCCTTGTATATCCTTCCCATTCTTCACATCCATAGCCGTCGTGTCTTCTGTCGCCTTACTAATCTACAAATACAAAATTTCTCGTGTTATTGAAACAAATGCTCCTAACTGCATTTTCAAAATCTAGAAAGCGAGCTAATTTAGCACAAAATTAAACCAAAAAATCCCCAAACAAAGTGGATTTCTGAGATGAACGGTTGAATAAGATAAGTGTTTACAAGTAAAGCTAACTTCACATAAATTTTCTTTGTAAAATCAAGGCATAGGCACGGCATACCTAAACTAAGCAAAGAAATAAACGGCATAACAAGCCCAAGAAATAGCATATGAGAGCAAAAACTCATGTATCAGTAAGTAACTGGAGGGGGGTTCACTTACAGGTTGGTCCGAGTCATCGTCCTCGTAGTCGGAGTCACCCATATGGACGTCTTGGCGGTCTTCGTCCTCTACCGGATAAACTCCGGCGAGCTCACCACCGCGTAGAGACATGGCCCACAAGAACACCGAAGGAAGAAAGGAAAATTTATGCCAAACTAACCAAATTCGGGCTTAGGAACTTCGGGATTTCTGCTCTAAGAACGCTCCCCAGCAGGTTGATGATTTCTTATCTGCGCGAAGGAACTGGGCTGGATTGCTCACGAGCAGTTCTGATGTTTCAGGAGGCTGGAGCAAGCGAAACTGAAAGAAAAGAGTGCCTGGAACCGGAAGTACGGCGCCAGCTATAAAGAGGATCGCATTTAACAATGTAGCCCCTCTAAAAGCATTTATTTGTGTTATGTAATATATTGCCTATTCTTTGCTTTACACCTCCCTAATTTATTGTGGGACTTAATATTTTCATATTTTTTTAAAGAAATTACTTGGTTCTAACTCGTAGATACTGAAGATATAGATGGTTATCTAGCTGAAGCTAATGGTACCAATCCGTTGAGAGGTTGAAGACATAAACACATATACATATCGTCTTGCTACTTCCATATGTATGTTTCTACGGTAACAAAAATATAGACAAACTTTAATAATAGAAAAATTGAGGCCAGCAGCACCCCCTATTCATCCATTCAAAGATCAGAATTCCTAGTATAAAAAAAAAGATCAGAATTCCTACTGACGTGAACCTTACAATTTTCCCGCATGAAGCCACGTCCTTCTACAATTCTACTCAGCTCGTCACTGATAAATGTTAAAGCTAACCATACCTTCAGGGACCTCTTTGCAGAAAGGTAGAAATGCAGAGCCCCCAAAGAAAAACCTGGCACGTTTGACCCAGCGATGCTTATCCACCCCGCAACGGACACGCACGCTGGCGGCCGATCCATCTGCGCGGGCCGGCCCCAGGATTTGCCGCCAGGTGGATGATGCAGCCCCCGGGAATCGCAGCTCCCTGTTTTCTTTTTTTTCTTTCTGATATTATTCTTTTCTTCTTCTTTTTTTTTGGTCGGTATTCTGCCCACTCTACTTCAACTGTTGAAGGCTTGGAGCAATAATGGTCGTCACGTTAAAAAAATTGAAAGAGCAATAATGGCCGTTTAATCAGCTACTATCCCTAAGGGTAGGGGAGATGAACAGCAACTTGTTTATCCGGACGCCATGGCCATGTGCAACCGATCTTACAATATTCAGAGGGTTGTACAACCTCAACATTGATCTGCACTGCATATTCCCCTTGTCCCCATTTCAGGCTAACCGTGGAAGATTCCGAAACTTGAATTTCGAATACCAAATCTAGTCTGGAATCTTGCTTGAATTTTGCCAGCGGGAGAAGTCATCCGGGGACTTGAAAGTTGATGGCAGGCCAGGCCTTGCCCTGCGTTTGAAGACTTTGCAAAGCCCTATTTTTCCCTGGAGAAGGAGAGAGCAGAACAGGCAACGCTTCCAGACCAGAAGACTCAGGATCGCAGCCTAACGTGGCGAGGCCAACCACGTGACTCGAACGTGCTCGAGACCCCAAAGCTAGTAATTAACCTGAAAATATTTTACCAGGGTAGTAAATTTGCAGACCTGCTGTATAGATTTTGTTACCATAAATGTCGTAGCGAGAGAGTAAAATACTTCAGAAGTCAAATGAAGTTTTAAACGCCGTATCAAGTCAAATCACGGTTTAAATTTTATAAGGACGGAGGGAAGAATAGTAGACGAAGCTGCAGGGTTGTTTAATTTTTTTTTATGATGGATTAAAGGCAGTTTTGAGAGAGAGGCACCGACCAGCGACCAGACAAGAGAGCGAGGCGTGCGATTGCTGGAGCACACACGTTGCAACTAGCCACGGATGTGGCCACGACCTTGTCAGCTGGTTCAATCAAAATTCAAAACTAGGGGTACGGCTCTCCTTTCTTTTTCCCTGTTGCTATTAAGTCATAATGAACTGTCACTGCAATACATGCGAGCATGATGGAGAAGTAGTGATAGCAGCATGCCTAGCACTCTAGCAGAGAAGAATACTCAAGGCGAAGACGAAGGCCTCGTAGTCGTAGGTACCGTTTGAATTTGAATATCGTTCGGGTCTATTCAGATTTCTAAGAAAGAAAAAGACTAGGTACAGTTTAGTCATACTATTCAGATTCTTGAAAAAAATAATTGTAAAACTGATATATCCAGTTTAGCTACCGTTTTCAGGAGTCATGGTTCATATAAACAGGTGAAAATAAAATTAATACGGCCATCCGAAATGTGGAAAGTGGTTTCGAAGATCCGGATAAGGGATAGCAATAATCCATCTTGTTTGGGTTTATTAGCCAGAGTTTTTTTTTAAAAAAAAGTTGATGAATTCCAAACATTTGCTAGTTATTATCTTCTCAAGGATGGCTTATTAAAAAAAAAAAGGGAATCTTCTCCAGGATGTATTGCATCCGCGTGACGTGGATGAAGTCGAGATGCTGAAATCGAATGGGGGCAATTGACTTTCTTTTAGCGTTTTGAAGGTGTGACGGGCAGGCTTAACGAGATCGCCTGGCCAAGCTAGAGCATCGTCGCCGTCTCAGTGAGATTATTAGATGGCTCAGACGACCGTCACACGCGGAGAAAAAGCTCCATCTTGGAAGACAGGAAGAGGGTTAGAACGAAGAAACCTCTGTCTGGTGGAGGGACCTTCATGCACGGAGCTGAGGACGTCGATGGAGAACCTACAAGGCCACAGAGGAAATCTGCTGCGGAAGAAATCAAGACGCTAGGTACTCCGTCCGTCGCGCTGCGAAAGAGAGAACACTAGGACGACCCATCGAAGAAATCTGCGGCTTCGAGCGCGTCGTGGCCGTCTTATTCTTCTGCTCTTGCTTGAGCTTAACGCCGGTGATCTGCGGCTTCGAGCGCGTCGTGGCGTGTTCGATCCGGCCGGTCCGAAGAACCGCACGTGCAAGTTTGCCGTGCAGACTCCGTGGACCCCAAAGCGCAGTGACAGGTCGTGCGTTAATGACAGAGACCAGCTTGGGTGCAAATCAAATGCTCCTCCTTGCTTAGCGTCTAAGCATCTACCCTAACCCCGGAAATTTCGAACGCAGCACACGCGCGCGAAGCACATCTGTTTGGTCAAAATCAGGCCTTCGCGGGTTAGCTTTGTTGGACGGCTCGTCACACACGAATGGGCCTGACCCACAGCGCGTACGAGGGACGGGCTCGCTCGTTGTTTCCTCGTGCGGCTTGCAAGGTGCTGTAAAATAAGCAGACTGTGTATATAAAAGGAAAAAAAAATAAAACTTTGGAGTCCTAATCTATGTCTGATTACTTGTGGACTTTTACTAATAAAAACTAAAAAAACTATAATCATAGATCGGAGTGTATATACATGGGAGACCTATATAGTAGAAATAAATAGAAGAACAATCTATATTATATCATGTCTATTTTGCTCTTATGCTTATTGCGAGAGATGTCCGAGGAAGAAGATCTAACCGTGCGTGTTGGCATTGAGAATCGGAGGTCGCAGTGGGACAGGTTGCCACTGCAATGGAGGCTGGAGGTGTGGCTTCAGTCGTGTCTGCTAGGAGTACATCTATAACCACGTCGACGTCTTTTAGGTAACGTGACATTTTTTTTTCCAAGTCTTTTTTTTTACTTTGCCAATAAGACACTAGCTACCTACTAGTAAACGGGAAGACCTTACATATCACCGCCACAGCCCACAGAGCACCAATGGACCACGTTTTGAACAGAACTTGGCAGCTCACAGAGGGGAGGTCTCTCCTGCTAGTTCCAGAGGAGACGCCGGGCCACGTGATGGCGCGAATGGAAGAAAGTCTAGGAGAGGCTGCGTCGTTGAAACATGAAAGTGAGATTATGAATTCATCATTAAATGACACTGTTAGCTTCGTGTTTGGACCGGCAGCACGGCCCTACAGCCATTACAGAGGCAACACAGCCGGCCGGTCGACGGCAACGGCACGTCACGCAGGTGGGCCGCGGCCGGCGGCTACGGGCCCTTTGCCGACGAGAGTACTGGTACTAGCGAGGACCCTCCTGTCGCCTCTCGTAAATACCACTACAACACACCAGGCACTAACCACGTCGACAAAGTCAACTCAAATATATCACAAACGCCACAGTTAGTATAAGCCAACAGAGGATGCAAATGACCATGTCATAATCTGTATTAGCAGTTCATCAGAATCAGATTCACCATGTACAGAGACATCAACATCAAGCTTGCCAAAGTGTTTCTTCCAGCTCCAGCCACGGGGTCAGTAGAGTACACAGCTCGAGCGGTTCGACGTCGAGCCGCCCGCCAGTCATCTCAACAGCCCTGAATGACTTGGCCAAGCAAAAAAAAACATAGGACTTGGCACTGCCAGCATTCACCAAGGGCGCAACCCAGAATGGGCACGGGAGTACAAATAACAGCTACAAAATGGGGAATGAAAGGAAGCAGACAAGGGTTGCAATCTTCTCTTTCAATTTCCATGGTTTCTTTGTTTTTTTCTTGGATGGGGCTGAAGTCGGCGAGATCAAAAATGGCACTGGCAGCTTCGTGCGTCAGCTTCACGGCCGGTTGGTTAATGTGACGACATGGTCAGGATCTGGTGTTGCCCCATATCCTATGAACAGAACATCCTCTTCTACACAAAGAAAGAGTTCATGTTCAGCTTAGCAATCTTATTCCAAGTAGTCTGCAAGTCAATTTAGAGCAATGGCAGACAGTACGGCAGCAAAATGTTCCAGTATAATACATACCCTAACTTTAGACGACTCCTGTACAGATTCCAGAGCCTCCATCAATGACTTCTGCTTCGTCACCGTCGCATGCAACACCTAACATGAAATAAGCAGTGTTAAATTTATAAGTCAATGTAGAAATAGTGAGTCATCAGGAGAATATGTTGCCACATGAAAGATCAGGCTGACTAAAGGCTAGATGGTGAAATAGCTCTAGTGATGCAGAGCAAATAAACGCGAAAACACTATAATATGGTACGGAACACATTAATGATTAAACAACCAAGATTTGAGTAACAAATTGTAAGAACTTACTCTTTTGGTCCTCTCAAGGTAGCAAATAAACGCGAAAACACTATAATATGGTACGGAACACATTAATGATTAAACAACCAAGATTTGAGTAACAAATTGTAAGAACTTACTCTTTTGGTCCTCTCAAGGTCAGCCTCAACAGATTTGATCCGCTCAAATGAACTCAACAGCATGAGTTCCTTATCTTCTGGGATCTGTGATGGTCTCGTCGCAAGATGATTGCACATCGACTCGAGATTGTCAAGTCGCTGTAAGCAGGCATGCATCTCTGCATCACTGACGGTCTGCGGCCGTCGCTTCTCTGCTGCTGGGATTACTTGTGGAGCAGAATGATGGACATTCTCAAGCCTCCTCTCAGCTCCAGAGATGAAAAGCCGGATGAAGGAAAAGAGCTTGATCAAGGCTGTGACTACAATTTTAACCACGTTTTCCCAACCTCTTTGAGCTATTGTACCATCGATATTAAGAGCATTGTTCCCTGCCAATTTAAAAAAAAAGAACAATGGCTGCATCAGTGACAATAAAGAAGAGACATATCTGCTTCTTGCAGATAAAGTTCCTAATAAGATGTATTGCATATCAAAACATAGAACCCAAACAAAGTGAATCACAGAAAGAATTCAAACTAAGCATATTATTACAACCATAAGTGCACCCCCTGACCCCCAAACTAGTCTAGCAAACAACCATAAGCAAATTGTCACATGAAAATTTACTGCAATGTACTCCCTCCATTTCAAATTATAGGTCGTTTTTTGGATATTTAGATACGTGGTTTTTAGTATGTATCTAGACATAAGTATATCTAAGTACATAACAAAATATATGCACTTAGAAAAGCTTAAACAACATAATTTGGGACGGAGAGAGTATAATTTTCTCCACAATGAACTAAGTTATTTTTATTAACTCAAGCAGTGTACTCAGGAAATTTTTCACTGTAATATATTTGTAAATGAAAGTCCATGGTGATTCAATTCAATATATCAAGTATACATCACAGAAAATGCATCAATCCAACATCTGGCGAACCATCTAAGTCACAAGTCAGTCTGCCGGGACTCCAGCCATATTATGTCAATGCCAGCCATCTAAGCAACAGCAACCCACTACATTTACAGGTGCTTTGGGTCGACCCGGTACCATGAATTGCATGTCTGACCAGATAAAAACAGCAATCAATGTTCCAGACAAATTGAAAATTCATGGTTGCAAAGCTACGGCATAATATGAAGCAAGAATGCAGTATAATATTTAATGTTCTCACACTGTATAATATGTTAGTTAACAAGTATATAGGTTCAACCCGCAAAAAAAAAAAGTATATAGGTTCAAAAGTCATTTAAGATATAACCAAAATGAGAGGAAAAGAAGATACCTAAGGTATGAGGCCTGCTGTAAGTGGAAGGTTGCCCAAAATCAGTCATCGGTTTCTGCATCATTTCACGGGGTCGTCTCACTCCATGGTAAGAATCATGAGCCACAACAGGGTGATTCTGATCATCACAGCTGAAGTATGTTACACAATCTGTGCCCTTTACCTATGGCAGAAAGAAATGCAAATAAATTGATATTCTGAGAGGTACCATGTACATTAGGGCATAGCAAGAACAATTGAAGTTCTTAAGACTAAAAAAGGGAAAATCAACTCCAACTATAAGAAAGAGATGGATGGATAAACCTACTTCCTCATGAACTGGTGTAAGGTACCCATAGTCAGAAGCTTTCTGAACAAATGATGGACCAAAGTCATCAATGTCAGATCCTGATTCTGCGTTTGATGTATCACTTAACATTCCCTGCCACTGAAAGAGGCAAATGAATTAGTTTACAGCATAAATACAGAAAAGCAATCTGCATGCTGCAATGCTTAAACTAAGAATGCCATTTTATAATCTTACTTTCAATTGTTCCAAACGTAGAGAAGAGTAACTTCTTTCCTCTCCCTCAGAGACAGGTTTGATTTCCCTCACACATCCAGCTTCCAAATTATGTATCATCTACAAATAATATCTTTATCAGTACAAGAAAAAAAAAACAAGGAATGCTTCTAGACAAAATATAGACAGGTAAATACAATGCACAGAATGGCACCTTCAATATATAAGGATCATTCCATGGCCCTTTGTTTGACCCAAGACAGCCACCCTTGTCACTACATGTGCATGAACCACCAAGGAACTCTGGCAACTCACTGAGAAAATACAGGTATTGATAAATGTTGAGAACTGCAGGCTGAAAATAGCTAGAGAATGAGTTCAGATGAATGTTGCTCCCGCCTACCTTGAATCAATGACTTCAAGAAGCCTACTCTGGTAGTTTGAACCAAGAACCTATATGCAGAAGAAAGATACAGATGATGGTTATACCATATAAATGACCTCAAAGAAAGGAACATAATTTCTGGAACTTACATGAATCTTGGATGTAGTTTTTGGGTCAAGAAAGCCCTTCACACTGTTCCAGATCCACTTGAACCCGCTGCCGGCATTCACGACAAACATTTGGTGTAGCGTCTGCATTTATCACAATAATTTTGACTGGTTCCCTATGATGAAATACCTAACAACAGAATATCATTAGAAGTAACATTACCTCGGGATAGTAGTCACTGTCAATCTTCTGCATTCGATTTATAAGTTCCCTAGCAGTCTTGGAGAAATTCTTAAGACCCTGTAGAAGGGGGGAAAGGCAATTGAATAAACAACAAAACAGATCTGCATTCTGCAAGCAAAGTTCAGAATGAATGATTGACATACAACGCCCTGGACATCCAAGATGGTGGTGGTAGAGTCAATGTGCCTCTGAGCAGCCAATGTGCAGGCTGGGAACCTTTCCCGAAAGGCTCTCTCAAACTCCTGGACATGATACTTGATGTAGCGATCCGTCGAGGTGATGTTCATGAGTTTGTTTGGATCCACCTTCCCGAGCCTCTCAATATACACCGGCCTGCCCTCACGGTCGACGCCATGGTAGCCCTGAGGGTAATAGCGCAGCACATCATCCAGTTCGTCGAACTCAAAATCCTGAAGACATGAGCAGAGCAGGGTATAACCATCGGATTAACTTGAACCAAACAAATACTTATCGAAGAAAAACTAATAGCTCCCAGGGTTGTTTTCAGTTTGGAGTTATCACCTCAAGGATAGTGTCAGCTCCGAACTCCTTCCTCCATTTCAACATCTCCGCCCACATCTGCATAGCCTTCTCAGCGTCGAACTTCCTGGCTTTCAAGAACCTGCAGCGAGACATTTGTCTGGTAAGTTAAAATACTGGCATTTACCAAAAAAACCCATCGAAATGTAGGCAATGAACGCAAGTGAGTTTTTTCTTTCCCCTCAACAAGACCTTAGCATCATGTGGTAGTCGTCGTGTTTGTCGGGGAGGAGCCCGTGCGCGTTGAGGCGGTCGCGAAAGGCGGCGACGGCGCGCTCCTCCTCCGCGTCCCGGACGTCTTCGATGGAGATGGCCGCCGGCGGGAAGCGGAAGTCGACGCGCCGCCTCCCGCGCTTCTTGAGCGCGTGGATGGCCTTCCGCCGCAGCGAACTGATCTTGCGCCGCCGCCGCTCGTCCTCCGAGTTACCGTCACACAGCGATATCTCGATGTCCTCCGCATGGCTCACTGCAATAACAGCGTTAACCATCACAGAACATCCCAAGAAAAAGATGCAATCTTCAGAAACTAAGAACACGAATTTCTCCTGGCCTCCTCCACCATACCTGACATCTTCGTCGTCAAATTTTGCGTTCCTCAACACAGCTTAGCTCAGACGTCGCGCTCCAATGGCCACTCTTCAACCTCAACGCGCTGCAGGAGAAACACTATGAATGATCAGTGCGCTGCAGCGACCATAAAAAAGAAAGCGCATTTGGTAGCCCGGGCAGGAGCGAACCCGCAGGCGCCACAGATCTGAGCAGGAAGAAACGGAGCAGAGAGGACCAAATCTCGGGGCCAAAAAAAGATTGCAGTTTCCAGGACCTGGAGAGGAACCTGCATTGGTTACTACTAAAAGCAGCGTCGCCATAAATTCCACCCAGAGAAACAGCATGTATCAACTGCGCTCCTCATTTATTTCGACCCAGGAACTTGGAGAATAAAAACGAAACATCAACACTGACATGACAGCTCGAATCCGTCGCCAGAAACAAACACGAACGGCAAAGCTACCACCACCACTCCTACCGCGGAAACACCTCTGGTAAATGGTCGATCAAAACAGATCCGAGAAACAAGAACTAAACCAAAACAAAACGCGATAAATCATCTCTCACGGAAGAGAAAAAAAACTCACATTTTTGTTTGGGGGGTCGAGAATCTCGGCAGCTAGGGCAGGCGAGAGATTGGAGCTCTCTCTTTCCCTCCCCTGCTCCCTCCTGTCTCTCTCTCCTCCTGTGCCTCTCTGTCTCCTTTCAGTTTGCTCCTTCTGGTGCTGGTAACTGGAAGGGAGGTGGGCACTGGGTCTGGGCTAGTATATAACCGTATTTTTATCCGCAGACGTACGGTACAAAACCCTGTGTGTACAGTGTACATACATACGCGTAGACGGAGGAGACGACGTTGCTTTTGTTGCGGAAAGAGACGCTGCTCCTGCGTGATTGAGATATGGGCCAAAGTAATGAGTTTTATCGCCTGAGAATGTGGCGCGTTCGCTTTCCGGCGGATGAGGTGGACCTGGAGAATGGAGTATTGTTTCGCCTTCAGATATATCTCCACGTCCTTTGGATCGGGAGGTAGACGACCATCCCGGTGTTTTAATGCCATAAAGATTCATGCGAAAATCTTGTACCGATTGGAGCTCGCAATTAAGGACTTTGAATGGTTGCGGGAATTTTTTTGGATTCTTTATGCCCAACTGGTAACCGACTATCAGGCTTAATTTGGTTGATAATCACTTTTTATCAGTGGTTTATGTGTGAGTTTATGGCTGGCGACTGGCGAGTGTAGTAGGTAAAATCATGCGCTTCGGCGTATTCAAAACGGATAGGAATGCAATGTCACAATATAAAACACATCTTATATCAAAATATATTGTTAGAATTAAAAAATTTGAAAGTTTATTAGTGTAAATGTAGTAATCCTAGTTCTTTGCAGTTGAAGTGTTATAATATGACTACAAAATTCAGTCCACACAATTTTCTAGGGCAAAAAAAGTCTTCACAAAACTTCTGATCCGAACAGGGGAGTCAAGGTCCGCTAAACCAGATCTAAACATAACTCATTTTCTTAAACCACCAAATGTATTAGTGTACAGTATGGTACTTCATGTGACGTGCACAATTTTCTTGAACCACCAAAATACGACTGTTCCATATAGACCTACTAGCCTATGTCTCTATGTCTAAATACATTCCATATTACCATACATTTATACGCTGCGCGGCATTTTAAAACTTGTCATTTGCAATTCCAAGATCAGCGCATGTATGTATATCCACGACCGATTTCGACTATTGTAAACGTGAGGGTTCATCCGTATGTCAATGTGTTTATTAATGTCTAAAATTCTCAAGCTTCCGTGTCTAAAACCTCCTTTTTTTTTAAACTGTGAAGGAGTGGATCTGAAACTTTTCCTTAAGAGCGAAGGACAATTTACAATTAGGAAAAAAAATATAAAAAGGAAACGACTTTAGCGCTTTGTCGGAATAAAATTTGTCTCGAGAAGGTTCGTTTCCCACATGCCAGTTTAGCTGACAATTAGGCCAAGCCGTCGCCCGCCACTTTGATGAGCCGTGCCGCAAAGCTGAAGCAGCCACACAACCATCATACCGCCACAGATCAGGCCTCACGGAAGCCGGTGGCGATCACCGTCGCACAAATCACAGCATTAACGGCATGTGCTCCGGCGATCTTGCGTGTTATTGGTCGCGTGCGGCGATACCATGCACGTACACGTACGCAGCTACTGTCGCCAGTACAATGTATTGAGAAATATTAAATATTATTTCGATCAAAAGATAACAATGGATGAATCAATGACCTCAGCCGAAGCCATTCTTTTCTTTTCTTTTTTTATAAAAAAAATGGGAAACGAGAGGAGGACAAGAACAGGAGTGTGCGTCGCTGGAGGTAGGTGAAGGAGAGCTCCGTGCGAGCTATCCCCCTCTCATGTGCGTCTCACTGCCTTTTGTTAGGAGCGGCCCCCTCTCGTTTTCGCAGCCCGTCACGACAATCCTCGCGCACCAGCTCCCTCCCACCTCAAAGGCTCAGACCTCTACGGACGTGTCCATTACAACAAACCTGCCGTGTAGCAGCACGCGGCCAGCAACAATGGCAATAGCCATGTTTACTTCTAAAAGAATCTTTTCAACTTTCCTATTCATCCCTCTCAGAAAACATGCTTCCCAAAAAAGTTTTTCTTCAATTCCCTTCAACTTTTCTATTCATCCCACTCACAAAACACGCTTCTTAAAAAAAAAGTTATTTTTCTTCCCCAACAACTAAACACGTTCAATGTCTTGGCGACAATGCAGGTACTGCAGAAAAAAAAAGAACAGACAAAAATGCGCAAACAATACTGAAAAAAGTTTTTTTTCTTTCTCTTTTGTTGCCCTCTTTTTGCCGAAATTGGAGGAGACAAGGGCAAGGCTCGCGAGGAGGCACCGACGGACATAAGTGGATGAGCTCCAAGGAAACGCCGAGCCCGGTGTATGCCCAGACCCAGACGGGCGTGCACGGCTGCATGAATGCAGGCAAAGCAGAACAAAAACTTGCCGCACAGTGGATCGAGAAAAGGCACCACACGTAGACGTAGAACAAGAGGGAAAGGCAAGTGAAAAGGAACAGCATCATTTGGTCGTCGTCAAAGAGCGCACCCATGCCCATGCTCGTTGCAGCTGGCGGCTGCTGCTCTCCCCACCCTGCTGTGCGTGCGCTTCCAGTTGGACCGGCACTAGCGGCGCCATGCCCATGCTAGTGGTGGTGGGCGAGGACGAGGCCCTGCGCCGGTGGACGGTGGTGGTGGTCTCCGAGGCGGACTCGGCCGCGCGCAGAGGCGGAGGCCACCACCACCGGCCGGAGACAGGCCGGGTGGGTGTGGGTGCGTGCTGCTGCGCCTTCCATTCCCATCACCTATGCTATGCTATGCTACGCTACCGGTGGAAATTTGCCATAATTTGGACGACCAGAGAAGGAACAAACATTCCTCCGCCGCTCGGCTGGGTACGAGCACGGCGCCCCGGGCGGGACGCTGATTGGCCGTAGGTTTCGCTCGCGGATGGGGGACGTGTTCGGACTAGATTAGGATTACTCGTAGATTAGCGCTCGACAGCGATTAGATTTGGGGTTTGTGTGTGCTGGAGGAGAGTGGGGGGCTTTTGGTCGATGGGACGGGGGGACTTGTCGCGTTGCGGTCCGGCCTGTGCCTCGGGACCGTACGGAGTAGGTGCGGGCGCAGGTCCGATTCCGTCCGGTTAGGTTACCAAGGGCAGGGCCTCCGGGGCGCGTGGACCCGTCACCCGTGCCAGTGCCATGCCAATGTCCATGGACCGTGCTCACGGACGGAGACGGAGCAGCTCCTCCGCTCATCTCTCTCGTGTTCCTTCCACCTCTGGTTGCCTGGCACAGTGGCAGGGTAACCAGCGACAGCGAGCTTCGCCGTGCTGCTCTCAGACGCCACAGGAAGCTCATCACCCTCAGTCCCTCACCCAAGCGGTGGAAATGGCCGGCACGACACGGCAGGGGCTTTCAGCGCCGGCCCGGCGGTCCATGCCATGCACCGCTCCTACGCAACAACATTCCACGAATCATGGGTCGTGGCATGACGACCCTGACGCCGCCGCTGCATCGGGCGACCAAAAAGGCCAGCAACCGTAGCTGCTGCATGCCCGTGCTTCCTTCAAGCATCACGAACGGCTAGCTGCTCGGTGAACCATGGCTGCCAATGGACAGTATTTTACTATATTTTATAGTTCGACCGTGTTCGTTGGCGAACCATGGAGACTTCCTTGAGCGATCCCGTCACACACACACACACAAAAAAAAAACACTTCCTTGAGCGTGACCACACGAGCTTTTGTCTCGTGTACCAATCATGGATGGCATGGCAGCTGTGATGGAAAAACTTTTCACATTTCAAAAAAAGAAAAAACTTGTCAACGGCGGCGAGGGAGTCGGTGATACTTTTATCGTTGACGAGGCGACAGTACGAGCGTTGGTGTTGCCACACTGTTGGAACAGCCCCAGGCGAGCGGCGGCTGGGCGTGGGCGTGGCGAGGACGTGGGTGACTCGACATCGAGGCCGGAACGTGGCTCCCGTCCTGCCTGTACCGTACCTATGTCCAGTCTTCATGGAACGGACCCGGACGGCCGGACGTAACGTTGCGTGAGCTTGACTGTTCGACTGCCTGCCCCGGCCGGCGCACGTTACCTTTGCCACCGTCCCGGCCCGGAACCACTGTGGTACACGATCGAGACGGCCGTTTGCCATGTGCCGCTGCCGCCTGCCGAGACACGTACTATCCCTCACCTCTCTGCGCCTCTCGTGGCCGCCGAAACAGTAGGCAGGCACGTGCACGAGTGTCGCATCGCAGAAACAGTAGGAATATGATACACGCAGGAATGAAGCCTTGTTCGTTTTCATCACGTTCTGCCCCCGGGTCTCGGCGACGGCGTTCATCTCAGGCCGTGCTCTAGCCGACCTCGCCAACATTCGTGCGCGCAGCACACGGGACAACTTGGCGTGCGTGGATCACCCGATCCAAGAGACCAGCACACGCCACTTGCCTAGCCACGGGCTATCAATGCCGCCGCGACAGTTGTCTAGTCGCGTCCGGGACAGTGGCATGAGCGGCTGCGTACTTGCACGTCCCGTCCGGCAACGGAACGCCCATCCCTGGTGCCGTGCGACGCAACAAGACGAGCGCGTTTGTGTTTTGCCTTGTGATCGTCCGAAACCTCCGGGACAGGCCAGGTGTGGTGTGAGAGCACATGTACGGGCCGGGGGCTGTGTGGTCGCCGAGAGATCCGGTACGTCCCATTTTTAAAACATTTCGAGATTCAAGCGGTACACAACAAAAGAGTTTGTTACCAGCTGCACAGCCCAATAATTGGGAACCAGCCAAAAAGTGGGATTAGCGGTGTATAGACCGTAGACGGTGTAGTTAGTAGTAACATTTGAAGACCGTGCAGTCAAAAGCCCAGGCCAAGCCACCAGGTTGGGGCAAGAAGGCTCCAAAGCATGCTGCCAGACTAGGGACCAAAGAGTTGGGATCCGTCCCTCTCCAGTTTTCAATCCGATCCGGATCGCTTGGCCGCAGCGGCGTGCCAGTCCCCGGCCTCTTTTTTCTTTTTGTACCGTGCTCCTTTCGACGTTTTGCTGCCGTCTTTGCAGTGTGTTCACTCTCACCCACCCTGGAACCGCTTGTCCTCGCCCCGGGGTTCTGTCTCGATGCACACAGCCGCAGCGGTAACTCCAAGCACTCTGGCATTTTTTTTGAAGGGAAACTCCAAGCACTCCCAAGTCCCAACACCAAAAGGGCACACAAGATCTCCGAGCCGGAGGCTCCGGCGCGCGTGACCGAGCGGCGCCGGGACCATGGGCATGCGGGTTGTAGTGTAGGGAAGCTTGATTTGATTCGATCGGAGACGGGAGATCGATCCATCTAACGGTGCGTAATAATAATGGATGTGGGGTTGGGGTCACCGTCCAATCGAGAGATCATGGATACGCCCCGGGATATCATGCATCTCTCGTGTGATTGGGTTGGGGCGAGATGGATGGTGTTGGTGTGTGCGTGCCCGGTGAGAAGGTTCGGCAATGATGATGCCGGGTGGTAGCTAATTTTGAGCACTGTGTGGTACGGTAGCCGGTAGTACTATGTGTCAGCGTGGAGATCGCCTTTTGCAAGCCTGAATTGTACAACCACGCGAATGATTATCAAATCATATATACAAACATGTATGTATCTGCTAGATGATGAAGAATTGCATAGCACAGGAGTGGTTTTGTTTCTTTTAGACTGTGGACTTGGCAAATACGAAGATACAAATTAAAACAGCAGGCATCTTTACCACAGACATTTGTGATGGGTGCTATCGAAACGTCTATCCATATCGTGAACAATTTGATACGTTCATTATACAAGAGGGGTCGATCAAAGTTCATTTTTAAGGCCATATTATACATTTTTGTTTACAAAAAAAAAAACTCCTTCAATCCAGTGTGAGTGCTAGAGGTGCAGTGATTTTGTACATGGATATGAAAAAAAATTTGACACGCAATGTTCTTGTTGCCTGACTATTGATAATTACCTAGTTAGCATGATTAGCTATGTTTTTATTTTGCAATTCAGACATTTGGTCACGTCATCTTGTAAGCAATATGATGAAGGACTTTCACTACATAAATGGTCAAGTGTTCATACAAAACTGTGGGTCCTGGCTGTTTCTTTAGACCTAGAAACTAAATATGCGGAACAAAATTTTACACGATCAGAACAAATATTTTATACAGGCGAAACAAATTGGAACATTATCAAAATGTTCTGCTTGTATAAAAAAAATGTTCCAAAAAAATTAGTCTAAACATTATCAAGTGGTCTAGTTTGTAGATCTCATCATTATGAACACAATGGTGTAATTAGAAATCAATTTGGATGTGTAGTTTAGAAATTAGGGATTTTTATATCCATACCTTTGGTTGTACACACGTTGTGGATGATGGGGTGTCTGGAGGGAGCTTAGGCCAGTCTCAATGGAAGGGTCATCACACAGTTACCAAGACTGTAAACTTAGAGACCCGTGCCAGCTAAGGGTCATAGTGATGACCCTCTCCTCTCATCTCATGACCCTCTCCCTCCTCTCTCCTCATAAATATTCCTACCATGTAAGCAAATTTGTTGATGTGGCATGATATTTAATGCTATGACACTCCCTCATGACCCTTCCACTGAGACTGGCCTTATCCCCCGGGTACTCGGACCCTACCACTCATGCCGTGGGTAATGTTGACCAACCAATGTTTTACAAATGAACCCATGTTCGATCTGTACCTGCGAACCAATCATCCAAAGAAAACCTAAGATCCGTCTTAAAGCGACGTAACCTAGATTAGTCGGAACTGACTGGACAATGGACATGCGTACTCTCTTCGTCCTAAATTATAAGTCATTTGACTTTTTTATCCCAACTTTGACCACTCGTCTTATTTAAATTTTTTTACAAAATATCATATTTTCTTTGTTATGGCTAGCTTTAGTAATAATATAATTTCAAGATTGACTTAAATTTGACTACATTCGTATAAATTTTTTGAATAAAGCGAGTGGTCAAAGTTAAAGTAAAAAAAAATCAAATAAATTATAATTTAGGACCGAGTGAGTACCGTACAAACCTGGCCGTGGTCCAAATGGTCGTCAAAGGAACAGACGAGACGAACAGGGCGCACTACGCTTTTTAACCCTGATAGGCTCTCCTCTCCGAGCCAATGAATCTTTTTGGCTGGCACGGTCTGGTGTAAACGACACGCGCATAGGACCAAGGCAACGCTGCTCAGTCCTTTTGCCCCCACGAAGCATGCACGGTTCAGTCAGTCAGCCAGCGAGTCAGGTCATTAGCAGCTGTGATTCTGAGCGAGTGAGCGGTGAACTGTAAACACCCACCGAGGGAGGGAGTCTAAGCGAGGGTCCCTTTCGTGTCAGCTGTGACTGTAAAAGTCTGTTAACCAGAGATACGTGCAAAAACATGTTTACTTCGGTGAACTTGTTTGCGAGATTTTATTGAAGCAATTTTAAATAAAATATTAAGAATACTAAATATGATCTAACTATAAAACTAATTGCACTGATGGACGCGAAATCACAAGACCAATCTATTTAGCATGATTAATTCATCATTAGAGATTCTTTAGTGAACCACGACATTGTCTACTCATACACTAATTGAACTTAATAGATTCATTTCGTCGGAAGCTCATTAGGGGTTATAGAATGAGTTTTGTGAATTATCCATATTTAGAACTCATAATTTATTCAGGTAAAAAAACTCCTAATCTATATCCAACATTGGAATTTACTGTCGTAATGAAATTAACTGGCAAACTAAAGGGGACCAAAGCCACAAAGGTACGCGGCGTTTACTACGTGCTTACAAAAGTAGCGGCAGTGGGATGGGGTCTGTGAACAGGAGATTGACACGGATGTGTCCGCGGCCGGGCATGTCCCGATCGGGCGTCGGCGGATGCGTCCACTTCCACTGCTCCGTCTCGTCTCGTTCCCTCTGCCTGCAGCAGAGGGTCGATCGGCGAGGCGAGCGACGAGCCTGCTGGCATCTACTACCGGCGATCTACAGGCCTAGACGAGTGGTCAGGCGAGCGAGCTCTGCTCCATGCACGACGCGACACGACACGACTTGCAGGAGGGCACACCATTATCGATCGTCGCCTTGCCAAGTTGTCATGGCGCATGGAATGGCATTGCGTTGGTGCCCGTTTGCGCTTTGGATCAGAGCCTCAGAGGGGTGCTAGTCTGCTACAGCCAGCTGCCTCATTCTTTTTCCTGCACACATATAGAGCTAGATCTCGTCTTCACAGTGCACGGGGCGTACCGGACAGCGCTGCCGTAGTGTCGTGTACCCCCGGCACAACAGTGTGGTCTGTGGAGCGTAGTATACCTCTCTGGAGTCTGGACACGATGCTGTGTGTGTGTGATTCGTGCCTCGCCGCAAGGCAGCCGCTGCCGCCTCGCCTGCAGGGTCGCGTTCCAGTCACCTACTACGGGCACAGTATCGATCGCCCGGTCGTCTACAGTTCTATTACAGAGGTCTGCAATGCTAGCAACACAAAGCGAAGTGTCAGGTCAGTCCTAAACCTAAACAACAGAGTAAACACAGGCGCGGGCAGACGGACGGACGCCATGCTCGCTGCAGAGTAGGCAAGGGCAACTTTGGCCGGGCCAGAGGCCCTCCCCGACTCCCTGGCTGACTCACTGCATCATCGGCATCGCCTCGTGATGCCCTTTTGCCGCCACTTCCGCTGCGCTCGGCGCTGCCAAAAAAGACCGCGCCGCCGCGGCGGGGGCCCGGCTCCCCGCGTGTCCCTGCCCAGCGCCATGGTGGAGGGCCAGGCCGCGCGCGCGTGCTGCGTGCTCCTCCTCCGCTGATGCGGCCGGCGCCCCCACCGGGCAGCCACCGGTGCGGCCGGAGCCATGATTACCTCGTAATTTTTAGCGGTTTGGCTGGCACGCGCACGGGGCATTGGCCAGTGGCGTGCGGCTAGTTTTATGATGATGGCCTCGTAATTGGACTGGCGCCGCGAGGTTGTGCTCCACTGCTCACGAGGGAGCTGCTCGACGCCGGCCTAGATTGTCATGTCATGATTCGCCATGGATTGGGGAGTCCGTACGTACCCGTGGCGGGTGGCTCGGCGCGGTGGGAACAATTGGAACGAAGCCATCTAACGAACCGGTGCAGCTGCAGTAATGGACTACCGGTCGATCGGGCAAGCTGCCTCGTGGGGATGGAGCCGGACGATGGCCTACCCTACAGAACGATACAGATCGGGAGATGCCGCGCGGCGAGGAGGACCGTGGCGTGGCGCGGTGGCGGCGACGTGGGAGTAGTAGGGCAGAGGCCACCGGCCAGGCGTCGCGGCGCCATTGATGCCAATAGGCTGCATGCATGTGACGCGGCCGGCCGGTACGGCGCGGGGCCGGCCACTGGCCTCTTCCCGGCCGGGCTCCCCCTGCACAACCTCTCGCCATCAATGCTGCCGGCCAGGAGCGTGCGTACTGTACTTCCTCCTGTGCATAATTTTTGGACTGAAAGCGCAAGCATAAGCTGTGTTCAGATTCAGAAAAAAGTATTTCTTCAACAAGTTTTTGCTATTCATTCCACTCACAGAACACGCTTCTTAGTGTACTATTTATCTAAAACTACTACTTTTTACTTCCAATCTGAACACAACGCTGTTTGAAACAAAACTGTGGTGATGCTATACGAGTATACGGCCATGGCATCTCAGTCTGATCTCTGGATCGACGAGCATTTTTCACGAAGTAGAAATGGAGCAGGTGAGCAAATTTTCCACGGTGGATCAGGAATGCAGGATCAGCAGCGTTAGGTGCCGCAACGGGACATCACTAGCCGATGCTTGCCTGAGTGCCTGACTGAGCCCCTGACACTTTCTCAGTCACCCGATCTGGCAACTCTGTCTGTTATTAGGCACACCGCTTGTCAGTCTAGGCCGCTGAGCCGGGAACGCAAACAGAAGGCCGCTGGTCACCGCGCCACCGGCGTATCGAGATGCGCCACGGCCATCGCCGCTCGTGTCACGGGTCCGGCCAGCTACCGAGGCCGAGCCGAGCCTGAGACGAAGCCATTAACCGAGGGAGGCCGACCGGCCGCGCCCGTACCGGCGAGGCCGGGGGCGTGCATGTGCCGCTGCTGCCCTGCTTGGCCGCCGCGCGGCTCGCGACGCGACGCGACGCGACAGCGCAGCGCAGCGCAGTGGGGAAGGAAGCACAGCGCGCGCGCGGAGCGGCTGGTGAGATTCCTCTGTAGCGCCGCTTGGCCAGTTGCCATGCCCAGCGGCGACCCACTCCGCGGCAGTCGGCTCGGCACCCGGCAGATGGGCACATCGCCGGCCCGGCCCAGCGCAGCGAGCACTGTTCCCCTGATGCAGAGTGTTTAACTCTGATCACTGTATGTACTCGCTTACGATCGTTCTGCCCGCGAATTGAATGCACAAGGTAACAAAGTAGGAGTGGCACACGAGTAAAACGCTCGGTCAGATGCATGTGCATCCTCCTGAGCTCCTCCATGGCTCCATCATTAAGGACCTGTTTGGTTTCCAGCCACAAATTGCCACGCCTAACCTTAGGCAGGAGCCATACCTGTGGCTAGCCACGTTCTGTGGCAAAAACAGGACGTTTGGTTGTTTAGATCGTCAACTTTCGTCAACTTTACAGTCACATCAACTCACATCTTCTCTCACAGACACGTTTACCAGTGCACTATTTATACCTCCAATTTTTTCCAACTTCACCAACTAAACAAGGCCTAAAACATGGTAAATTCTTTGTGGCTGCTATTGGATTGCTGCCATAAATGTGTGGCAAAAAATTGTGGTAGCTATTTAGATTGCAGCCACAAGATAATAAAAACACCTCAATGCCAACGAACAATACCTCTTTTTCAATAGCAGTTACGAAACTTAATACTTGTGCCCTTGAAATTAAATAAACCAACCAAAATAAGTTCCTCTTTTTTCCATCTCTTTTTTTATCTTTTATGTTTTTTCCATCTTTTTTTATCTTTTTTCTTTTTCCTTCTCTTTTTTTTCCTTCTCCACGTTTTCTCTCTATTTTCTTCCTTGCGATCTCATCCCAGCCTCTCGCGATATCTCTGGTTTCTCGATCCTCCTCCCTCCCGTTCTCTCTCCACCTCTCGATCTCCGCAGACCGCGGCCTTCTCGCCCCACAGGACTGCACGCCGCCACCGGCCTTCTTCTCTCTCCCTACGCCTCCTCATGGCTTCAAGCAGCTCCGCCGGTGGCTTCCTCTCCCACCTCGCGCACCTCCTCCCCCACGGTGGGCCACCGAATAGGTGCTTCGCGAGGGAGCTCGCGGGGATTGGCGAGGCGGGTGGGGATTTGCGAGCTCGGTGGTGATTGGCGAGCTCCGAGCGATTGGGCAAGCTCACGGCGGTGGAAGCGACGAGACGACGTGCACGCCGGCCTCCATCTCCCAGCGGTCTATTTGGATCTCGTCTCGCAGCCCGATTCGCCGGGCATCTGGGCTCGCGGAGGTGGAGAAGGGCACCGCGGCAGCCTCCTGCGAACTCTGGCGGCGCGGAATCGAAGGCCTCGACGGCAGAGCATGGCGGCGAGCACGGGACAAGCCTCCCTCTCTCCACGGCGGATCATGGCGGCGAGCACGGGACAAGCCTCCCTTTCTCCACGGCGGATCATGGCGGCGAGGCAAGCAGAGCGCGTAGGGCAGCTTCGGCGGGCGGCGCGAGGAGGAGGGATGCATAGGTGGAGATTTCGCGGTGATGGCGCGCCACGGAGGTTGTGGCGCCCAAAATGTCCGCCACATTTTCGGCTGGGAAATATGTGGCGTGCGGCTGCCAAGGTTACGGCGCACCTAAGTTTATTTGTCAACTAAACAGCTACCAAAAAATTTATGACAAACCTAACTTTAGGTTTGGCAACTTATGGCTGCCAACCAAACACCCCCTCATTCATTCTCCGAAGCCGCATGGTGCAGCCATGGCATGCTATCATGAAAGAATGAAGAGCATGGATCCAGCCCGGTCCGGCCAGCCTTGCGGTTAACTCCTCGCTGGCGCTGCTCGTGGTCGACGAGGTTACGTCGCGTCAGGAATGTATAGTAGTAGTAGCGCCATTTACTACGAGCTCCAGTGGCCATGCGTGCGTGATCAATGAATGAATACCATAGATAGGCCTGTGCTGTGCTGGGCAGTGCAGGCCCCGGCGTCCGTCCGTCGTGGCCGCCGCGCGAGACGCGAGGCCGAAGAATGGCGCAGCAGGCGCGCGTCGGATCCCGTGCCGCGGCACTGCTGCGGATGCGTCGCCCGTGGCGCGCTGGCGGGGGCGGAGGAGTGAATGCTTCCACGGTTTCCACCGGTGACGCCGGAGCGTGGGGGCCGGCCGGGACTACTGTATGTGGAACGTGCGCGCGGCCCCGCCTGCCTGCTCGTGTGCTCGGGCACTTGGCGCCCGATCGATCGCCGCGGCGGCCGTAAATTTCATCACGCGCGAGCGGGTGGCGCGGCGAGCTCGGGTGCTCTACGGCCGCCGAGCCGACGCGTGCGTTCGCCGGCGGGAGGGTGAGGCAAATCAAAGCAAGGCAATTACTAATGCGGGAGGGGTCGGAGCCGGCAATCGGCACTGTTCACGTGGTCACTTTCACGGCGAGATCCGGTGATGGAGCTCCTCCAGTTTGGATATAGGGTTGGAGAAGGTTAGGATGGGTTGGACCTAGGTTGACTCATGTTTGGATGAAAGTTGATGTGGGTTGGGATAGATCCTGTAGAGCATATTCCTTGTAGATGCGGGTTCATCTCATCCCCTCAAAACGAGCGGACGGGGTCGACCCACTTTGACCCCGTCTGCCCGCCGTCTTATTCCGTCGCAGGAGCGCCGGCGAGTGGTGGCAGTGGCTGAGTGCCGGTGAGCAGTGGCAGCGGCTGAGCAGTGGCAGCCGGACGCGGGCGAGGCAAGGCGAGGCCTCGTGCGACTGGAGCGGGCTGCAGGCGAGCGGCGGTGGCCAGGATCGGGCGAACAGGGATGCGAGCGAGGTGAGGCCACTGAGCAGCGGTGGCCGGACGCGGGCGAGGCGAGGCCGCGGCCATACGGGGCCGCTGGTGAGCTGCGACGTCCAGGAGCGGGTGTACGGGGTGCCAGGCGCGAGGCAAGTGGCGGCCATTACAGAGCTCGTAAACTGCAGTCAATTTATTTCCCTTTTTGATATGGCTCATCCTTGCATAGATCCACGAATGTGAGTTGTAAAATCAGTTCGTAAGACAACAACGAATCTTTGCTTGCAAGTAATTGTGTTATGATTCAACAAAACCAAACTAATTTCACCTATGCCGCTAGCAGTTTTTGACTAGAGGGAAGAGAAGAAGAAGACAGAGGAGGGAGAAGATGAGTGGAGCTGACATGTGGGCCTCGTGGATGACAGATGGGTTCCATAAATGATTGAACCTAACGGTGTCAAAGGACATCCAACCCACTCTTGTCAACCCTTCAACCAAATAAAAAAGCTGGTTGAATCCAATCTTTCTATCCAAACATGACATGGTATGGGTTCAACCTAACCCCCAAAACTGGGTTGGATCCAACCCAACCCACTTGGTCCCAGAACCAAACACATGATAGTGCTTCGGTGCTGCCTGGTACAGTGGTGCTACTACACAGCGTAGGATATAGGAGGAGCTTTTCGTAGATCGGGTATGGAGAGGGGATCGATCGATCTACTGCTTTCATGTCTCATATGTCCTTTGACTGATGGGTGGCGTTGGACGTGGCATTGGCAATGGACCAATCTGGTGATGGCTGATGAAGGCGGCTTGTGGTGGAACGAGAGGACGTCGACGACGGATGGGGATATTGGGAGACATGAAACATCCCCTCAGCTAAAATGGGCCTAATAACAGTTGGGCTCCGGGGAGACATGGAGATCCTCAGCTAAAAACATGGAAATTTTTTAATTTTTATATTATTTATTTTCTGAATTTTTAAAAATAAATACCTCAATATTTATTGTACACAAATGTCATCCCGCCGCCAACTCATATGGCGGAAACAACCTTTCGCCGGTTCATCCGGCGAAATGTTACTGTAGCAAAAGCTACCACAGGATGAATCGGCGAAATTTTCCTTCCCTTTATTTCAAAAAATCATAACTAATTTATATGAACTCGGATCAAGACAAATCTTATATGAAAAATGTAGCCCTCAACGACATATACAACTTTGTAGTTTAAACTTTTCTCATTCGAAGCCATCTTGCTGCTCAAATATCAAATTTCGGATCTCAAATTTAATTTGAGATCCGAAATTTGAGTCGATTATTTGAGCAGCAAGATGGCTTCGAATGAGAAAAGTTTAAACTACAAAGTTGTTGGCATCGTCGTGGGCTATAATTTTCATATAACGTTTGTCTCAATCCAAGTTCATATAAATAAGTTATGATTTTTTTGAAGATGGGCTGTTAAGAAAAGGGAAATTCCGCCGATTCATCCGGCGGTAGCTTTTGCTACAGTAACGTTTCGCCGGATGAACCGGCGAAAGGTGGTTTTCGCCGGATGAGTTGGCGGTGGGATGACATTTGTGTAAATTTAATATCAAGGCATTTATTTTTGAAATTTCAGAAAATAAATAATACAAAAATTAAAAAAATTCTAAAAACATGGGCTCCCTGCGAACTGTGGCCCGCAAATAAATGTTTGGGCCCGGAGTTACAGTATCGATCCCCCAGATTTACAGTCTATGTTTGGACCCTAGTACGCACCATGGTCGCTCGTTCTCTCTACTTTCTGCCGTTCGACACATCAACAGGTCAGCATCTACCCCCTTTCGGTTGTTTTTTAGCAACTTTTTTTGAGTTGCGGGAGCTCGTTCGGCACTCAAGTCTACCCAAAGATCTCTCATCCTGGTGCGCCGCCCCAGAATAGCAAAAGAACGTGGCGCTGGTGCGTCGCCCGATCTCGAATCTTTCTCGTTCGGCACTGTGTGTTTAGGTTGTAGGAAAAACACTGTAGCATAAGAAAAATACTGTAGCATTCGCTGGGAAACGTGTTTTGTGAGGAAGGAATAGTGAAAAGTTGGAATGAATAGTGAAAAGTTGAAATAAATAGTGAATAGTTGGAAATCTGAACGTGGCCTCAAGGGGAGAGAAAGATTCGGAGGCACCATCCCATCCCCGGCCCAGGCCCATCACTGAGAAAATTTTGGATGCGCCCCAAACCGGCCAACCCCCACCCACCCAACGCTTTCGCTGCGCATCGCCTTCCCTTCCCACACCGCACCTCTCTTTCCCCTCCGACGCCACCACCACGCCCGTCTCCTCGCCCGTCGCCACCACCCCGCCTTCCTCGCGCCCGGCGCGCCAGGTACCCTCCTCCCTCCTTCCTTCCCCTCGCCCCTTCCGTTCTACAACCTTCTCGTCCGGCGCGTCCGCCGCCCCCTTCCTCACGGGCTCGGGGGGCTTTCGAAGTTGCTCTGCGGTTTTAATCTCGTAATAATCTGCAAAAACTCTGGCTCTCGTGTGGTTGCTTCCTCTAGATCTCCGAGCTCGTTTCGGTAGATCCTCGAGCTTCCCGGCCAGATTGGGCAGCGCTGCTTCGTTCGTGGAGGGCGGTGTGCTGATCTGGGAAGTTCTCGCGGAGAGGGACGTCTGTACTCGGTAGTTCAGGTGTGCAGGGGTTTGATGCGCGGGTCGGTAGCAAGTGAACCCTGTACGCTAGCGTTGCGACTTGGGATAATTCTGCGATGGTTTACTTCAGAGCTCAGGATTCCAAATTGACGGTTACATCTGTATTAGTGTGTCCTCGTTGGCTATTGGACTTGTTCTAGGGTGCTCACTGCTCATCTGCTTGTTTATTGGTTTGCAGTCCCAGAGTGTCTCAACTTGTGGCATACTTTACAGTTTTGGGCTTGTTAGGATAGGACTAAGAGATGGCATGACTGTTCGTTCAGTGGCCAAGTCGTGCATAGTTAGGTTTTTGCACGAAATTTTGCTCCTGATAGTTGCCTCATTGTGTATGCCTGTTGGATATGTTACTGCTGCATTCATGTATTTTTGTGCATAAAAATTGCTGTGCTAGTTTAGCTTTATGTTTTATACTGGCAGGCCAGTTTTGACATTGAAAAACTTTGAATGTTCTATATATTTTTGTGACTTGGTTTTTGCAATTTCTGGGGCAAGAAAATTATGCACTAGATTTCTGGAATTTTCATTTCAATTTTGTCCTGTACAAACAATGCTTCCTAAGAAGTATTGGGAGGACATGCTGTTTATTTTGAATAACTGATATGCTGTTTATTGATCAGTATAACATTAATCCTTGTTCCGTTGTTCGCTTACAGGTCGCCTCGCACATGTTCTAGGTGTTGGACAATTTGCGCTTCAGATGGCTGGGGCGCTGCACAGTTCCTGTTTTGTGGCTCTGCTATCATGGGTTGTGTTGTTACTGGTCGTCCCACCAGGCAATGCGTTCTACTTGCCTGGCAGCTACATGCACACATACTCCCAAGGCGAGTTTATATCTGCCAAGGTGAACTCGCTCACGTCCATTGAAACGGAGATGCCTTTCAACTACTACAGCCTTCCATACTGCCGGCCCCAGGGTGGCATCAAGAAGAGTGCCGAGAATCTTGGTGAGCTCCTGATGGGTGACCAGATTGACAACTCGCCCTACCGGTTCCGTGTGAATGTTAACGAGTCCCTCTTCCTCTGCACGACAAAAGGGCTCAATGAGAATGATGCAAAGCTCCTTAAGCAGCGCAGCCGTGATCTTTACCAGGTTAACATGATGCTGGACAATCTGCCTGTCATGCGTTTCACTGAGCAGAATGGTGTCACGGTACAGTGGACTGGCTTCCCTGTTGGTTACTCGCCAGCTGGTAGCCCAGAGGATTATATCATCAACCATTTGAAGTTTAAGGTATTGGTCCATGAGTATGGAGGCAGCAATGTGGAAATCATTAGCACTGGAGAAGAAGGCTCTGGTGTCATCTCAGAGATGGATAAGAAGGGGATGTCTGGGTATCAGATTGTTGGATTTCAGGTTGTGCCTTGCAGTGTGAAACGTAATCCTGAGGATTTCTCCAAGCTTAACATGTACGACAGCATTGACCCTGTGGACTGCCCTGCGGAGCTTCAGAAGGCACAAGCGATCAGGCAGCAGGAGAGGATTACATTCACTTATGACGTTGAGTTTGTAAAGAGTGATATCAGGTGGCCATCTAGGTGGGATGCTTATCTGAAGATGGAAGCTGGCGCTAAGGTCCACTGGTTCTCTATAATGAACTCCCTTATGGTGATCTTGTTCTTGGCTGGAATTGTTTTTGTTATATTCCTCAGAACTGTCAGGAGGGACCTGACCAGGTACGAAGAGCTTGACAAGGAAGCACAAGCACAGATGAATGAGGAATTATCTGGGTGGAAACTTGTAGTTGGAGATGTATTCAGAGAGCCAACGTGCTCCAAGCTTCTATGCATAATGATTGGTGATGGGGTTCAGATTTTGGGCATGGCAATAGTAACAATTGTTTTTGCGACTCTTGGGTTCATGTCTCCAGCGTCAAGGGGAATGCTTCTTACTGGGATGATTGTTCTCTACCTTTTCCTTGGTATAGCAGCTGGGTATGTCAGTGTTCGATTCTGGAGGACGATTAAGGGCACATCCGAAGGTTGGAGATCAGTGTCTTGGTTGACTGCCTGCTTTTTCCCTGGTGTCATGTTTACGGTCCTGACTGTCTTAAACTTTGTGTTGTGGAAAAGCGACAGCACTGGGGCTTTACCTATCTCACTATTTTTCACCCTTCTGGCTCTCTGGTTCTGCATTTCTGTGCCATTGACTCTTGTTGGTGGCTTTCTCGGTACAAGAGCGGAGCAAATAGAATTCCCTGTTAGAACCAATCAGATCCCTAGAGAGATCCCTGCAAGGAAGTATCCATCATGGCTTCTTGTCCTTGGTGCAGGGACACTGCCATTTGGAACCCTATTTATTGAGCTTTTCTTCATCCTGTCGAGCATCTGGCTTGGAAGGTTTTACTATGTGTTTGGCTTCCTGCTGATTGTCCTCCTCCTGCTTGTGGTTGTCTGCGCGGAGGTGTCCGTGGTCCTAACATACATGAATCTCTGTGTGGAGGACTGGAGATGGTGGTGGAAGGCTTTCTTTGCCTCAGGTTCTGTTGCTATCTATGTATTCCTCTACTCCATCAACTACTTGGTATTTGACCTCAGAAGCCTGAGCGGGCCTGTCTCTGCAATGCTTTATGTCGGCTACTCATTCCTCATGGCATTTGCAATCATGCTAGCAACAGGAACCATTGGCTTTTTGACATCATTCGCCTTCGTGCACTACCTCTTCGCATCAGTAAAGATTGATTGATGTATTCCACTGTCGTTGAATCCGTACACAAGTGTGCATGCCACGTGTTGTTCACCCTGAGATGCACAGTTTACCATCTGAGGTGAATTTTGATCAACTGGAGAAGTTTTCATTTGCAAGTAGATGTAGCGCAGTATCCCCCACTAGATGATGTATCCTTTTCCCAGTTCTGAATTGTAACTGCTCCATTTTACAATCTGGTTTTGTAAGGGCTTAGGTGGAATGATGAGATGTTTACTCCTGTGCGTGTTCCGCAAATTGTAATGGAGTGGAAAACTGGAAATAGCATGTTTGCTGGCTTGCTACATGTTTTGAAAGTTAGTGAAAATTGCTTGGTACTGTAGCTTGGAAGTGCTGCTTACGATTGTAGTTCTACTGGTATGTATTTGTTATCTTTCTTCAGATTGAGGTGACCATTTCATGGTACTTGTACTGGTATTTGTTATCTTTCTTCAGATTGAGGTGACCATTTCATAGTGCATTGCCATCTTTGGTACACTAGATATTCAAGAGTAGTTTCTGTCATGGATTTGATATAACTTCATGGTCACATATAATCCATGTGTTCACACCTGCAACAGTCATTTGCCATTCATTTACATTTACATATTCGGTTTCAGTCCTTTGTCAGTAGTCTCGACACGTTTTACGAATATGCAGACCATCATAGTTTGGTACTATGGTTTAAATAGTAGGGAAAAGTCTATTTTTCACCCTTCAACTGTTAATGAAGTCTGATTTTCAACCTCAAACTACAAAACCGGATACTAAAGGCCCTCCAACTATCCAAACCATGCAAAATTAGCCCTTTGGGTGGTTTTGAGGGTGGTTTTGGATTTTCAATAAATAGCAGAAATATTATTTAAACTTTAAAAAACCATAACTAATTCATTTTGGACCCAAAAAATATGAAATCAGTGCCAAAAGTTCTCTTAAAATATAACCAAGCTACTGGCACACTATTTAATGTTATTTAGGTATTATATATTTATATTATTAGTGTCTTATTGTTTTTTAAAAATAATTAGAATAAAAATAAACAATATACAAATAACTTCTAATGGTGCACCAACATTTAGGTCATATTTTTAGAAAAACATTTACACCAAATTCTAATTTTTCTAGTTCAAAATAAATTAGTTATGAATTTTTTAATACAAAATTATTTTTTAATTTTTTTGGAAAATACAAAACCACCTTCAAAACCACACAAAGGGCCAATTTTGCACGGTTTGGATAGTTGGAGGGTCTTTAGTGTCCGATTTTATAGTTGTGGGTTAAAAATCAGACTCTTGTAATAGTTGGAGGGTGAAAAATAGACTTTTCCCTAAATAGTAGTGCGGTAGTACGAAATGTTCATGTAAATATACAAAGCACAATCAGTCCTTTTATTTCAGACGCTGCTCTAGCGAATTGTGACCAGGAACTGCAGAGTACAAGAGCAGAAACAGACTAGGTGCCATGAACAACAAACAACACGAAAACAGATACGGACACACTGATCGTTCAGAAATGCTACGGCAGAATGGTGCTCGACTTCCTTATGCCGGCGAGCCCTTCACATTCTTGGCCCACAATATGTGCCCGTACGGCATGAGGTGGCAGATGGGCGCGCCACCGGGCTTGGTGCCGAGGAGCTTGAAGGAGACGTGCTCCGGGTTCCACTGGGACGTGTCGGTGTGGCAGACGGTGGCCACCGCGACGACCGCGCCGTCGCGTGCGCCCTCCATCTCCACCACGTACGCCCTGGCCGGTCCCGTGCCGTGGCACCGGTACACGGTGTACGGGTACGCCTCGTCGTGGCACGCCACGAAGCTCTCGCCGTCGACGCGTCGCACGGCGCGGACGGTGTACTCCTGCGGCGGCGCGCCGGCGCGCGGCAGCGTGGAGGTCACCGCCCTGACGTCGCGCGTGCCCAGCGCCGACGTGGCGCGCTCCACCAGGGCCTCCAGTGACGTGGCGCAGAACTTGGCTTCTCCTGAGAGCGTGGGAGACTCGCACGTGCGCAGCGTCTCCGCCATGGCCGCGGCCTGGGCTGAGCTCGGGGAGACGCCGAGAAGGGAGAGGACGGACGGAAGAGACGACGTCGTGAACGGGATGGCGTCGGCGACGTTGCGTGGCAGGAGGCCGAGCGGCGCCGGCGATGCGGCCGGGAAGTGGAACGCCAGGCGCTCGCCGACGCGCACCGATTCCTCGTGGAAGAACACCACCGTCGTCTTCGACGTCGCGGACGCCACGTCCTCGTGGTGGTGGTGCTCGCCGGGTGCCTTGTAGCTGTAGCTGAAGGGCGTGTCGTCTCTGGTGACGTGGTCATCTGTCGTCGGCGCTGGTTTGTAGTCGTAGCTGAACGGCGTGTCGTCGTCGTCTCTGGCGCCGACGGTAGTGCTCGGCGCCTTGTAGTCGTAGCCGTACGGCGCCGACGAGCGCTCGTAGTTCTGGTAGTTGAAGGGAGCGTTCGGCCGAGCCACGCCCTCGGCCTCCTCGGCCTTGCCTTTGCCTACGAAGTTGCTGTCTGCACCATCCACGACACCGTCCGTGGCCATGAGCGTTCGTGTGCACATTATTCCGTTTCAGGTGTGCGTTCGTGTCTGATGGAGGTCAGGTAAAACTAATGAAAGGAGAGGAGAACCGACGGGATCGGAGGAGGCGGAGGACGGTGTCCGGCACGGCGGAGCCCGACAGGACGGCGCGCCAGAACACCTCGGCCGTCGACGGCGCTGCATGGGTCACCCGTCCAGCCTGGACCCGAAGAGAAGGTATGTCCATGAGTTTTTATCGAACTATACGATCATATAGAGTTAAAACGCGCACATTGGCCAGTGAATGGTCCAGTCATTACCACAAGCAGGATGGCGGCGAGGAGAACGGCGGCGAAGCGCGCCATGGATGTGGAAGCAGCGTCGAGGCGCGTTCGCGTGTGGGAGCGAGACTGCCCGGTAGGTGGATACTTTATAGACGATCGCGTGACCTGGGCAAGCATCCTGCGTGGGTCGCGACGGTTTTGTAGCGTTCGTGAAGCCAGCGGTGTGTCTGCCATGGAATTGGAGCCGGAGAGGTGACGGCGACGGATAACGGAGCTGCCACGAGATGCCCGGCGCGGCCGATGCGCTCGAGAATATAATCTTGAGCGTGACATCGGCCGTGCCCCGCAGCATCATGCTGTCGGCCGGGGTCATCCGCCGCGAACGCCGAGAGCATCTGATGCCGGTGACGTGTTCTTGATATCCCCGGCGTCACACTCGCACGGATTTTTTTTTTTTTTTTTGAGGGAACACACTCGCACGGAATAGAATATTGCTGTAGAAGATAGGCCTTTTATCTAGGACTTGGGCCTTGTGGTCAGCACTTTGTGGCCTAACTTCTCAGGCCCATGCGATCCGGTGAAAATTCCAGGCCCGTACAGGATCTGACCGTTGCCTTGCCTTCCCTCTCCTGCCCCCAAAAGCGGCGGCGCTCGCCACCCGACCGTTGGACGCAGCGTAATCCCCTTGGCCTTAAGGCGCCGCGCCGCGCTGCGCTGCGAACGACCTTCCCAAATCCAATCCAGAGATCATCGTGCTTCCAACCTCACCTTGCCGTCTCTGCTTCCCCTTCCCGACACCAATCTCACATCGAACTCAGATCTTTTCCCCAATAGATCGCCCCTTTCCCTGTTTCCTCCCCAACGAAGATCCGTCCTCCAACAATTGACCAAGAAGCCATTGCCATGGCGGAGCCGGCCAAGAACGACGCCCACATCGTGGAGATCCCGGTCTCCGTCGACGGCGGCGAAGCGGAGACAGCCGCGTTCCTCGACAAGGCGTCGTCGTCTCCGGCGCCGGCGGGGGCATGCGGCGCCCACCCGCTCGGTGAGATCGCGGCGAGCGCGGGGCATCTGCTGCTGCTCAAGCTCTGGCAGCGTGAGGAGGACCGCCTGGGCCGCCGTGCGTGCGCTCTGGAGGTGCGCATGCACGCGGCGCGCCGGGACGCCTTCTACCTCTGCGCGGCCTTCCTCGCCTTCCACGGCCTCTCCCTCGCGCTCCTCTTCGCCGCGTCCGTGGCCGCCGCCGCCGCGACCGGCGGCGGTGGCCCTACGAGCGCCGCGTGCAGGAGGTGGTGGGCGCCGTCGTCGCTGTCGATGGCGGCGTCCCTCGCGCTGGCCGCCGCCGTGCAGCTGCGGGTGTGCGCATACTGGCGCGCCGCGGCGAGGCTGCGCCGGGAGCGCGGCGACGCGCGTGCGCTGGCGCGCGCCGTGCAGGAGCTGCGCATGAAGGGCGCGGCGTTCGACCTGTCCAAGGAGCCCCAGTACGGGGTGACGAGGGCCAAGTGCGCCAGCGTCGAGGGCACCGGCGCCTGGGCGCCGCTCCGGTGGTGCCAGCAGAACGTAGTCACCGCCTGCCTGCTCGCCGTCGCCGCCGCAGCGTTGCCCTCCGGCAAGTTCATCCTCTGCGCATAGGATGGTCGACGAGGTGTTGGGTGAGTCCTCAACGAACCTGCCCTGTTTCTTCCCGTTTCCATTCCCCTTGTAACTTTGCTTGTGGCCAAGTCTATATAAAATTTTGAAACAAAAATCAAAATTCATTGTAACTTGGAATCAAGTCGTACACGAAAAAGAGCTGTTTCTGAAAAAATGTTGTTGTTGACGATATTCTGCTTGCTTGCTTTTGCAGCTCGCTGGACGCCGGCTTCTTGAGCAGATATGGGGAAACGGAAGAGGGAAACCGCATAGTGATCGTCGCTGCATCGGGGACAGATCACTACTTGTGCTCCCATGCAAAGAGAGACGGAGCCGAGAGATATAAGCCTACATGGCAAACGACAGGCTTAACATAGTTGATTGATTTTTCTCCGCCCTGAAACGATTAAAGGGCACATTCTTTGTAGCAATCTGTAATGTAGCTGGTGTTTCAGTTGATATGCTGGCACTGGCATGAAAATCTAATGCATTTGGTATGTTTCAGTTGCACTGTAGCTTATGGTCCTTGCTCCTTGCTTGGGCCTTGCCTTCTTCTACCAAGAAAATCTAATGCATTTTCAGCCTAACATACACTAAGATACATTTTCGAAACTGATCTTCCTGCAAATTTTCCCTTATTCAGTGTTCTTACACTTTAGGCCGTGTACTGAATTAAAATCGGCGCCAGATCAGTCCGCTAAACCACTTTGTGGGCAGGCATCATCTTTGTTTGAGCCCTGGCCTCAGGACAAACATGCCCAGTGCCCCAAAACTCCCATGTGATTGTACTCTTTTGTAGTTTTGTAGATGCAGAAATTCCATGACAGCAGGGCATTCTATTATCTACTACTACTAGCGGCATAAAAACTTCGCGGCATCCCATCAGAATCCTGACCCATACAAATCAATATAACAGTAGCACCAAGTAAATGGATTTAAGGTGCACACCTATTTTAACTAGTTCACCTATAACAGGAATCTTGAAATTGCGATTGTTTGACAAGCTGCAAGATTGATTTTGCTTTCAGCTGTCAAAGTGAGATTCCCCGGGAAGGCGGGAACTGAGGAATGCTGGCACCAATCATGATTATTCTGTAACCAAGCAACTAAAACAATTGCCTTTGTTTGCAGCAAAGACCTAGCTCAAGATGCTCACCAGGTACAAAGCTCACTTTAAAGAAAAATAAATGTACACCAAGTACAGTGTAGCAGTACATATTCACAGTAAACATCAGACCAAAGTAAAACAAAACCTGTTATCCATATAAATTCTCAGGAGTCACTAGTGGTTTGTTCAGAAACAAGCCATGATTTAAATTTTCATCCAAATGCCCCAGGAATTATCGAGACAGCAATTTTAGAATAAACATCATCACGCATAAACCTGCAGGAAATGTTGCGATGTTTGCATTGCCAAGGCAAGCTGGAGCTTGCATAGAAACTTTGCAAATAGCTGCAAGGTGGTGACTTTCAACAGCATAGCTGTCACATAAGTGCAGGGGTCACTGTATCTTAGAGACAAGAGGAGTATGTTCATAATCTGGAAATTTGGCAGAGAACGCTGACCTCAAACACCAAACAGGGCATTCGTCCATAGATCCATGCTTCAAATTCAGTAAACAACACTTCACTGTAATTATGCCTAGAGTCAATACGACAGTACTCTTTATGCACCGCGCCACAACCAAACGATTGACCAATGCACAGTAAATTCAAAGTAATTAAACATATGTGCTTGCAGAGGTTGAAATTACAATCATAACTTCAACATATAGTTATAAACACATTTCACAGCAGTTGGGGTTGGATAAGATGCAGCATAACAATGATCAGAGAGCAGCAAAGGATTGATAATTATTGGAGTATCATTTATGCATGAATCATCACCATCACACAGCCTCCCTCTTTCAATCAGGACCAGTCACCTCTCTCAAATCTGAAACCAAATAACTTGGGACTACTCAAGAGGGGGCACATCAGATGATCATCACGCCATCTTATCGTTATTAGGCGGCAACAACAGAGCAAGGGAAACGACAGGCACTCTGAATAATTAACTAAAACTCGCAAGGCTCGATCGAATCGCAAGGCTCGATCGAGGCTACTAGTAAAAGATAGGATAAGGAATGGAAATGGGTTACTGCGGCTGGACGTAGTAGTAGCCCATGGGGTCGGCGGCGGGCATGCCGGTGGCGGGGTGCGGGATCCCTGCCCCCATGCCTGCGGCCGCGGCTGCCTCGGCGTCCTTGGCCTCGTCCCGCGGCACGATGTCGACGAGGAAGTCGAATACCTCGGTGCGCGCGACGGCGGCGGCGATGTCGGACTTCTGGAGCGTGCGGCGCTTGTTCTCCTCGGCGTGCGCCCAGCCGCGGTGCGTGAGCTCGAGGATGAACATCTCGCAGGCGCGGGCGAAGACGACGGGCGCCTCGGCGGCGATCATGCGGACGTCCTCGTCGGCCTTCATGATCTTCTTGATGCGCGCGAGGGGGAGGTTGTGGTTCTTGAAGTCGGTGGTGGCCTCGATCTCGGTGCGCTGCTCGTGCCAGAAGAGCTGCAGCTGCTGCTGGGCCGCCGCGCTCTGCTGCGCCGCGGCGGCGGCGGCGGAGGGGTGGGGAGGTGGCGGCGGCGGCGGCGGCGGGTAGAGCGCGGCCGCCGGCGCGTGGGCGTAGGGCCCCGCGGGGTACGCGGCGCCGGACTGCGGAGGGTACGCGACGGGCGCGCCCATGACGGGGGCCGGCGGAGGGGTGTTGGATTTGGGCTCCATTTACTAGGGTTTCGGCGAGGGAGTGGCGGATTGGGTGGGGGGGGATGGGCTCTGGCTCTCCGCCGAAGCGATGGGGAAGAGAGGAAGTGATGCGCGTCGCTGTCTATCTAGATTAATTTTCGAGTTTAATTAACGACTCGCCTTTCGCGAAGAGCACAGCGCGGCGGCGGGCGGAAAAGGTTGCCGGTGGGTGCGCCGTGCGATGCGTGTCGCGCTGGGACACGTGCACGGCTGCACGCGATCCACTCCTACAGACTCTCACACTCTCCTTGTCCTCGACTTTTTTTTTCCAGTTTATCTCACAATTTGTCTTTTTTTCCTTTTCATCCCACAAGTGGAGTCTTTAGAAATTCTACAAGATATCTTGAATAATCGCACCAACGTAAGATCAATCCTTACGATCAATCCATAGCTGTTGACTAAGGCTTTTGTACAACTAATAAACAGCCAGAGACAATAATGGCTTGCTGGTATGAGAGAAGTATGCTGCAAAGCGAACTGCACAAGCAATTGCCTTTGCAAATTTAGGATTAGTGTTTTCTTCAACCCGGCCATGTGTGCCTCCATCCAGAGAATGAGCCGTCATGGCCTCTGATCACTATAGCAATGCTAATGCGGTTCGATTATGCAAAAGTAGTTTCATCTACATTTACCGTAAGTCATTGGCTTGCTCGGCTACACCTTTTTTTTGGCTGGCGGATCTGCTAGGTGGGAGCAAACTGGTTGGTGACCCCTTCAGGCTTTGTTCAGTTATGGCCTCTTTGGCTGAACTGAAATGGCTGGACTGGCACCAGCCGGCCAGCCCACCTTTGCCACTGCCATATGGGTCAAACGAGGCTCAGCCAGACAGTGCAAGGGCGGGCCAAATTAGCCCCAGCCAGTCTCCAGCCCAGCCACTTCCAAGCAGTCGAACGGGCTGTTAGTCATGGATTGGTTAGATTCCATGTGGAATGAGTAGGAATGTAGGATTGAGTCCATGAGTCACTAGTAAAAGGTTCAATCCCACTCCATCTACATGGAATCCAACCATTCCATACCTAAACGAACAAGCCCTCAGTCAGCCCCCCGTCCGTTGCCAGAATCAGCTGTCCTAGCTCAGCCGTGGCTTATCCCAGCGAGCCGAACAGGCTGCATTCATCTCGCGGTGAAGACCATTTTTGAGGCCTGACAAGATCACACCTTGTGAATGTAGCAGGTTTAACATCATGAAGCATAACCATATCAATACGCGCTCGAATTTTCTCACAATGAAGATGCACTTGGCTCGATCTATTTCCAACTCCATTCATGGCCTCCTAGATATGGCCAAGTGTGGCCATCAAGACCGTGGTATTTGAGTTGGCAATGTAGTCAAAGTGTCAACCAACCAATGTTTAGGCGTTCCAAGTGTTAAGTCTTTTTTTTATGTCTCCATACAAAAAATATTATGTTATAAAATAAGAGGAGTTTTACAATGCTTGAAAAGGTACCCAACGGTACCACGTGGTACTATTTTGGCTTATTAATGGTAGACGTTGATTTCAACTAAATATTTTTTTTAAAAAATATATTTAATTAGTATCTCCCGGTACCTTTCTTTGTGTATCTCCTAGTACCGCCCGGTACAGCTGACCTTATCATCCAAAGATCTTTATAATCAATGGTTCTTGATTTTTCTAAGCATTCTAAAACTCCTCATAAAATATATCATATAAATATTGATGTTCTGATATTCATGCATAATGAATTTGGATTATCTTCTGCATAGTAAAATAAAATAGCGCTTAGTAAAGGCATATGCGTATTCTATTACACCAGATTTTCTGAAAATAACTAGAATACCATTATTTCTGGACATAAGCGATAGCACAATATAAGAAATAAGAAATATATTCATGCCTTGTAGAAAACGAACAAAGGGACGGTCAAACTTTTTTTAAGAAAAATAAAAAAATATAACATTTCATCATTAAAGCTACCGATGCGTCAAATCAATTTATTATCCTCTAAACAACAGTAAGCTTAACTTCCGTCGCCACAGGTGAGAGCGAAGGGTCCTCGAATATGATGGTAGCAGAAATCTCCGATCCATGCTTCATTGTTTCGATTCTGTGAACTCCTAGCCAATGCTGGCGACCAATCCGCAGACGCGGTTGACGACGGGGAGCAGCGCGGGGCCGCCGTCGGTGAACACGGCGGCGACGCACTCCTCGCCGACTCCGGCGAGCACGCGGCAGCAGTCCGCGCTGAGGTGCACGGCCTTGAAGATGAGCGTCTGGATGACGTCGCGCGCGCAGGGGACGGACGCCTTCACGATGGACTGCACGCAGCTGGCCGCGGCGCCGCCCGTCGGCACCGCCGCGCTTGCGGCGGCCGGGGGCGGCGGTAGGCTGTAGTCGCCGGAGACGAGCCGGCACGCGAGCTCAGGCGCCGCCGCTGGGGCAACCGTCGTGGCCACCGCCGCCGCGTGCGCGATGGTGACGAGGGTGAGGACGAGGAGGACGCCACGGCAGCTGGGTGGCAGATAGTTCGCCATTGCCGAAGTACTGGGGAATTGCCGGGCGCAGTGCAGTAGCTTGCGGGGGCTCTGCACAGTACAGCTGCGAGCAACGCTAGTTGTGCCAACACGATGTTCTTGTACGAACACGGCGGGAGGGAACGACTCGCCATTTATAGAAGGGACGGAGATTTATGAACAGAGTATATTTGGGAATTAAACCGCAGCATAAAGCGTTTCGTCAGCACGATAACTCCCACATTGATTCAGTTTACGGTTTGAGAAGCAGGTGCTCATCAAACAATACCGTCTCACAATTTTCAGGATAATAATAATAATAAGAAACATTTTTTTTTTTTTGCTGCTGGCCCTTGTTACAAATTTACAACGAATGACGAACAGCAATGAATGGCAGAGACTCGTTACAAAAAAGGTATAGAACCACCAACAAATAACCGATCGATAGGATAATCGAAGAAGCGGTTTCAATTCATTTGCGCGTAGATCCTCTTGGGATACTGCTGCCACGATGAATCTTGTAACAACTCAATGGCTCTGTGGTCTCGACGTAGGCGAACGTCCGGAGGTCGGAGTAGGACCCGCTGATACAGTAGGCCACCACCGTCCCTGGCTCGCCGTCGCTGATCCGCACGGACCTCACCTCGCCGCGGGGCAACCAGATGCCGGCTCCCGGCAACCTGTGCGCGCACAGGTTCTTCCGCCCCCTCTCATCGGACCTCGCGACGGCCAGGACGTACTCGCCGCCGTGCGGCGCCAAGTAGGGCGCCGCGAGCCGCTGCTCCACGCCATGCGCACGCACCCTGTACCTTAGCGTCCACCCGTGCCGGTCGCCGAGCACCCACACCTCCTCGGTCCTCACCGGCGGCGCCCTCCTGTCGTCATGGACGGCGAGGCCCAGCCTCCCGTCGTGGACCTCCGTCAGGTGGAATTCGTACCCTCGCCCGGGCCCCACCGGCAGCGGCGCGTCGAACGTGACGCTCTCGGACTTGAGGTCGAAGCACACGACCCTCTCGAGGCCGTTGGTGACCCAGTACGCCGCGCCGCCGACGGTGACGACGCCGGCGTCGGGGCGGCAGCTCGCGCCGGGGACGGCCACGTCGCGTCGTGCCCCAGCGTGAACGCCAGCAGCACGTTGAAGCCTCTGGACACGTCCTCGCGGCACGGGAGGTGGAGGATCTTGTATTTGCCCGTCGTCGCCTCGTACCCGAAGGTGTACGTCTGCCAGCTGCGGTAGCCTTTTCTCTGGCGGTACGAGACGGGTAACGGAGGGACGCGCAGCTTCTCGCGGGTGGACGGGTTCAGCAGCGCGATGGCGCCGCCGCGCTTGGTGTTGTCGCACAGGCACATCAAGCCGTTGCACGTGCCGACCATCTTTATGTCGAGCCTCGTGTCGGGGGCGGTGGTGGTGACCCACCACAGCAATCTGCACCGTTCGCCGGCGAGCTCGTCGACGACGTGCGCCGAAGCCGATGCTTCGCTGGAGAAGAAGGCGTGTTAGGTTGATCTCTACTACAATAGGCCCAAAGGCCCATTGGACTCTTGACCCCGCATCCTGATCGGGGATGCCCAGCCCAATAAGGCTGGTGGGCCCCTATCACGCAGTGCCATAAATAGGGAGGTGGGGCCAGGACACAGAGCAAGAGGTTCACCGCTACAGTCCATTCCCCACCTCCAAACCCTAGCCCGATCGAAAGGAGTCGCTGTATGCGATGGGAAGCTCCACCGGCACCGCCACTGCGACCTCGCCGACGGGACTACATCGACCGTCGCTGCCCGTGCGCAGCCTTCATCGACAGAACCAGTGACAAGAACAAATACCAGAGGTATGTCATTCACAGAATTACATTTACACACCCACTCGATCTACTCCTAGGCGATCCACAGATATCCACAGATCTATCAATTGGTATCAGAGCCACGCTAGAGAGTAGGATTTGAGTTTGGGAAGAAGAAAGGATTTTCATATCGGATCGGAAGTAGAAAGAAAGAGGGAATCAGAGGAGTTTTCGATCTCAGATAAAAAAGAACGACATTACGATTTTGAATCGGAGAAAGAAAGATATTCCGATCTCGATTCAAAGAAAAGAATGCATTTCAATCTCAACAGAGGAGATTACGATAAATAAATTAAAAAAAAGGATTCGATTCTAATTCGAATTGAGGGGCAGAAACGAAAGATTGAAGGAACACATTTCGATTCGAATCGAATCGGAAGAAAGAAAAAAAATTTCGATCTTGAATCGAGTAAGAGAAACCCGAAACCCTAGATCCACCTCACCTGCACGTCGTCCGCGGCGGCGCAGCGATTTGGCACCCCGGCGAAGCTCCTCGACGGAACCGCGCGCGACTAGGTCGCCCGCGGCGCCGGCGAGGAGGCCCGCAAGGGAGCAACAGAAGGAAGGCGGCGTAGCGGCTTGAGCTGTCGGCGGCGTGCGCGTCCGTCCAAAGGGAGCTAGAGGTCGCTGGCCATGGCTTGGCTGCTGGATCGAGCGGCGAGGCCATGGCACGCAAAGCACTGGCACGGCGGCGTGATGCCGCGACGGCGCACTCGCGTTGGGCTGGAAGAAGAGCTAGGTAGACTAGAGAAAAGAAAGGATCTAGCTCGTCGGCCATGGAATGCAGTGGCCGGATGGATCTACGCGGCGGCCAAAGTTGGCTGCGGCGCCGCCGGCTGAGCTGAGCAAATAGAGGAGAAAGAGAGAGGAGGCTCTCTCCGGAGGTCGCCGGCCATGGTGTGTCATGGTGCGGCGGCGGGCAGGGCGGCGTGTCGGTGAGGAGCCGGCGGCGGCGCCGCCAGGACCGGCTCTGGCTGGGTCAGAGGAAAGAAGAGAAGTGACCTAGGGTTTCAGGATGAAGATGGGTATAAGTATCCTCCGAGATTCATTCTCAGCCGTTCGATCGCGACCGACGATCCAGATTCATGCGGGGGGAGTAGGGCGGCGTGGTGGGCCGAACTGGTGGCCCAACCATTGGTTGCTGTCTGACTTGGCACAGCGGGCCGAGCGAGCCAAGATGGCGAGAGTGGGCCATGAGCTGCTCTGCTGGCTGGGCCGCATGAATAGTAAAGATTGAGAGTTAAGTTTATTCTTTCCAGAAGCAATTATTTGATGAATTTTGATAGAATTTGATCTCTAATTTAATTTGGAACAATGGAGGATTGATTAGAGATTTGAAAGATTGTAGAGATATTGCTTCTGAATAGTTTTATTTTCTTTTATAGAATTTCGCAGCAAAGTAAAAGATTAACAGAATTTGCTTATGAATAGATCTATTATTTCCGAGATTTCCGCTGCAGAGTAAATATGTTAATTAGAAAAATTAATTAAAGCAGAATAAACATATTTGTTTAGAGAAAATTATGGTATTGTTATTTTCTGGCCAAAGCTGATGATAATAATATTATAATTAAAGATATTTGTTTAAAGAAATTATGATATTGTTATTTTTCTGGCCAAAGCTGATAATAACAATATTGTAATTCTATGAGTTTTATGTTTAAAGGTTTAAATCTCTGATAAACTTTGCATCAAAGTAATCAATTTTTCAGGGAACAGATAAAGATCAAGAAATTCTCTTGAACCAGAGGAAAATTTCGCATCAAAGTGATCAATTTTCCAGAGATCAAATGAAGATCAAGAAATGCTCTTGAACTAGAGAAATTTATATTTCATGTTTGCCCTGCAATAAAAATGATTACCTTCCAACTGAATTCGAATCAAAGGGAGAATTTGGTGTGAAGTGTATTGTTTTAACACATAATTCAGATTTCATACATTATTTCCATTTCTGCCCAAAGGTGATATGGAATTAATGTAGAAATATGATGTATTAATGTTCTTAACAGATAAATTGAGTTTTCCATACGTTATTTTCATTTCTGCCCAAAGGTGATGTGATAATAATGTAAAATTTTGATGTTTTGTTCTATTTTCTGCCCAAAGGTGATATAGAATAAAACATGAAGTTTCCAGAGTTTAATTGTTTATTATTAAATATTTTCTCAGACAAAAGATCTTTATGCTTTTATTCATGAAAGCAAAAACGAGATAAAATGTTGGGTTCTACTGACCCAAAAGATAGCAAAGAATGAAGTTCATAACACGAGGGAGCACATTCTCTCTACAGAATGACTTCAAGAGAAAAAAAATATTTTAGATACTAATTAATAAAAAAAAATCAGATGTATCATAGAGAGTGTTGTTTGAGAAATGGTTATTTTTTATTACATGCACTCTTTATGAAGAAGATTTGACTAAATTTATATACATGTTTAATTTGACCAAAGTCAGATTAAGCATGTGTGTTACAGAATATTTAGATTTGTTTCTGAATTTGATATAGAACACGAGCCAATACTGACATTATGGGAAAATCCCCGCATATCAGGATAAAGTATATGAAAGGACTTATATCCTGCATGACAAGAGAAGTATATGACGACTCATGTGATTTTATTGTATCCCACTCTGGGGAAAGATATGGAGTAGCTCCCATGCTATTCTAGTAACGACCGTGCACCTTTGTGTGTCATAGTCATTAAGGACTTAATGAGTCTCAAAAGAATTAGAAAGATTACAGACGAACCTCAAGAGAAGAATGATATGCAAGTGTGACTTGCGAAAGTATTATTGATAAAGAACTCTTTTGTGAATTGAGGAAAGTGTACTCCTAAATAAATCAGATATAACATTGTTTGCATGATATGCTCATGTGAATAAGTTGCAGAAGTTATGAATGGTTTCGAAATTGTGGCAGAAGAATTCACACCACATTTCGAGGGGGAGAAATGAAAGACAATTAAGAAAGATATTTCCCCATACGATAAATGTGATGCATAGTATGCATCTAAAGTGATCTATAAATGATCGTTCAGGGGAGTACGACGGTCATATTGATGATACCCCTAAAGTAAAGAAATAGATGTATTCCTGGATCTTTCACTATTCTGGAATACTAAGATACTAAGATGGTGCTTAAAGTGCCATAGATAAAAAGAAAGTTTCAACAGAGTAAACCCAAATAATAAAGTTTAAAGATGCCCTATATTTGAAAGATGGAGTGATATGGGGGAGCATGGTATGAATATACCTAAGGCTCGAATAGATTGTATCTGGGGGAGCATGTTGTTTGGCTCTATAAGAAGATTAATTAGTAAAATATATATTGCCTCTTGGCAATGGAAGACAATAGAATGAATTGCCTTTTGGTAATAAAGAGTAAACAACAACCCATGTGAAAGAAGTGCCAACAGTTGAGGCCTCAGGTGGTAGAAAGTGAAATTCAATTGGAGGGTGATCCCATCCTATTTGAATAAGCCACAAGAGGCGCTCGCTCGTCTAAATGGCAAAAGAATTGATGATGAGTCTCGGAGATATTTGAGACTCAAAGTAATTCTCAATGGAGCTAAAACAGTAGGCTATAAAGGGTCTACAAGACTAAATGTGGCTTCAAAGGGAATACGTCTAAATGGCAAAAGAATTGATGATGAGTCTCGGAGATATTTGAGACTCAAAGTAATTCTCAATGGAGCTAAAACAGTAGGCTATAAAGGGTTTACAAGATTAAATGTGGCTTCAAAGGGAATATGCAAAGCGCGACCTAATCGGAAGTTTTTTGCGCGAAGAAAATGAAATAGAAAAGAATAAATAGATAGTGGCACACAATTATCTGAGTTACATCAGATAAAAGAAAAGGTAGCATTCATAAAAAGGATTCGTATGGAAAACTGATACATGACACACCCTATGGTTTTGTTCTGGAAACAAAAGAGATGTTGCCTGAAGAAATCTGTTATAGACTAGAGTAAGGCTCTAGATAAAAGAATTAGTTTACTTTTGGGTTAAAGAAAAACAAGAGGACAATTGTATTTGAATAAAGTTATAGAATGGAAAATTCATTTCCCAATCCCGTACATGTGGATGACGTCCTATTTTTTTAGTGGTGATGTGGACCTACTACAGGAGAAGAAGAAGTTATTGTCCTCAAAGTTCAAAAGAATGTTCTTGGTGAAATGTCTTTTGTTTAAAAGGATTGAAATTCACCGATATAAAAAAAAGAAAGGGGTATTGAGAATGATGTATAGGCATGCTAAGAAAATCCTATAAAGAATGCATGTGAAAAAAAAATATACGCCTGTTCTTATGAGTCAAGGGTAATGGATTTGGAACTTTACCGTTCCAAGAATCGATATGAAATAGATCAAAAGAATATGGTACCATATGCTTTAGCTGTTGAAAGCTTAATGAATGCAAAAGAATATTGTTACCCTGACATAGTTCACGAATCCGGGTTGTTTTGGCAATGTCCAGTCCAGATATAGATCACTGGAATGGAGTAAAAGAACATCGGCCTCATGCTAAGTTGAAAAGATCAAGTGCTCTCAAAAGATTGCGAGTACAAAGACAGAATCTGCGCGCTAAGTTGAAAAAGATCAAGTACTCTCAATGGTTGGGAGTGCGAAGATAGAATATGCGAAATGTTTAGCGAAATCCACAATTGTCGCTAACTTTCGCGCTTGGAGTTTTTTGTGTGGAAAACCTCCAAAGAATGAAACATTTATCATCATTGTGATGAAAGATATGACTTAGCATGATACAAGGCTGAGGGACAGGCAATATGGTTTAAGAAAACCCGTGCCCAGAATTGATAATGGTTAATAATAGCTATGACCATTCAAATTGTCTGATCCTTTGACAACGAGTCAAGTGTGGTGCCAAACACATTGACACAGAAGTATATGTTGTAAAGGAGAGAGTCCGGAATCGTATTAAAATGCATTGTGCATAAAAGTAACAGACAAATGTTAGTGGAACCGCTCATTAAAGGCTTACCGCCCAGAATCGACTTGGGTTCATGGTATAGTCTATGACTTCCGGACAACAAGAAGGCCCGAAGGATATAGAATTTGTTTCAAAACAGAAAGGTACATTGTAGCTGCTGATTCTATCGGTAATTAGACCGTGACGATGAGGCATGCTCTATGTATTAATCTGTGATGGAACGAGTACTTTGAAAAGAGTTGCTTCGAAGCATAAGGTTAAAAGTATAAGATGAGATCAAGGGGGAGATTGTTAGGTTGATCTCTACCACAATAGGCCCAAAGGCCCATTGGACCCTTGACCTCGCATCCTGATCGGGGATGCCCAGCCCAATAAGGCTGGTGGGCCCCTGTCGCGCAGTGCCATAAATAGGGAGGTGGGGCCAGGACACAGAGCACGAGGTTCACCGCTACAGTCCATTCTCCACCTCCAAACCCTAGCCCGATCGAAAGGAGGCGCTGTATGCGATGGGAAGCTCCACCGGCACCGCCACTGCGACCTCGCCGACGGGACTACATCGACCGTCGCTGCCCGTGCGCAGCCTTCATCGACAGAACCAGTGACAAGAACAAATACCAGAGGTATGTCATTCACAGAATTACAGTTACACACCCACTCGATCTACTCCTAGGCGATCCACATATATCCACAGATCTATCAAGGCGAGCACCTTGGGCGGCGGGATCTTCGGCGGCGTGCGCTCGTCGATGACGTGGCGCCAGTGCCGGCAGACGAGGCGGGCCAAGCGACGGCAGATCGGCGAGAGGCGTAGAAGGATGTCGACGAAGGCGTCCGTGGGGAGGTTCCAGCCTTCATTATTCACTGTGGCTGTAGCTTCGCCGTTGGTAGGCGCAGCTGTCGCCATTGGCAACGCACCTACTAGCTTCCTTGCAGATCGATTGGCGGAGATATGAACGTACAAGGAAACTTGAGCGTCAAGGAGGCAAAAATATGGAACGGACTCCCGAGGATCAAGGGGATGGACTCTGATTATTCAAGGCCAAATTCTAACCTCAGAAACCGAATCAGTGTCCCTATCGTACGCGTCCCCCGTCGGTATACGATGATACTACCAAGATCTCCTGTACGAGACACCCGGAGTCAGCTAGACTAGATCCAAAGACCAACCGATCGATGGCCGATGAGGGATTCGATCTACCCACCGACATCCTGGAGCGACATCATCGACGAGCGCACGGCGGACCGGCAGGTCCGGACCAAGATCCTCGTCTTCAACAACAACTGGTGGAGCAGGACGCGGTGCTCGTGTTCACCCTAGGCAGTTCGACGTGGCGGGAGGTCGTGTCGCCCGGGCGGGCGGGGGCTGCAACTCCGTATGCACCGACGGGTCCTCAGCGTCGACGGATCGCTGACTGGGTGATGGCGGTCATTCCAGAACTTTCGAAAAGAAAAAAAAAAACCCTGGTGATGGCGCTGGACCTCAATGACGAGTGCCTCATGTCCTTTCCAGGCCCACCATGTGTTGTGTGGCCCGCTTAACGGCGTGTGGCAGCCGCGGTGGATTTGGAAGTACAACCTCGTCAATAGGATCGTGAGGCGCTCGATCGTCATGACACCGCACCTGACGCACGGCGAGTACATCCTGACCATGTCGTGGGACGAGAAACGGATGTATCGGCACAAGGTGAACGATTGCACGGACGTCGATGGCCGAAGGACCGTGCAACTGTCGCCGCCGGTGGGTGCAGAGCTCATCGTGGGCGGGGTGCAGCTATTGTCGAGTGTGAGGACTTATGCTTATGTCGAGACTCGGGAGCCATTGCCGAGTGTTAGCGGATGACAGAACATAACCAAGCTGTCATCGTCGAGACCTATGGCAGCGGCATCCATGGCGTGCGTGAGGAGGACGCGAAGGCTGCTGGCCATCGGCAGGCACGGCGTGGCATGCCGGTTGGGGATTTGCGGCCGATATCTCACCTAAACCGAACCCGATTTGAACATTTTTAGAACTTCATGTTTTATTGTGATTCCATAAAATTCCCATTTCCAAATTGAATAGGAATTGTTACTAAATTTGAATTCATTTTAGTGATGGGTTAACACATGACGTTTTGGTGCCTCTACTACTACTGAACCCTCCTCCCTGTGGCACCGGTAGCAGGATCTCCACGAAGATGCCTTCTTTGTGGGGAGAGGGTGGAGACCCTCCAAGCTCCAGCCCGTAAATTTTGGGTGGGGAGCCCTTTGCCCGACGGCCCGCCCCGACCCAGGCCTGCATCATTTGGCGATGAGCGTCTGGTGTTTACTCTGTTTTGGCGAATCTACAATCCGCATTTTTATATGGAGTCAATTGTAAATATAATGAGAAAACATATAATAAGCTTTGTCCATCAAAAGTAACATAAAAAAAGATGCCAGCCATGTCTTCGAAATATATAAAAAAGAATGATAGAAGAATCTAATATGGATAATACAACATGAAAGTTACGTGTGGAGACTCGAGAAAACTTTTTAAAAATAAATTTCCCCATAAACTGAACCTGATTTGTTCCATAAAATTCAATTCCATTTCCATTTTGAATGGGAAGTGTTACTAAATTTAAAATTTATTTTCAGTAATAGACCATTAATAATCACATAACAGTACCACTTAAACCCTCCCTCCATGACGATGTCTTCCCTGGGAAGGTCGGAGGTCCTCCATTTCCATTGGTTCATCCTGCAAATTTTGGGTTGGGGGAGCCATTTGCCTGACGCCCTGCCCGACCCAGGCCTGTACCATGATCTAAAAGCACGTTACGACCGCTCAAGTTCATTTCGAATTCTAAAAGCACTTGCTAATGAGATTTAAATACTCCGGAAGTGTTAATAGACTATCAATAGGTACGGTTGAAGATCAATTTTGCACATTCAATCCGCAACCTACAAAAAAAAATGGAAAGATAGGCTATACAATTTCTAACATATACTGGTCAATTGAATTATGCTTGATAGGTATGGTCTACCTCCCAAGGACAGTAAAACCATCCCGTGCACAAATGGCTTGAGCTAGAAACTCAATTAGGCGAGATCATCATCAACTAGTTAGGTTGATTGTCATGTATCGCTGTCGCATAACATGTTAATTTGAAATAATGATGAAATACAAATTTGTTATCTTATTATACTCAATCTAATTTTAAATTTAGACATTTTTTTGTCTTAATTGTTATATAAGCATTGTATAAACTTTTCATAGAAATTCGTTGACTCTTTGGCGTATGTAGAAAAAATAGCTGACAGATTGACGTGTTATGTTGATAGAGAAAAGGATAAAAATTAGTAATGAATGAATAATTCGATCTTATTTTCAAATTTGTGTACCGAAAGCAAATACAAAGTTAGTTATTACTTGCATATGTAGATAAAAATAAATTTATTTTGTACTTTCCGTACAGTATTGCTGTGAAAAATAATTATCCTGTATTTTCCATCTTCAATATTCTTTTAATTAATGATGAACACGCTTACCATGGGCCCCACTGAATGTGATAGGTTCCACTTAAATAGTGTGCAAGTTCCACATAAACAGTATGTGGGTTCCACGTGAAGCCACAACTCATGAGGAAGCTCCAATTCTTGTGTTGTAACTTTAGTATACGTTATTATTACATATAGATTAATTAGCAAAGCAGCGAGTCGCACACTACTTCAAAAAATATTTTTAGAAGCAGTCAAAATTGATTTTCGGAGGCCGTTTTTGAACCCGCCTCTGAGCAAGACTTATGTTAATGAGGCACTTTTGGCGGTGCTTTTGCGTCTGCCTCTATTATTAAGGAAACAAATAAAACCCTAGGATGAGCCCGCCGAGTCCATCCACCGCATCACCACCGGATTAGCCTGCTCCTCACCGACAAGCGCTAGATTGGCGCCTGTGCACCGGCAGCCGCAAGCAGCCACGCACCGCCGCCGCATATGGGGAGGAGGAGGCCGCGTAGCTCCGCTGTCAGCGCCTTCTCCTCCGAGCCGCCAGAACCTCGTTCTCGGGCGTTGCCTCTCCTACACCGGATTCGGGAGATTCAGAGGTGCCGCCGGGATAGGTACCCCCAGAACGTTACACTCTCGTACATAAAAAAAGCGTTACCAATGTTACCCCCAGAATTCTGCAGCGTTACCAATGTTAGTAAGATAAGATTAAAAAAAGAATAAAAAAAAGCTCAAAACAACTCTATCGAATATCTTATTCTATCCTTCTGTGACTTGATTGCACTATGATTTATGGCCGTGACATTTGACTGAAATAGACGCTCTATATCGCTTATTATATACATCGATAAAAAAAATAGAACTACACTCCACAGTGCTAAAAAAACTATTAACAAAAGCAGGATCTCAAGGATTTATGTTACACTCTCGTACATAAACATTACCAAAATCGACATACTTGGACCAGAATTGGCGGTATCTTGCCAATCCAATCTCAAGCCAAGGTTTTCGATTCCCATTGTAGTGTATAACCGCAGCGTGCTCGATATCCCTTTCGTTGACATTTGGCTTGTACCCTAGACCCAAGAGATGCCATGAGCGATCAAGGGGGAATGTGTGGTTCCAGAATGTGACAAGACCAGCAGGAAGTGTTCCTAATTTCCACAATTGCCTGTTTGCGTTCTGCACAGATGGAATTTCATGCCTTTAGTAGATATGATAATACATGAAACCAATACAAAATTAAGCAATGCAAAATCAAATTTCTGCATATCCACGTGTAAAAAAAGTAGTCTTCATTGAGTTGCTACTTTAATAAATAGCAAATCACACAAGCCAGAAGCCATTGCCATTGCAAAAACATATGCCAACACTAGTTTCGCGTCGAAACATTACTGAAACTGATAGGCTTACGAATACTCACCAGATTCTGCCAGTAGTGGTACACATCAGTAATATTCTGCTTCCTCCACTCAGTCAAATCAAACATGTTCATGCCGAATGCCCAGCCACAGGCATGACGATCAAACTTCTTAGCTATTAGAGGATTTGAGAAGTTGAGGTACCTATCAAACCTATGGAAAGTCTCTCCACAGGTATGGACAGCGCCGTTAACTTTGCCCTTGAGATCTATTGACCAAAGATAACTTAAATCCTTTTGGACTACAATATCATCATCAAGAAATAACACCTTGTTAAGCTTCGGGAAGATCTCAGGAAGATAAAACCTCAGATGATTGAGAATGGACAGGTACTTGGGATTCTGAAACTTTGGGTTTTTACCCAGCTTATCCTGATGGGTATTGAAGTAGTAGTTGATCATGAAATGGGACTCCAGCTGCTTCAGAACTGGACTATAGGTCGAATTTAGCCATTTAAACTCTTCAATATTCTGGACCTGAACAACAGTTTCTCCAATAGGATTTGCCAAGAACCACTTTCTCATTGCTGCATAATTATGTTTGTCTGTAACAATATGAAAGACATGGCTTGCTGGATTCTGCATAGAATTTTGGATAAGATGTTAGCACATGCCTAGATTGTACAAACGAAGAAATATTGAATCTTATAACATACTTCACTGTGAGTTGGTTTATATAGATTCATAGCTCTACTCTCTACATGTCAAATACATGTACCTTAGCATTTGTAAAAGTTGAGTTCACAACCACTGCAGCTGCCAGGACATTATCTAAGAATAAGGCATAGTGTTGTAGCTTTGGGTTTTCAAACTTTTCTTCATATGGAAACTGCTTTTTGTTGGCGCTGGAAGAATAATACTCATTCGTAAGACGCAGCGCAAGACAATAGAGTCTTTTTGGCAGAGCCTTAGCTGCTATTTGCGCTACATAATTAGCCTTTTGCTTGTGAACTTGAACTTGGTCCTCAGTTGAATGAAGCATCGCTAGTAGCTTATCAATAACAACTGCACAGTTCTCATGTACTTGTTTGATCTTTGCTAATATAAAGTTCATTTCTCTAATTTTTCCATGGACACTGTTTCAGAAATTCAATGGAAGTAAACAGGTAAGACGCGCTCACTTCTTTGGTATCCATTATCTTTGAAAATACCAAGGTGAAATTTACAATACAGCGAAGGAAAACATACTTCTTTGGTAACCGCCTATCGCTTGTTGCATCGCCAAGTGCTTGTTGGACATCCCTCATCTTTCTTCGGAGATCTCTAACAATAGCATGACGCCCTCTAGATGGTAGGAGTCCAATATATGTTTTTGCTATTCTTAACTGGTTTTTGATGATACGGATCATGGTATCTGCCGAACTTGTATGATGACTAGTACTGATGTTAATTGCCTTTATATCAGATTCTTCTGAGGTAGTGCCTCTAAATTCCTCAGATGATCTACCAGTAGTATTTTCCTGGAAAGTTAAACCACTGACAACTAAATAACTACTTAATCTTGAAAGAAAACAAGAGGGAAACTACCATGTTCAGACTGTGAAAACTACATCCTGCAGACGACATCACAAAACTGTACACCTAAAGCAAGATATATAAGGTGCATATGAAAGAATTATATTACTGATATTTCCACATATCTGCACATAGTTTTACTAAACAGGATGCGTATACAGGGCACAATGCAAAACGTCACCTCACAAGAGGGAAAACAGACGCAAGAACTAATTAGTTATCAGCAGGGAAAGCTACCAAGACAACATTTGTCAACAATCGGAATCTAGCCATGTTATGATGGAATACTGTATATTCCACTATGCATATAGTGTGGCAAAAGCAGCTTACCAATTTTATTCCTAGGATGATCAGCTCATTAGAAAATGGGAAAGACTTGTATCTGTATCAGAAACTTTATGGATTTTACTCTTTAGAATCAGTTCAAATTTTTCAATCTATCAATAGCTCACTCTCTTTTACCTTTTTTAGTAAAGTGTTTGGGTTGCTGCGCATTGCAGCAGCTATGTGGTGCCTTGCTTCAACATCACCGCTACGGTCACTCTCTTTTCCCAACTGAGCGACCCCCTCTTTGACAGTAATGGCAGCATCAGCACCATGCCCTCTCTTAACCGGATCCTCTGATTCAATCTCCTTCTTGTCTTCTCCATTCCACAGTATGTTACCATTTCTGGCCTTGGATCCACTTGATCTATCTGAAACACTTCTCTGGTCGACATATTGCCGGATTACCCCATTCTGTCCCAATTGAGTGCCATGACGCACTGCAACAACCACACCCTCCTGTATAGGCTCTTTCAGCACCACACCAGATCTGTCCTGCAGAGCAGTTCACCACAACGCCTTTAAATCCCAACATCATACAGCTGCAAATGAAAGAAGCATCCCTAAGCAGAGTGAAATTCACCTGCGACAGCGCGTTGAGCCGCTTGCCCATCTCACTCCGGGCGATCTACGAAAAGAAACAGGTCAAGATCGCTGATTGTTATTCAGATGGTTCCCCCCCAAAAAGCACAGCTTCAAACAGGCAGGGGATACCGGATTGGACGGATCACGGCCGAACGCGCGCCTCCCAGTCACTGCGAGCACCGAGATCGCAAGCATTTCCGTCACGGACGGCGCAGATAGGGAGCAGTGCGAAAACGAGGAAGAGGGGGACGGATCAGGAAACCGTACGGATGGGCCCGGAGAAGGGGGAGATGGGGGCGCCGCTGTAGAGCGCGAGGGGCGCGAGCACCGAGGCGAGGAGCAGCGCCAGCACCACGTCCCGGGGCCGACACTTCCACCTCCGCCCCCGCCGCGCCGCCGCCGCCGCCGCCGCCATGGACGTCGTGGAGGACGGGTGTGCTCACCCACCGGCGATGGCGCGCGCGCCGTTGGGGGTGTGAGCGCATGTGTTGGAGGAAAGGGAGCGTGACAAATGTCCTGGTTCCACGTTCATTCCGTAGACGTCTCGACAGGAAAAAAAAAATTCCTGTGCAGCCCCTCTTCAGATCGACGACGCGTGGCACCCGCTGCAATCCGACGTTCCCATCGAGAAGCGCTGGCCTCCGGCTCCGCTGCTTTGTTTCGGCCGCTCGGCTCGGCCCCTCTATATAGCTCGTTCTGCATCATTATTCATTAATCGTACTGAAAGTTGTGAACCTATCTGAACTTTGAATCCATTTGACACCATTCTAAATTGCCATCATGTGGATGATCTCAGATCCTTCATGAGTTTCCTGGACATCATTGTTACTGTCCTGGACAGCGTGAACAAGATCAAAATCTAGACCCCCCCCCCCCCCCCCCCCCCCATCATCAGGATTTCTGCGGCTAGATGTTAAAGATACCTCTGATACTTTAAGCAACAATATTAACGACAACAGCACGGCGGATGTGCCCTTCAGTCGCAGGGCAATGGATGTGCCCTTCAGTCGCGGGGCAATGGTAGATTGGTCTCAATGCCAGGTGCTAGCGCTGAGGAAATCCAAAAACATCCTACGGTCACTGCTAATCCTCTCCTGTATGTGAGAGTCACACGTCGAAACTTCCAGCGGCGCTATATTGCGACGGATTGACAGTCTCGCTCGCCGTCTATTTGATCATGGATCGCTGCTTGCCTTCCTCTTCATGAGCTAGCGCCTTAGAACTGGAGCGTCTGCCCCTTTGAGTCGAGCGCGTGCTAGCCGGAGCCCTGAGGCTCGAGCCGAGCGGCCGAAACAAAGCAGCGGAGCCGGAGGCCAGCGCTTCAACGTCGGATTGCAGCGGGTGCCACGCGTCGTCGATCTGAAGAGGGGCTGCACAGGACGCGGTATGCAGCCCTGGTGCACGGTTTTTTTTTTTTTTTCCCTCTGGACAAGCCTCCTCTCAGTCCTATGAAATGTATTGGTACTACATCTTACCATCTTCTATTTCTTTTTAGCGACCATACCTTAGCATGTCATATCTTGATGCAGTCAAACAGAGTTTGGCCAACACAAGAACACAAATGACTAAATAATACCATCATCTGTTTCTAAGGTTAAGATTTGAAATATTCATTTTTCTCCTAATTACATGATGGTAATTTATTGTCTCTTTCATTTAAATCTTGGCCCTCATCTTTGACACGAGAGAAACTGGTCTCTCTATCCTTAATTCCTTATATTGAATAAGAACAAATCTCTAATAGATTGTTATGGATTTAAAATCGCCGTTGGTGATGCCACCTCCCTTTTTCATCCCTGCACTTGCCTCCTCTATCTACACAATTTCAAGTAAACAAGTCCCATTATCTGTGACAGCTATCAACATCATCCAACTCAATGAAGATCTCGCAAGGAAAATTTCTCATATTCCAACTCAAAATTTGTGTTGTATTAGAAAACTCGAGCTCGTAGCTTTTTTATTTGAAACCACTTAGATGCCTAAATAATAAAGTAAAGATGGGCATCACGCTCGCATGTATTTCACGCGAAAAACATGTAGCTTGTGACATTAGCATATTGCTATTTTTATTTATAAATTCGTGTTCTAATTATCCATGCCAGCTCATAATTAGACGGACGTCTTGATAACCGACACGGATGAGATTTACGAACCGATACATTTGGATCTGACCCGATTGTGTTCCTAATCAACAGGCTCCATGCATCTCACGTGCATGTGCATTGGTAATTAAGTTTTGCCAAAGATCCTAGCCTAGTTGGTTGGAGCTGATGAGTAGCATAGTCGCATCAGTAGACCCGGGTCGTCATTTGATTCATCGCAGGAGCGGATTTACGGGGCGATGTGATGAATCAAACCCAGGTCTACTGATATGATCATGCTACTCACCCGCTCTAACCAACTAGGCTGGAATAGTCGGGATTCGACGATTTTTCTAGATCTGAAAAAGATTACTTCTTAGTGAAAAACCAAGAGGCTCTTCCAGATCTAGTTTTCTTTTGGGGCATTAGTAAGCTTTGGTGATCCACAAAGCCACGGATTCTGTGTTCATATGTCAACAGTCTAACATACATGCAACAAACAAAGCATATACGTGCAAGCGCAAACACAGCAGTGCCTTTTGCGCGCTTCTCCCGTGCATTTTCAGTTTGCGGCCGGAAATGGCATGACGATGACGATTGACGATTCCACAGAGCGACTGGAGGATCGTCTAATCGTCACTTGCACGGCAGAGGTTGTGCGTGTATTTTTAGCAGTCGCGACAGTTTGAGCGGATCGTGTGTACAAAGGTAGAAACGGAACAGTTACCGAGAGCTAAATATCCTCACCAAAAACACGGGGACAAACGACAAAGGATGCACGGGATGCGTCCAGCTTGCAGTTGCATGCAATGCATGAAGCTTTACCCGACTAATATAGGGGAAATTTAATTATATTAGCTTTTTTATACCGTCTATGAACTTTGGCAGCCTTAAAATAGCAATAAAAAAACTTTACCACGTATACTCTGCGACCTCAATGCAAATGCAAGGAAGATGTAAGATAAGTGATTCGTCCAACTATCGCTATTCTAGTTTTGCGGCATGTCGTCTCACTATATTTCGCACTACGGGAAAACGATTGTTTACCGTATGCTAATCTATTCCGTGTGCAAAACCTTAGGCACACGACAAAGAGGCTCATAACCATGTGCAAAATAAGAGGCACACGACAAAGACAAGGCACATGGCAAAGCCAAACTTTGTCATGTACCTAGATCCTAACGCACTGCAAAATAGACCTTTGTCTTGTGCCACAGGACTGGCACACGAAAAACGATGTCATGTGCACATCATGTGTCCAACCCTCATGGCCGCGCGACAGCCGTTAGGATTTGTCATGTCTCTAACTCCAGCACACGACAAAGTATTGACAGGTGGGACCAGGCAGTGGGCTACCGTGCTGGCCATTAGGCTTTGCCATCGGTCTAGCGCAGAGCACGGCAAAGTGGCTACTTTGCCGTGTGCCGGATCGCTGGCACACGTCAAAGTGTTGACAGGTGGAACCAGGTAGCGGGCGGCCGTTAGAGCCGTGTCCACATATAGCAATAAAAAACTTTGCCATGTATATTCTGTCACCTCAATGCAAATGCAAGGAAGATGTAAGATAAGTGATTCGTCCAGCTATGGCTATTCTAGTTTTGCGGCATGCCGTCTTACTATATGTCTTGGGGTCCATATGTAGGTGACACAAACAACAAACCTAGATTGTTCACATGTATATGTCAAAAATGCTGATGAGAGTATAGCTTTGCTTGACCTCACTCCATGCATGAGAACATGCTTAGTTCTTTGAAGGAGGGCAGACAGTTAGTTTCACCGAGATGGATAAGGTTAGTGCCAGCCTATGATGGCTAGTTCAACACAGATGCATATATCACCAAATCACACTGACTAATCCAGTTACGATGGGCTCTTCTCAAAACCTAATGATAGCTCTCAGCTTGCATTGCCGTACACATCGACTAAAAGAAAAGTGAAACACACATATTGAAAACTATTTTTTGATTTCCATTCCTCCATGTTTCTTGGAGTGAGACTTGTAATTAGCTGCCACAAACATGCTTAATTCTAGTTTTTTTCCCTGTCTAATCTCTATCTGGGGACCGTAAAAAAGCCCAACCCTATAGAAAACTAAAATTGTAAATCCGAAATCTTGTTACAGAAAGGGAGGAAACAATAACAACAAAATCTATGGCTTCTCTTGCTCAACTCTATCTGTCCCCATCTATCCTTCTCTCCTTGCAAATACCGTAGCTAGTACCTCTCTGTCGCACAGGTAACGACCAACCACGTCAGCCCTTGTGCGGCCGCCAGGTGGGGTCCCCGACACCTAGCGACTGGGCATGTTTGGCGTCAAGCGTGGGGCTTGGTTTTGGGCTTGGGCTTGGGCCTGGGACCTTGGAGCACGGAGCGCCAGAGCGGGGCCACCTCGTCCTCGCTCGACGCGGCGAGCCACGCCTCCACCTCGTCGAAGAGCCTCTGCATCCTCGGCGGCGCGGTGAGGCGGTCGCCGGGCACGGAGATCGTAGCCACGACACCGTCGACGAGCGAGCGGAAGAACACATCGCGGTGCTCCCACCCGGCACCGCCAGCGAAGCGTAGGCCGAGCCCGCCGCGGGTCTTGAGCCACGGGAGATCGAACACCCACGCCGGGCGGCACTGCTGCCACGACGCGCCCTCACCGGCGTCCGCCGCCGCGGTGGTGGCGGTGGCGTCCTCGAATAAGCCCGCCACCACCGCATCCTCTGCCTGCATCATCGTCAGCCCCTTCTTCTTCATCGTCTTCTTCCCCGCCGCCGGCGTCTCCTGCTGCTCCCCCTCACGTGCACGCTTCCTATCCCCACAACGATCCATTTCCTGGCGCTAAGAGCATCATGTTAGCTTTCTGTGATGCTAGTGTATAGATCTAGACGGGAAAATACTTAATCTGTGAGTGTGTATGTGTGATCTGTGAGTGTGAGTTTGTATGTATATGTGTGTGTGATCCTTGATCTAGGAATGGAGAAGGGATATGGCTTAGATTTATACCATCACGAGTAGAGGAGTTGGATGGCTCAGTTGATGCCATGGCAGGTTCGTTGGGGAAGATCTGCGCACGGGCAGCGACGGTCGGAGTAGATGAGGAAGCCCTGCGTAGTAGATCTTGTCGGCCCTCCGGTCGCCACCGGCTTTGGCCAGGGACGGCGGTGGACGTCGTGGTGGAACTTCCCGCCGCCGGAGCGCTACCCTCTCGATCGGTCTAGGGTTTGAGTGTCAGTGGGGTGTGTACTCAGTTCAACCTCGTGAGTAGAGCCGTGGCCCCCACCTCTCTCTTTATAGCGTTGGCGACAGGGGCCCACCAACCATTTAGGGTTGGGCGCCCCCGATCAGGGCGCAGATCAAGGCCCAATGGCCTTTGGGCCTTTTGGGGCTGAGGAGATCATCCTAACAATCTCCCCCTTGATCTCACTCTTTATCTTATTTTCTTTTCCAGTATTTCTTTCATCTCATCTTAGATTTATGTACAGAGCTTATCTCATCGTCACGATTCTTTATCGATAGAATCAATAGCCACCGTACACGCCTCTAGTCAGAAACGAATTCTTATATCTTATCGGGCCTTCTAATCCAGGAATCATAGGCTTTCCCTTAAACCCATACCGGCTAAGTGTTCCTTGAACACATTGGGTGGTAGGCCTTTCGTTAGCGGATCCGCAAGCATATTCTTTGATCTCATATGCTCGAGACTTATGGTGTGATCCTGGATTCTATCTTTTACCGGCTTGGTAGCCGTACTTCTTTTGTTGTTGTGGACATAGAATACTGCAGGCTGGTTATTGCAGTACATCTTTAATGGTCTTTCTATGCTATCCACAATTCGTAAATCGGGTACGAATTTCTTTAGCCATTCTACCTGCGTCGAGGCCTCATAACATGCTATGAACTCAGCATACATCGTGTAGCGACCTTACCCGAGAAATGGGCCCACTTAAGTATATTTCACCTTCCGTTGGTGCTAATACACAAAAATGTTCCCAATTACGGGTACGATCGTCGAGTCAAGCTCGACTAACTGCTACTGAAGATCGTCCGTCCATACACTCACTCGAAGGTGAGTTCCAAAGATCACATCATTCCACAATTCAAATTACAACAAGTCTTAGAGTCATTACAACCAAATTGAAATGGTAAGTAACTAGTTTGAGTTCATGCAGCGGAAAGTAAACGAGATACTAGCGACGATCCATAGTATCGTCACGATGAAGTCAGCCGTGACGCTACTCCTCACGATCCTCGGGAGAGGTCGGCTCCCACTCGATGCAGTAACCAGGAGGAAGCTGGGAGGCCCAAGCCATAGAGGCAGCTACCTCCTGAGGGGATGGTCCTGAAAATTTAAGCCACAAGCAAGGCTGAGTATACTAGTTATACTCAACAAGACTTAACCGACTGGTGATCACTACATCACCGACTCCTAAGATGAGAGGTTGTTTGGCTAGTGGGGTTCTTTTGCCAAAAGCGACTAAGCTGTTTTCTAATTTCTCCATTTTGATTTTAATTTCTTTAGCCTATCCATTCTAGGTGAGCCTAGCTAAACAATCAAGTTTTGCAATACAATTATTCCATACAAAGATTTCATCCTTCCAAGTTCCACTTCATAATATGTCATACATCGGTCAAGCAGTCTCATTAACCGCGAGAAGCGGACAGTTCGAACCGAATTTACTACCTGGCCAGGGAAAACCCAAACATACGGAATGGTTGGAAATGCCAACACACCCCAATCCTTTCTCCTCTCTCTGCGAGTGGCTCCCGAGTCCCAATGCCTCAGGGTAAAGGTTTACCACTACTGGGACTCACACAACTACCCTCATGTGCCTATGGGATAACGTTTCCAAGACAGAGAGCTGTCGGACCTGCTCGCATCAATCGGATACCGGGACTTACCGGTCCCATAAACCGTGCATATGTGTGCTACGTTCAAACGCTTGACACAAAAGTACCACATGTTTCCACTTAAAACATCGATAGACGGTATCTACAATCATCCGTCCATCATCTCTAGTGTTTCTGATATGAGTAGACATACAACTCCTATATCTCGCGAGTGTCGGAAAACACTCGACTTCTATCGTTCTTAAGCATAGCAACTATCGAACCTAACATAGTAGTGTTCAATCAAAGGAACCTATGATCATGCAATCTAGGGTTTCATTCAACTCCTTGAAACTTAAATGCACACACATATAATCAAGTAAATCGCGTAAGTAAAGTTAGGTTATGCTCCGGGGCTTGCCTTCCGGCTCGAAGCGGTACTCCTGCTCGGGGCTCGGATCCACGTGCACCACGTTCACCTCGGACTCCTGGGCGATCTCCTCAGCAGCGGGGACTAGCTCGTAGACTCCGTCGGCGAGACCCGAATCTACACGAAATGCATGCAATGCTTAAGTATCGAGATTAAAATAGTTAGGATTTATTTAAATCTTGTTTAGTGAGTTGGAAAGGATAAACATTAATTATAAGTGAATATACCCTTTTCATTTTGAACCTTTACTTTGATTTTAGAGTTTTAGGTTTTTCTCTTTTCTTTTCTTTTTCTTCTCTTTTCCTTTCTTTTTGTTCCCTTTTCTTTTCTTTTCCCTTATTCAAGTCCTTTTTCGATTATTCAAAAGGTGAACTTAGGAAATTTATGTTCATGTACCATTTGGCCAGAGGCTTGCTCATGCCAAGGCAGGAGCTTAGCCCAAAGTTTGGCTCAAGATAATTTTTCTATAATTTATTAAAATTATTCTTATCTTTTTGCCTAAAAACAACTAAAATCCTACAAAAATAACTACAAGGTTTTTGTCCAAACCACTTGGCACAGTGACTTAGGGTACCAAGGGTGACCTCTCTGCAAGTTTGCATGTGATTTTGATTTATGGTCATTTTTGTGGAATTTCACCATGTTTAAACTACCAAAAATCATTTAGCCATTTTACAGTGTCCAAAAATTACCATTTTCATTTTTCTAAGGTTTCTAATGTCTTGATTAATTTTCTGTGTGAAGGAGGTGATTTTTCACTGAGTAATTTATTTTCTGTGATTTATTTGCCAAAACAGCAGGGTATATGTTTGGAAAATCATAACCCTAAATCCACTGAGAATTTTTGTGCACCCCTTGCGCATTAGGCTAATGATAATCACCCTAACAACATATCCCAAGCTCAGCTCCAGTGCATGTGTAGATTTTGAACTATGATGAAATGTGCTCAAATTGAAATGAATTTATATTTCAAAATCTACAGCTCAACTGGGTGAGGTGCAAAGGAAGAATTTGTTCTTCTAGATTCACTGGTCACTAAAAAATTGGTTTGGCATTTTTCTGATTTTTCTACGATTTCCTACGAATTTTTGAAGATCTCAGCGAATTACTCCAAAAATATAGAATCTATTTTACGCGGCTGACCCTAGAGTTTTTGAAACCCTTACGAACAGGTCCCTACCTTTTTTCGCGCAGCCCCCTGGAAGGAGGTTGAAGACACAACCGTGTCCTCGAGTTCGCCGGCGTGGTTACGCCGGCCAAACGGCGGCGAGACCGGGCCGGGGAAGTGGGGGGAAATGGAGAGGGGCTCACCGTGATTCGTTTGAGCTAGGTCTCGAGGTCGGGGATGGCCGGAAACAAGGTCAACGACGGCGGTGGCGGCTCGGCTTGCTCCGGCGAGCGGCTACCGGCGACGTCGGGGTCGGAGAGGCTCGGGGAAGCGGTCGGTGAGCACCAGCGTGGCACGAGGAAGCTAAAGGTGCCCTCGGTTCGGCCGGAGGAGAAGTGGAGCGGCTGTCCACGTGCGCGGCTCGGCGGCGGAAGCTTTGTGAACTCCGGCGAGCTACGCCGGTGGCTCTGGTGGGGGAAGCGGGTCGGGAATGGTTCGGTGAGTGGCAGTGGAGGATGGGGAAGCTCGTGAGAGCCTTGGTTTGGCCGGGGAAGCGGTGGAGAGGGCTGCTCACGGGAACGAGCTCGGCGGCGCCTCTGCTTGCTCCGGCGAGCGTTTTTCCGGCGAGGAAGGGAGGGGAACTGTTGAGGGCTTATGTAGGAGCAAGAGGGGAGTGGAGGGGTGCTCGGGAATCACGAGATGAGGGCTAGGGCAGCTCGGTGAGCTGTCGCGGCGGCAGCGGCTTGTCGCGGCCGTATTGGCGCCGTGCGCGGCGTCAACGCGCGTGCGCAGGCGAGCGCAGGCAGCAGGCGCGCGTGGGCGAGGCGAGAAAAGACAGGGCGAGGAAAAAGGAGCACGCGGGGGCGCAAAAGTCGCGCTTTGGACCGGCGGGCAACGGCGGCGACAGCAAAACCCGGCGGTCCGTGGCGGCGACGCGACGGCGAGCGCGGAGTCAGCGCTACAGTGCGTCTCCGACCATGAGACCTTGCCAGAGGCGTGCACCGTGAGCGGGGACACCCGGCCATGTCACTTGTCGGCTCAGGCGAGGCCGGACGGCGGCAGGCGCTTGCCGGCGGCGAGCGCGGCACGCGCGGGCGCGGCGCTGGCAACCCGTGAGCGCGCCGTGAGCGGTGCAAAGGTCAACCGATTGGCATGGCTCAAATTCCAAAAATTTGAACTGAACTTCGAAACGTGTCAAATTAAAAGTTGGAGTTTGGGATGTGGGACACAACTTTCGAGCTTGGACTAGGCGCTTCGACCATGCGCTTCGAGCTTGGATCGCAAGCTCGAGCTTTCCGAGCCTCGAGCGTGACGGAAACGCCACTCGAGGGTGAATGCCCCTCGAGCTTGGCTGCGGAGCCTCGAGGGTGACGGAAACGCCACTCGAGGGTGAATGCCCCTCGAGCTTGGCTGCGGAGCCTCGAGGGTGACGGAAACGCCACTCGAGGGTCAATGCCCCTCGAGCTTGGCTGCGGAGCCTCGAGGGTGACGGAAACGCCGCTCGAGGGTGAATGCCCCCCTCGAGCTTGGCTGCGGAGCCTCGAGCGTGATGGAAATCACCGCTCGAGGGTGAATGCCCCCCTCGAGCTTGGCTGCGGAGCCTCGAGCGTGACGGAAATCACCGCTCGAGGGTCGTCAAGCGGAACGAACGCCGTGGCGAGGTTTGTGGTGAAGGGCTGTGTTTGTGATGACGGCAACTCTTATTGTCGGAGATTTCTTTTTAGTTCAGTACCAAAATCTTGAGATTTGGCTAAGATTCCATTTCAGCTTTGAATTTGAAATGGAAATTTCAAATCCAAGGTTTGGGGTTTGAAATTTGAGATGCTTCCAGGCATTTTTAGGCTATGGTTTGAAAAGGAAAGTTTCTTGGTTTGACTTATTCTCCAACTTTTACATTTGCACTTTTTCAAGTTCTTAGGAATTTTTCAAAGTTTTCTTATGACTTCATTTGAATGGTTTTTGACTCAAATTGATTAATTTGTCCTCATTTTCTTCAAATTCACTTTTGAATTAGCCTGGGTTTAACTTAACCATCATCTTAAGGTTAATTAACACCAGGGGTGTTACAGCCTACCCCCTTAAAAAGAATCTCGTCCCGAGATTCGGGAATGCTAGAAAGTGCGGAATGTGCGGTACCTGGTGGGGTGGTGAGAAATCCAGGATAATGGCGATTGAGATATTCCTCGGTCTCCCATGTTGCCTCTTCTTCAGTGTGATGAACCCACTGAATCTTATACATTTTAACTGAGCTCCTTCTTGTGTGCCTTTCTTTTTGATCAAGGACTTTGAGAGGTTGAGCAACGTAGGTCAGATCGGGCTCAACTTCCACGTCTTCTTGTTCCACGACTTCAGTCGGAACTCGAATACACTTCTTGAGTTGTGAGATACGAAAGACATTGTGCACGGCTGAAAGTTTGTCGGGAAGTCGTAGGCGATAAGCCACGGATCCACATTTCTCAATGATTTCATAAGGTCCGACGTAACGGGGTGCAAGCTTTCCCTTTACTCCGAACCTTTGGACTCCCCGAGTTGGTGAGACCTTAAGATACACATGATCACCGACTGCGAATTTGAGAGGCATTCTTCGGCGATC